>OY776092.1:6136963-6496704 GCA_963675205.1 Catocala nupta
ACCCGTGCACAACTACGCCGTCAGAGCTGAGGTAACTAGTTACTCATCACTATGTAGCGAGCACGTCGGTGGCGAGCATGGAGGTGTGGTCGCAGTGCTACGAGCGCTGGCTGTCGCCGCTCGACGCGCTCAGCGCCGGCGCCGTGCAGTACCACGTGCCAACTACGCCGTCAGAGCTGAGGTAACTAGTTATCATCACTATGTAGCGAGGCAGTCGGTGGCGAGCATGGAGGTGTGGTCGCAGTGCTACGAGCGCTGGCTGTCGCCGCTCGACGCGCTCAGCGCCGGCGCCCGTGCAGTACCACGTGCACAACTACGCCGTCAGAGCTGAGGTAACTAGTTACTCATCACTATGTAGCGAGCACGTCGGTGGCGAGCATGGAGGTGTGGGCTCGACGCGCTCAGCGCCGGCGCCGTGCAGTACCACGTGCACAACTACGCCGTCAGAGCTGAGGTAACTAGTTACTCATCACTATGTAGCGAGCACGTCGGTGGCGAGCATGGAGGTGTGGTCGCAGTGCTACGAGCGCTGGCTGTCGCCGCTCGACGCGCTCAGCGCCGGCGCCGTGCAGTACCACGTGCACAACTACGCCGTCAGAGCTGAGGTAACTAGTTACTCATCACTATGTAGCGAGCACGTCGGTGGCGAGCATGGAGGTGTGGTCGCAGTGCTACGAGCGCTGGCTGTCGCCGCTCGACGCGCTCAGCGCCGGCGCCGTGCAGTACCACGTGCACAACTACGCCGTCAGAGCTGAGGTAACTAGTTACTCATCACTATGTAGCGAGCACGTCGGTGGCGAGCATGGAGGTGTGGTCGCAGTGCTACGAGCGCTGGCTGTCGCCGCTCGACGCGCTCAGCGCCGGCGCCGTGCAGTACCACGTGCACAACTACGCCGTCAGAGCTGAGGTAACTAGTTACTCATCACTATGTAGCGAGCACGTCGGTGGCGAGCATGGAGGTGTGGTCGCAGTGCTACGAGCGCTGGCTGTCGCCGCTCGACGCGCTCAGCGCCGGCGCCGTGCAGTACCACGTGCACAACTACGCCGTCAGAGCTGAGGTAACTAGTTACTCATCACTATGTAGCGAGCACGTCGGTGGCGAGCATGGAGGTGTGGTCGCAGTGCTACGAGCGCTGGCTGTCGCCGCTCGACGCGCTCAGCGCCGGCGCCGTGCAGTACCACGTGCACAACTACGCCGTCAGAGCTGAGGTAACTAGTTACTCATCACTATGTAGCGAGCACGTCGGTGGCGAGCATGGAGGTGTGGTCGCAGTGCTACGAGCGCTGGCTGTCGCCGCTCGACGCGCTCAGCGCCGGCGCCGTGCAGTACCACGTGCACAACTACGCCGTCAGAGCTGAGGTAACTAGTTACTCATCACTATGTAGCGAGCACGTCGGTGGCGAGCATGGAGGTGTGGTCGCAGTGCTACGAGCGCTGGCTGTCGCCGCTCGACGCGCTCAGCGCCGGCGCCGTGCAGTACCACGTGCACAACTACGCCGTCAGAGCTGAGGTAACTAGTTACTCATCACTATGTAGCGAGCACGTCGGTGGCGAGCATGGAGGTGTGGTCGCAGTGCTACGAGCGCTGGCTGTCGCCGCTCGACGCGCTCAGCGCCGGCGCCGTGCAGTACCACGTGCACAACTACGCCGTCAGAGCTGAGGTAACTAGTTACTCATCACTATGTAGCGAGCACGTCGGTGGCGAGCATGGAGGTGTGGTCGCAGTGCTACGAGCGCTGGCTGTCGCCGCTCGACGCGCTCAGCGCCGGCGCCGTGCAGTACCACGTGCACAACTACGCCGTCAGAGCTGAGGTAACTAGTTACTCATCACTATGTAGCGAGCACGTCGGTGGCGAGCATGGAGGTGTGGTCGCAGTGCTACGAGCGCTGGCTGTCGCCGCTCGACGCGCTCAGCGCCGGCGCCGTGCAGTACCACGTGCACAACTACGCCGTCAGAGCTGAGGTAACTAGTTACTCATCACTATGTAGCGAGCACGTCGGTGGCGAGCATGGAGGTGTGGTCGCAGTGCTACGAGCGCTGGCTGTCGCCGCTCGACGCGCTCAGCGCCGGCGCCGTGCAGTACCACGTGCACAACTACGCCGTCAGAGCTGAGGTAACTAGTTACTCATCACTATGTAGCGAGCACGTCGGTGGCGAGCATGGAGGTGTGGTCGCAGTGCTACGAGCGCTGGCTGTCGCCGCTCGACGCGCTCAGCGCCGGCGCCGTGCAGTACCACGTGCACAACTACGCCGTCAGAGCTGAGGTAACTAGTTACTCATCACTATGTAGCGAGCACGTCGGTGGCGAGCATGGAGGTGTGGTCGCAGTGCTACGAGCGCTGGCTGTCGCCGCTCGACGCGCTCAGCGCCGGCGCCGTGCAGTACCACGTGCACAACTACGCCGTCAGAGCTGAGGTAACTAGTTACTCATCACTATGTAGCGAGCACGTCGGTGGCGAGCATGGAGGTGTGGTCGCAGTGCTACGAGCGCTGGCTGTCGCCGCTCGACGCGCTCAGCGCCGGCGCCGTGCAGTACCACGTGCACAACTACGCCGTCAGAGCTGAGGTAACTAGTTACTCATCACTATGTAGCGAGCACGTCGGTGGCGAGCATGGAGGTGTGGTCGCAGTGCTACGAGCGCTGGCTGTCGCCGCTCGACGCGCTCAGCGCCGGCGCCGTGCAGTACCACGTGCACAACTACGCCGTCAGAGCTGAGGTAACTAGTTACTCATCACTATGTAGCGAGCACGTCGGTGGCGAGCATGGAGGTGTGGTCGCAGTGCTACGAGCGCTGGCTGTCGCCGCTCGACGCGCTCAGCGCCGGCGCCGTGCAGTACCACGTGCACAACTACGCCGTCAGAGCTGAGGTAACTAGTTACTCATCACTATGTAGCGAGCACGTCGGTGGCGAGCATGGAGGTGTGGTCGCAGTGCTACGAGCGCTGGCTGTCGCCGCTCGACGCGCTCAGCGCCGGCGCCGTGCAGTACCACGTGCACAACTACGCCGTCAGAGCTGAGGTAACTAGTTACTCATCACTATGTAGCGAGCACGTCGGTGGCGAGCATGGAGGTGTGGTCGCAGTGCTACGAGCGCTGGCTGTCGCCGCTCGACGCGCTCAGCGCCGGCGCCGTGCAGTACCACGTGCACAACTACGCCGTCAGAGCTGAGGTAACTAGTTACTCATCACTATGTAGCGAGCACGTCGGTGGCGAGCATGGAGGTGTGGTCGCAGTGCTACGAGCGCTGGCTGTCGCCGCTCGACGCGCTCAGCGCCGGCGCCGTGCAGTACCACGTGCACAACTACGCCGTCAGAGCTGAGGTAACTAGTTACTCATCACTATGTAGCGAGCACGTCGGTGGCGAGCATGGAGGTGTGGTCGCAGTGCTACGAGCGCTGGCTGTCGCCGCTCGACGCGCTCAGCGCCGGCGCCGTGCAGTACCACGTGCACAACTACGCCGTCAGAGCTGAGGTAACTAGTTACTCATCACTATGTAGCGAGCACGTCGGTGGCGAGCATGGAGGTGTGGTCGCAGTGCTACGAGCGCTGGCTGTCGCCGCTCGACGCGCTCAGCGCCGGCGCCGTGCAGTACCACGTGCACAACTACGCCGTCAGAGCTGAGGTAACTAGTTACTCATCACTATGTAGCGAGCACGTCGGTGGCGAGCATGGAGGTGTGGTCGCAGTGCTACGAGCGCTGGCTGTCGCCGCTCGACGCGCTCAGCGCCGGCGCCGTGCAGTACCACGTGCACAACTACGCCGTCAGAGCTGAGGTAACTAGTTACTCATCACTATGTAGCGAGCACGTCGGTGGCGAGCATGGAGGTGTGGTCGCAGTGCTACGAGCGCTGGCTGTCGCCGCTCGACGCGCTCAGCGCCGGCGCCGTGCAGTACCACGTGCACAACTACGCCGTCAGAGCTGAGGTAACTAGTTACTCATCACTATGTAGCGAGCACGTCGGTGGCGAGCATGGAGGTGTGGTCGCAGTGCTACGAGCGCTGGCTGTCGCCGCTCGACGCGCTCAGCGCCGGCGCCGTGCAGTACCACGTGCACAACTACGCCGTCAGAGCTGAGGTAACTAGTTACTCATCACTATGTAGCGAGCACGTCGGTGGCGAGCATGGAGGTGTGGTCGCAGTGCTACGAGCGCTGGCTGTCGCCGCTCGACGCGCTCAGCGCCGGCGCCGTGCAGTACCACGTGCACAACTACGCCGTCAGAGCTGAGGTAACTAGTTACTCATCACTATGTAGCGAGCACGTCGGTGGCGAGCATGGAGGTGTGGTCGCAGTGCTACGAGCGCTGGCTGTCGCCGCTCGACGCGCTCAGCGCCGGCGCCGTGCAGTACCACGTGCACAACTACGCCGTCAGAGCTGAGGTAACTAGTTACTCATCACTATGTAGCGAGCACGTCGGTGGCGAGCATGGAGGTGTGGTCGCAGTGCTACGAGCGCTGGCTGTCGCCGCTCGACGCGCTCAGCGCCGGCGCCGTGCAGTACCACGTGCACAACTACGCCGTCAGAGCTGAGGTAACTAGTTACTCATCACTATGTAGCGAGCACGTCGGTGGCGAGCATGGAGGTGTGGTCGCAGTGCTACGAGCGCTGGCTGTCGCCGCTCGACGCGCTCAGCGCCGGCGCCGTGCAGTACCACGTGCACAACTACGCCGTCAGAGCTGAGGTAACTAGTTACTCATCACTATGTAGCGAGCACGTCGGTGGCGAGCATGGAGGTGTGGTCGCAGTGCTACGAGCGCTGGCTGTCGCCGCTCGACGCGCTCAGCGCCGGCGCCGTGCAGTACCACGTGCACAACTACGCCGTCAGAGCTGAGGTAACTAGTTACTCATCACTATGTAGCGAGCACGTCGGTGGCGAGCATGGAGGTGTGGTCGCAGTGCTACGAGCGCTGGCTGTCGCCGCTCGACGCGCTCAGCGCCGGCGCCGTGCAGTACCACGTGCACAACTACGCCGTCAGAGCTGAGGTAACTAGTTACTCATCACTATGTAGCGAGCACGTCGGTGGCGAGCATGGAGGTGTGGTCGCAGTGCTACGAGCGCTGGCTGTCGCCGCTCGACGCGCTCAGCGCCGGCGCCGTGCAGTACCACGTGCACAACTACGCCGTCAGAGCTGAGGTAACTAGTTACTCATCACTATGTAGCGAGCACGTCGGTGGCGAGCATGGAGGTGTGGTCGCAGTGCTACGAGCGCTGGCTGTCGCCGCTCGACGCGCTCAGCGCCGGCGCCGTGCAGTACCACGTGCACAACTACGCCGTCAGAGCTGAGGTAACTAGTTACTCATCACTATGTAGCGAGCACGTCGGTGGCGAGCATGGAGGTGTGGTCGCAGTGCTACGAGCGCTGGCTGTCGCCGCTCGACGCGCTCAGCGCCGGCGCCGTGCAGTACCACGTGCACAACTACGCCGTCAGAGCTGAGGTAACTAGTTACTCATCACTATGTAGCGAGCACGTCGGTGGCGAGCATGGAGGTGTGGTCGCAGTGCTACGAGCGCTGGCTGTCGCCGCTCGACGCGCTCAGCGCCGGCGCCGTGCAGTACCACGTGCACAACTACGCCGTCAGAGCTGAGGTAACTAGTTACTCATCACTATGTAGCGAGCACGTCGGTGGCGAGCATGGAGGTGTGGTCGCAGTGCTACGAGCGCTGGCTGTCGCCGCTCGACGCGCTCAGCGCCGGCGCCGTGCAGTACCACGTGCACAACTACGCCGTCAGAGCTGAGGTAACTAGTTACTCATCACTATGTAGCGAGCACGTCGGTGGCGAGCATGGAGGTGTGGTCGCAGTGCTACGAGCGCTGGCTGTCGCCGCTCGACGCGCTCAGCGCCGGCGCCGTGCAGTACCACGTGCACAACTACGCCGTCAGAGCTGAGGTAACTAGTTACTCATCACTATGTAGCGAGCACGTCGGTGGCGAGCATGGAGGTGTGGTCGCAGTGCTACGAGCGCTGGCTGTCGCCGCTCGACGCGCTCAGCGCCGGCGCCGTGCAGTACCACGTGCACAACTACGCCGTCAGAGCTGAGGTAACTAGTTACTCATCACTATGTAGCGAGCACGTCGGTGGCGAGCATGGAGGTGTGGTCGCAGTGCTACGAGCGCTGGCTGTCGCCGCTCGACGCGCTCAGCGCCGGCGCCGTGCAGTACCACGTGCACAACTACGCCGTCAGAGCTGAGGTAACTAGTTACTCATCACTATGTAGCGAGCACGTCGGTGGCGAGCATGGAGGTGTGGTCGCAGTGCTACGAGCGCTGGCTGTCGCCGCTCGACGCGCTCAGCGCCGGCGCCGTGCAGTACCACGTGCACAACTACGCCGTCAGAGCTGAGGTAACTAGTTACTCATCACTATGTAGCGAGCACGTCGGTGGCGAGCATGGAGGTGTGGTCGCAGTGCTACGAGCGCTGGCTGTCGCCGCTCGACGCGCTCAGCGCCGGCGCCGTGCAGTACCACGTGCACAACTACGCCGTCAGAGCTGAGGTAACTAGTTACTCATCACTATGTAGCGAGCACGTCGGTGGCGAGCATGGAGGTGTGGTCGCAGTGCTACGAGCGCTGGCTGTCGCCGCTCGACGCGCTCAGCGCCGGCGCCGTGCAGTACCACGTGCACAACTACGCCGTCAGAGCTGAGGTAACTAGTTACTCATCACTATGTAGCGAGCACGTCGGTGGCGAGCATGGAGGTGTGGTCGCAGTGCTACGAGCGCTGGCTGTCGCCGCTCGACGCGCTCAGCGCCGGCGCCGTGCAGTACCACGTGCACAACTACGCCGTCAGAGCTGAGGTAACTAGTTACTCATCACTATGTAGCGAGCACGTCGGTGGCGAGCATGGAGGTGTGGTCGCAGTGCTACGAGCGCTGGCTGTCGCCGCTCGACGCGCTCAGCGCCGGCGCCGTGCAGTACCACGTGCACAACTACGCCGTCAGAGCTGAGGTAACTAGTTACTCATCACTATGTAGCGAGCACGTCGGTGGCGAGCATGGAGGTGTGGTCGCAGTGCTACGAGCGCTGGCTGTCGCCGCTCGACGCGCTCAGCGCCGGCGCCGTGCAGTACCACGTGCACAACTACGCCGTCAGAGCTGAGGTAACTAGTTACTCATCACTATGTAGCGAGCACGTCGGTGGCGAGCATGGAGGTGTGGTCGCAGTGCTACGAGCGCTGGCTGTCGCCGCTCGACGCGCTCAGCGCCGGCGCCGTGCAGTACCACGTGCACAACTACGCCGTCAGAGCTGAGGTAACTAGTTACTCATCACTATGTAGCGAGCACGTCGGTGGCGAGCATGGAGGTGTGGTCGCAGTGCTACGAGCGCTGGCTGTCGCCGCTCGACGCGCTCAGCGCCGGCGCCGTGCAGTACCACGTGCACAACTACGCCGTCAGAGCTGAGGTAACTAGTTACTCATCACTATGTAGCGAGCACGTCGGTGGCGAGCATGGAGGTGTGGTCGCAGTGCTACGAGCGCTGGCTGTCGCCGCTCGACGCGCTCAGCGCCGGCGCCGTGCAGTACCACGTGCACAACTACGCCGTCAGAGCTGAGGTAACTAGTTACTCATCACTATGTAGCGAGCACGTCGGTGGCGAGCATGGAGGTGTGGTCGCAGTGCTACGAGCGCTGGCTGTCGCCGCTCGACGCGCTCAGCGCCGGCGCCGTGCAGTACCACGTGCACAACTACGCCGTCAGAGCTGAGGTAACTAGTTACTCATCACTATGTAGCGAGCACGTCGGTGGCGAGCATGGAGGTGTGGTCGCAGTGCTACGAGCGCTGGCTGTCGCCGCTCGACGCGCTCAGCGCCGGCGCCGTGCAGTACCACGTGCACAACTACGCCGTCAGAGCTGAGGTAACTAGTTACTCATCACTATGTAGCGAGCACGTCGGTGGCGAGCATGGAGGTGTGGTCGCAGTGCTACGAGCGCTGGCTGTCGCCGCTCGACGCGCTCAGCGCCGGCGCCGTGCAGTACCACGTGCACAACTACGCCGTCAGAGCTGAGGTAACTAGTTACTCATCACTATGTAGCGAGCACGTCGGTGGCGAGCATGGAGGTGTGGTCGCAGTGCTACGAGCGCTGGCTGTCGCCGCTCGACGCGCTCAGCGCCGGCGCCGTGCAGTACCACGTGCACAACTACGCCGTCAGAGCTGAGGTAACTAGTTACTCATCACTATGTAGCGAGCACGTCGGTGGCGAGCATGGAGGTGTGGTCGCAGTGCTACGAGCGCTGGCTGTCGCCGCTCGACGCGCTCAGCGCCGGCGCCGTGCAGTACCACGTGCACAACTACGCCGTCAGAGCTGAGGTAACTAGTTACTCATCACTATGTAGCGAGCACGTCGGTGGCGAGCATGGAGGTGTGGTCGCAGTGCTACGAGCGCTGGCTGTCGCCGCTCGACGCGCTCAGCGCCGGCGCCGTGCAGTACCACGTGCACAACTACGCCGTCAGAGCTGAGGTAACTAGTTACTCATCACTATGTAGCGAGCACGTCGGTGGCGAGCATGGAGGTGTGGTCGCAGTGCTACGAGCGCTGGCTGTCGCCGCTCGACGCGCTCAGCGCCGGCGCCGTGCAGTACCACGTGCACAACTACGCCGTCAGAGCTGAGGTAACTAGTTACTCATCACTATGTAGCGAGCACGTCGGTGGCGAGCATGGAGGTGTGGTCGCAGTGCTACGAGCGCTGGCTGTCGCCGCTCGACGCGCTCAGCGCCGGCGCCGTGCAGTACCACGTGCACAACTACGCCGTCAGAGCTGAGGTAACTAGTTACTCATCACTATGTAGCGAGCACGTCGGTGGCGAGCATGGAGGTGTGGTCGCAGTGCTACGAGCGCTGGCTGTCGCCGCTCGACGCGCTCAGCGCCGGCGCCGTGCAGTACCACGTGCACAACTACGCCGTCAGAGCTGAGGTAACTAGTTACTCATCACTATGTAGCGAGCACGTCGGTGGCGAGCATGGAGGTGTGGTCGCAGTGCTACGAGCGCTGGCTGTCGCCGCTCGACGCGCTCAGCGCCGGCGCCGTGCAGTACCACGTGCACAACTACGCCGTCAGAGCTGAGGTAACTAGTTACTCATCACTATGTAGCGAGCACGTCGGTGGCGAGCATGGAGGTGTGGTCGCAGTGCTACGAGCGCTGGCTGTCGCCGCTCGACGCGCTCAGCGCCGGCGCCGTGCAGTACCACGTGCACAACTACGCCGTCAGAGCTGAGGTAACTAGTTACTCATCACTATGTAGCGAGCACGTCGGTGGCGAGCATGGAGGTGTGGTCGCAGTGCTACGAGCGCTGGCTGTCGCCGCTCGACGCGCTCAGCGCCGGCGCCGTGCAGTACCACGTGCACAACTACGCCGTCAGAGCTGAGGTAACTAGTTACTCATCACTATGTAGCGAGCACGTCGGTGGCGAGCATGGAGGTGTGGTCGCAGTGCTACGAGCGCTGGCTGTCGCCGCTCGACGCGCTCAGCGCCGGCGCCGTGCAGTACCACGTGCACAACTACGCCGTCAGAGCTGAGGTAACTAGTTACTCATCACTATGTAGCGAGCACGTCGGTGGCGAGCATGGAGGTGTGGTCGCAGTGCTACGAGCGCTGGCTGTCGCCGCTCGACGCGCTCAGCGCCGGCGCCGTGCAGTACCACGTGCACAACTACGCCGTCAGAGCTGAGGTAACTAGTTACTCATCACTATGTAGCGAGCACGTCGGTGGCGAGCATGGAGGTGTGGTCGCAGTGCTACGAGCGCTGGCTGTCGCCGCTCGACGCGCTCAGCGCCGGCGCCGTGCAGTACCACGTGCACAACTACGCCGTCAGAGCTGAGGTAACTAGTTACTCATCACTATGTAGCGAGCACGTCGGTGGCGAGCATGGAGGTGTGGTCGCAGTGCTACGAGCGCTGGCTGTCGCCGCTCGACGCGCTCAGCGCCGGCGCCGTGCAGTACCACGTGCACAACTACGCCGTCAGAGCTGAGGTAACTAGTTACTCATCACTATGTAGCGAGCACGTCGGTGGCGAGCATGGAGGTGTGGTCGCAGTGCTACGAGCGCTGGCTGTCGCCGCTCGACGCGCTCAGCGCCGGCGCCGTGCAGTACCACGTGCACAACTACGCCGTCAGAGCTGAGGTAACTAGTTACTCATCACTATGTAGCGAGCACGTCGGTGGCGAGCATGGAGGTGTGGTCGCAGTGCTACGAGCGCTGGCTGTCGCCGCTCGACGCGCTCAGCGCCGGCGCCGTGCAGTACCACGTGCACAACTACGCCGTCAGAGCTGAGGTAACTAGTTACTCATCACTATGTAGCGAGCACGTCGGTGGCGAGCATGGAGGTGTGGTCGCAGTGCTACGAGCGCTGGCTGTCGCCGCTCGACGCGCTCAGCGCCGGCGCCGTGCAGTACCACGTGCACAACTACGCCGTCAGAGCTGAGGTAACTAGTTACTCATCACTATGTAGCGAGCACGTCGGTGGCGAGCATGGAGGTGTGGTCGTAGTGCTACGAGCGCTGGCTGTCGCCGCTCGACGCGCTCAGCGCCGGCGCCGTGCAGTACCACGTGCACAACTACGCCGTCAGAGCTGAGGTAACTAGTTACTCATCACTATGTAGCGAGCACGTCGGTGGCGAGCATGGAGGTGTGGTCGCAGTGCTACGAGCGCTGGCTGTCGCCGCTCGACGCGCTCAGCGCCGGCGCCGTGCAGTACCACGTGCACAACTACGCCGTCAGAGCTGAGGTAACTAGTTACTCATCACTATGTAGCGAGCACGTCGGTGGCGAGCATGGAGGTGTGGTCGCAGTGCTACGAGCGCTGGCTGTCGCCGCTCGACGCGCTCAGCGCCGGCGCCGTGCAGTACCACGTGCACAACTACGCCGTCAGAGCTGAGGTAACTAGTTACTCATCACTATGTAGCGAGCACGTCGGTGGCGAGCATGGAGGTGTGGTCGCAGTGCTACGAGCGCTGGCTGTCGCCGCTCGACGCGCTCAGCGCCGGCGCCGTGCAGTACCACGTGCACAACTACGCCGTCAGAGCTGAGGTAACTAGTTACTCATCACTATGTAGCGAGCACGTCGGTGGCGAGCATGGAGGTGTGGTCGCAGTGCTACGAGCGCTGGCTGTCGCCGCTCGACGCGCTCAGCGCCGGCGCCGTGCAGTACCACGTGCACAACTACGCCGTCAGAGCTGAGGTAACTAGTTACTCATCACTATGTAGCGAGCACGTCGGTGGCGAGCATGGAGGTGTGGTCGCAGTGCTACGAGCGCTGGCTGTCGCCGCTCGACGCGCTCAGCGCCGGCGCCGTGCAGTACCACGTGCACAACTACGCCGTCAGAGCTGAGGTAACTAGTTACTCATCACTATGTAGCGAGCACGTCGGTGGCGAGCATGGAGGTGTGGTCGTACTGCTACGAGCACAGAAGTATAGTTGCAGCATTACGAGCATGGAGGTGTGGTCGTAGTACTACGAGCATAGAGGTGTGGTCGCAGTGTTAAGAGCATGGAAGTGTGGTCGTAGTGCTACGAGCATAAAGGTGTGGTCGTAGTGTTAGGAGTAAATAGAGTCTGGTCAGGCACCAGCCCTTATAAACTAGAAAAAGTTACCTCTTTTCATGATTTTATTTCCCTTCTTTTGTTGACTCTGACTGAGATTTGTGACAAAACGTTCTTATGATCGGTATATTTTTATACGGCAGTTAGAGTCGTCTCTTCACGGGGAAACTTCACAACAGCTATACCATGAACATTGTAACATTACATACGATTTTTTTACAATTATTAAGTTATCTTTACAGATTCAACAATTAAACGAGAAGCTGACGTCGTTATCAATACTATCGCGGCGGCAGTCCAACGGCGAGGAGCCGGGCGAGCCGCGGCGGCGCGCGGTGGCGCGCTTCTTCCCCTTCAGCCTTGGCCGCTCCGACGTGGTGGGCGCCAACCTCGACGCCATGCAAGCCAGCCTCATCGACGCTAGTCAACTCGTCGAGTCGCAGTCCCTACTCAACGCACCCGACTAACGCACGACGACCACCCTTAACCCGACGCAGTAAGGTCTAATTTTATATTCGCACGAATTCCGACGTTGCAATCGTTTTGCGCTTAGAAATGTTATAATTGTTTTTATTAAAGCGATTTCAACTGTTATGCGGTTACAGTAAGGTTTGATTCGAACGTAATGTAGTTTAGCGAGTTGATATAGTTGTTTGTAAATGTTTGAGATTCTTCGCTTCTATTGTACATAGTTTGCGTCTTACACTGTTTTTTGTTGGCCTCTTTAATCTCTGGAGAATAATCATTAGATGGCTTTTTACCCATAAAACTCCCTTCGACATGGAAAATCCTTCGGGTAGTTATACTTATTAAAATTGTCAATACTGACCTATTTTTATAGTGGGGAGTATTGACGAAATCTAGTTGATTGCCATATAGGATGTGTGAATTTTAATTATTTATACTAGATAATGGCGATGAGGATTTGAAACGTAATATTTCAAAGACAAAAATAGTTTGGATTAGAAATGCACATGATGCAATCTCCAAAGCAGAGAGAAAAGAGACCCTAAACGTCTAAAAATTAAATCAGTCATAGTGATCTACTCTAATCATATTTTCCTACCTTTAGATTACCAGACCAAGTAATCAAAGTTTCGACTACAGATACAATGAGCCAAGGAAATAATAGCCCAGCTAGTATCGAATCGAATAGATTGGCTGTAACTATCAATTGATGAAATAAAACCATCTTGCTTGGTCAAATCATAAAAGGATTGAGTACAATGTTCTTGATTTCGGCTGATAGCTACAAAGATTTCCGAGTAGCAGAATCCGGAAATATGTTCAGATGCTGATAGTCTGGCCATCTAATACTTGAAAATTAAACAAGGATGGAAATATGGGTGTAATACATTTCTGCCTACCTCTTGTAATATGTACTGGTGTGTGTCTATGCTCTATGAACGTTCATAGAGCATAGACACACACCAGTACATCTTACATCACTGTTAACCAATTCTAGTAATGTTACTAGAACTGGTTAACAGTGAAAAATCTAAAATGATTTAAAACTTTTCTCTGCTTTGGTGGTCGCCCTTACGTATAAAACAAATAAAGAAAAGCATTTTAAAAGGGACCTTAGTCCAAATGATTATTAAGACTGATTGAAAACACATGATATAATATAAAAGTATTATATTTTAATGAAAATGATTTACAATTAAACAGCTGATTACGTTCCAAAACGGATGATGCAGTGATTTTGAAACGCTTGCAACTTATGCGTTCTTGATAATCTTTCGTGCATAAAACATAAATAAAAGAAATACAGAAATCTGTACGGTACAACCAACGCAGGCAAGAAATACCTGCGGGTTACGACTGGCACTTATCTCGTTACTAGAGCAAGAACAGACTAATGAGTGTGCAAAATGTAGTTGGATTTTCTATGAATCTAGAACTGTGTCCTGTAAACGGCATTAGATTCGCCCCGTATAATGTAGGCTGACGAAATATGGGTGTATTAGACCTCTGTATTAGACCTCTGTCTACTACATTGGGTACATGGCTTGAGATGTATATACTACTTTGATCGTCCCGGATTGACTCAAAACAGACCTTTTTATTACAAATGTAAATTCTTATAAATAATGCTGCCTCGCTCCTACAGATTATTTTTCATTTCATAACCTGAGACAGATAGAGGCCAACAATGAAATGTAACATGACTGTTCTAGAACAAGTAATATACCGAACAAGGCTAATGTTCCCACAGCCATTATGGAGTATTAGATAAATTAGATTTAATATATTCATCTTACAATAAGACGTACATAATATATAAGTGTATATAGATGTTTCTCTATTAAAACCTTTATTTTTATAAGTTCCCTGTAACAAGGAATTGAATTGAAAATTGTATATTCCATTTTAAATAATAATAGTTATATTTTTATAATCGATCGTTTTATGGTGTGACCATTCAAATTATATGGAGCGTTCATACGCTTATACGGTTTGGGCCATTCCGAATGTATTACGTTGTTTCGTAAACTGATGTTAAACTATTGAAATACACATGCCATGGAGGAACGTACGTGCTTGCTTATTTTTATTGCTAATGATCAATCTAAAAATCTAAGTGGTGAAAATGAGCCGGAAAATTAAGTAATTTCGCAGAAGAGTGGGTAGTTGGCGATCAAAATTTAGGTAATATAAAAATATTAATGAAACGCATGGCGTAAAGGTTTGGTGACCTTAGTCGTAGTCACAGTCAGGTGCACGGAAATCAGGTTTTAATAACCAAGCAAATAAAAAAAGGTGGTTTACAAAGGGTTGTGCTGTGACTGGGTGATCTATGTGATCCCCCCCCTATTCGAATGTTTGTAAACTGATCCCCGTCTCAAGACTGGGTATGACCGTATACAAAAAAATAATGTTACTATACCATAAAAATAACACCAGTAAACCTTAAACTACCAATATGTTGTAAAGGTTATCATATCTATTCACATTTTCGAATCGCTTGAAAGATTTATAGACGGCCATTATTTGCAATGTATTAAATCGTCACCCATGGTATGTGTATTTCAATGTTAATGTTTACGAAAAATTCCTCTTACTAACTGACCTTATGTAGTAACTATTCTACATAAAATAATCAGATTTGTTACCAATATTAAACTGTATTTATAATAGTTTAACTCAACAACACAATTGTAATTGTAACTTATATTAAAATCACCGAGTGTACACCCCTAGGTCGTCCGAACTAACCCACTTACATCTTAGACGTACAGAAACCAAATCTAACTTATAATTAATGTTGTAAATATGGCAGCTACACGCTTCCCTAGTACTTTGTTATTATTATTAATAATATTTATTTGCCTGTAATTGTAATTATCGTTTATTATTATCTTCGTACATCTATAGTATTAAACCGGTATCGTTATTACAAATGCTTTTATAAATGTCAATCAGAACATATTTTTACTAACTATAGAAGAAGCGTTTGGTCGTTTGAATACAATGTATTCTGTTACTACTATTTCTAATAGTACAAGTCTTTAGCAGATATTAGTACGAGTTTGTACTAAAGATACATTCGGATAATATAGATATACTTATTGCCTTTCAAGATGATTGGAAATAGATTGCCAAATGTGGCAACCAAAGTTAAACCAGTTTTGAACTCCGATGCAACCGGTTGTCAACGCCGATGCAAATAGATTTTAACACCGATCTGATATTTTAACATTGTCAGACCTTAAAATTGCCATTGCGCTAAGAGTTGAGTATTCGATTCCCACGCGGGACAAACATTTGTGTGACACAAATAGTAGAGCCGGTTGCGAATGCTCCATTATTAAAATGTGTGTACAGTCACGCGCGATATAAGAATTATTTCTAGTGCAGGATTTGCTTGCGTTGTGTCGACGTTACCAACTGGTTTTAACTTAGTTGCGCTAATAAAAAAACATACCTATAAATACCGCATCAAGTCATCATTTCATAAAGGCTTCATATCCAAGTTAACAATATGCGGTGAGAAGTGAGACTGCACACAAAGCTGACATATATCCAATGCCTATGAAAAAATATATAATAGTCTTAGTTACGGAGAGTAACATCACAAAATATGGAGGCTTTTATTAAGTTGACTTTCTGTAATTTTGTATTTTGTGTAATGTCAGTAATTGAATTAGGGTAACAGTTCATACTAATATTAAACACGTATGCGTTTAAGCAACGAGTGTAATACTTTACTTTTAGGATTCAACTGATTTTATAACAAATACTGAGGTATATACAAAAAAATGTCTCACAAAGTTAGGTAACTGAATTAATTTAAAAAATATATATCTATGTAATCGTATAAAGAGAAATACATTTTATGATATATTTGTCCTGTTATCCTAACTCAATTACCGATTCTAGTTATTAACAAACGAAATAAAGTAGACAAGCAAATATAAAGTGTTATGTGTCGTAACTAAAATTGTTATTTTTAGAATATAGGTAATTACAATATATGACAAACCACTCATTTATTTTGATATTCTACCACATACAAACATCACATGTATTAATGTCTTGACTGTTCTTGTTACCTTATTAAAATGTAGTCACTGCGCGTTTTGTTTAACAGCCGATGTTGCCGTTGTAAAATATGTAAAGTTTTTGATTTTTGAATATGCGAATATTATGTTTATTTCATGCAGTTACAGTACAATTTCAATCCTAAATTAAATTTTCTTATATACAATGTTATGGTCACATAATAGATATAAACAGAAGATCGAAGAAATACAACGCACTCGAGCTCAGCGAATCAAGCGTTGAAATTCATGTTTCGCAACGGATCAAGTCGATATTCAATGTCTACGTAATTTTGTTGCATGACTGTATAATGCAATTTAAAGTTTTCTATTACTTTGAAACAAGTCTAACATGTTTATAAGTGACCAAAATTATTTATAACCAACAAATTTAAGAAGCGATTTATTTCGATTTTGATTCAAATTAGTAATTTCGGCTGTAAATAAGTTATTGCAACATGATTATTAGCCACGTCAGCAAACAGATATATATAATTAGTAGTAAAATCGGTAATTGAGTTAGGGTAACAAGCATCACATAGTGTGCATAATGCATTTAATACCTTATTTTTGTGTGTGTGAATGCAATTCTAGCAATTGGTAATGAATCTATACTAAAAATAAGGTATTACACACATAGGTCAAAACGTATTTTTGATGGCGTGGTCTGTTACCCTAATTCAATTAAAGACAACCTATCAATTACTTTCCGAAAAATAATCAATTAATTATTCTTTGTTGATGTCAATAGTAAAAGAATCTGTGGTTATAGCAAACGCGCAGTATTGTTATGTTACATTAGTCCGCAGTTATAAGTAATATGTAATTTTATATTAGAAGCGAAATATTTATATAATGTATAAGTTTACGACCTGTTATAACTACTTATATGAAAGAGATTCCGTTCCTTTTGTATCTATGTACATCGCACTGGCGGGAAAATATGTTTAAAAAAGAAATATGGGCTGTACGTACAGTTATACCACAGATCACATAAATACAGGAGGCCATAGAACGCGTGAAAACTGTTTCAATTTTCCCGCGTCGTCGTTTTGTACTGGCCTTATGTAGTATGTTTTGTGTTTATGGTGTAAACTTTACTTAAAACTGTAATTATTGTACAATATTGTGAATTAGACTAAAAGTGTGTATCAGCTTCGATTGAGAAAATGTCTTATTTTACCTCACCGGATAACAGCAACAAAATGAGAGAGTATATATCGCTCTCACTACAAAAATCATGTTCATCCGAATTTTATTTTACATAGTTCAAACTTAATTTATTTGTTGAGTATCGATTACAAAGAAAAGCTAAGATATCCATTATTCCACCCACTAGATTTATTTTGTCTTTTTCCATTCATTCTACGTGGAGAGAGACAGTATTATATTGACTTGGATACCAATGCTTAGTTTTTACAATTCACAATCGCGCGAGCCTATTTACTTATAACAGACTTAATCTTCTTAAATCTAAAATTCTATCTGACGATGCGCACTTCTCACTGAATACTGTTTTCACATTTCGATTTCGATTGTTATTCGAATGGATTAATCAAAAGTTCATTTGAATAATCGCGTATCGTCATTTATCATTGTTATAATACTAACGCCCAATATTAGTGCCATTTCGTTCACTCACTGCGTAACAAAAAATCATTGTATCAAAAATAATCAGTATAAGAATATGTAGCCCAGTGCAGATTGTATGTTAAATAATTCGTACCAAATTATGTTAGTGTACCTGAGAAGGGAACGCCGCCAACTGTTTGTGGCGAACAGTGCGCGCGTTATACTCATTAGATTATGACTGGTAGCACATATTGTAAAGTCTACAAAATAATTTGAAATAATTTAATAAATTCTGTCATTTTTTATTATGTGACCAGGCTTAATATACTTGTGTAGAACGCGCGCAGCAATCGTCGACAGGGTAACGGCTCTATACACGAAAAATGTTCAAATGTGAAGAATAAAGAAGTTACGAAATGTGGTTGTTTTATTTTGTATTTTAATGTAAAGGAATTCTATGTTTTTATGTGTTAAGGCGACGAAGGAAGATACATGTTGGTTGATGGTAAGTAGTTATGGTAGCTTATCGACACTTAGGTACTGCTAGCTAAATAGTGCCTTTAGAATATATTTTTTATGGTTAGAAAAAAGTCTTAGTCGTCTTTCAAACACGGTACAGCGATTCAGTGAACAGCGATTTTTTTGCTTTGTGTAATCTCGATACAGCGATAAGCCTCCTTTTAGTAGCATCAGATCAGCGCTATGGTCTACCGTCGCAAGGTGCCATCTATGCAGCCAAAAAATAGAGTTTAGAAAGTTTGATATGAACAATTGGAGCACGGGACCCTATGTAGTCCCTGGGCTTCACACAGGTAGAGAACCTACGTGAAGCACGGAACCGGACTCTATTATTAGCAGGAAATAAATGCACTTTTTAAATAATGATTTCAAATATCTAAAATGTTTTTATTGTGTACTATTGATACTTTTTACCAAACTGGCATGGTAGGGATAGGTAATAATAATATCAGCCCTGTATTAAACTGTCCCACTGCTGGGCACGGGCCTCTTCTCACTGTGAGAAGGGTTAAGCCATAGTCCACCTCGCTGGCCTAGTGCAGATTGGCAGACTTCACATATCTTCGAGAACATTATGAAGAACTCTCAGACATGCAGGTTTCCTCACGAAGTTTTCCTTCACCGTTAAAGCAAGTGATAATCAACTATTTAATACGCATATAACTTCGAAAAGTCAGAGATGCCTTGGGTTCGAACTCGAGACCTCTGCGTGGCAGTCCAACGGTTTCCCACTTGGCTATCGCTGGAATAGGTAAGTGGAAATGAAATACAAAGTTATCCCAACCAATGTCGTTACGGTAGGGAAAGGAGTAAACAATTTCCACTTGTCCCTTGTAGTGTATTGTTGATTAGTGGAATAGACGGCTTATGCGATGAAGAAAAACATGGTTAAGCGACCTACACATCTGTATTCTCCATTATATTCTCGGATATGTACGAAGTCTATAATAATAATAAAATTTATTTCTCTTCCACAAAAGCATCTTATTTCTAACTAATATACATATTACATAATATAAGCTGATCCTTTGTGGGAGACTGGTATCTGCACGAGGAAACCCTGTCACACAGATTACCAGGCCCCCTCTTAAAATAGTTATGTATGACAATGACATAAGTTAGGTAAAATAAAACCTTTGCTGAGAGAACTAGAAATATATATCTATAAACAAGCAGGAATCAATAACTATAATAAAAAAATGTACACTTATGTATACTGATATCTTGTCTTTTATTAGTTGTCTTACATAAAATATAAAATAGTATAAAAAAGAACAAGGTACGTGAGTGACGCATAATTAAAATGTCGATTCCAAAAATATAGAAATAAAACAGAAAAATGTATGTATGTAATGTACATAAATAACGAACACTTATATTAAAACTTTGAACAAAATTTCATACATCACAGAAATACAATTTGTACCGTAATCTGTCATCTGCTATGACTTCTATTGCTTCTGCTGTTTCTATTGCTATCCTTCTTTAACATTATGTTCATTGTCCTTTAAATCTTTAATTACACTTGAAGTCCTGCGCAGATAATTTTTGAATACCATAGTAGGTACTTTAACTTTATAGACTTTCACAATTTGTACACATACTTAATACAATACTAGATTGTTATATAGTACTCTAACAGTACAGTTACCGACTCGTTAGTCAAGAAGTATTTATTATCTACCTTTAAATTATTAATCGCAAGTAAGACCCGTCAGCTGGTATTATATTAACCAAAGTGCTTTTTGATAGAAAATGACCGTTGTAGGATCTGTCCATCAAGTACCTACTAGATGTTCAGGAATCGTAGAATGATTTGAACACAATTGCTTTATTGAACAAAATTGCTTTTGTCCAATGTACCCCTCCAGCTGCACTGTGGAGGATCTATGGAGAGCAACGGACGATGCCGCAGCTATGGCGGGATTTTGGGCAGACAAAATTTAAGGGTGTTCATACATTGACACGAAGAAGAAGACCCTTACACAATAATTTTGGCAGACAGGCAGGCAGCATTTTCGAAGACACAAAACACTTCTTCACTTGAAACTATTTTCATACTAATAACCGGGTAAGGAAAGTTACACTCGTCTAAACACGCCGCCATATTGCACAATAGTCAACATTTATTTTATCTACTACATATTTATTCCAAATTATACCTATACCTTATATGTAGAATGTAGCAACCAATGTACTCATGTAGGAGCGATAGCTCAGTGGGGAGACCAACAGACTGCAATATAGAGAGTCTCCGGTTCGAACCCACGTCGCTTGACTTTCGGAAGTTATATGACTTTTCGAAATTATGTGCGTATTGATTGACAATTAACGCCTGCTCCGTGCCTCGGAGAACACGTTAAGCCGTCGGTCCTGCCATGAACATCTAAATATGGCAGTCGTTATTGGAAAAGTCAGTACCCTGTAATATCCTGACACTGGTCTAGCCTTAGGGTATCCTTAGCTTTCTGGTTGAGGAGGTCAGGTGGCAGCCGCTCCGTGCAAAAACTGATATCCGGTCAAATCCGGTTAGACTAGAAAAGCCGATCTTAAGTGACTTGAGAATAATAAAGGCTAGGGAGAAAATATACCTTAAAGAATAATAACACATAAAAGTTATTATATTACCTAAGTAAGGAAAATTATCATGATATTGAGATTTTCTTCAAGGTTAGAATCAAAACAACGGAAAAGGCACGGACAGCGTATACCTCCAGTTTAAAATACAGGCAACTGGTCGGCCCGACAAACGATTAAAAGAACAACAAACACTTTATTTCATAATAACTTAAAGGATAGCTCCTTAACGTGTACCGTTCTTAGTTATGTTACTGATAATTCCAATAACATAGTCTGACACGTGAACAACAGAATTGACTATAAGCGACAACTCGCGCCTTCATATCAGGGATCCTAACAAGGCAAATAGTAAACCAAATTACTCTCAGGTATTACCGTAATTTTGTGCATTGACTTTTAGATTTAAATAAATCAGTCCATCTATACGTTATTATTCTAAGGTTCTATTTAGTTATAAATATATCCAACTACGAAAATCACAACATTTGAAGACAATATAGAATACCTGGAACTACCTACTAAATATTTTTACTAAAAAGAGTTATAATATAATGAATGTCTTTATTTACTTTGTATATACGGGCACACATCTACGGACTAGATACAGGTATACTTAGGTTGCTTATACACATAATAGAGTTCGTGTAACCGTTGAGTAGTATCTAAAAAATGGCCGAACATTTATTTAGTTAAGCACTAATTGGCATAGCCGAGGGGCGAGGAATCGACTGTCATCTTATTGCGAACCCCCCAAAATACGTTCAGCGGTAATGGTTAACCGGGCATGGAATAAACCTGATGGATAGCCAAACATTTATAAAAAATCTTCGGTCGGTTGCATTGTTCAATAAAAACAAAGAGTACCGACTAGACAATATTGAGTATAGGCAACCTAAATAGAATCACGAGCATAGCTTGACTATGATAGTATAGGTAAACATACATATTATTCTAGGTATCTCAATGTACATTTTCTGTGCGTCTATATTCTGTATGTGTAGGAGGCATTCCGATTTGGGAAGTGAGAGGAAAATTATCTAGACAGACGGCTTACGTAAGTCGTTTTGGCAAGCAAGTCTTTGTCGGTTTTATCTTAGTCCGTTTTCCCCACGAACACATACTAATCCGTTGGAAAAACGGACTAAGGTTTGCGTTATGTGGGTTAAAGTTGGATAATATTGCACTACATGCTCGTACGCCCTTGTAGCAGCTACCATAAAATCATACATCTTTATTACAGAAAGACTAGTTGATTTATCGAGTTGCCATATTTTATCTTAAGCTTTTGGGCAGCTGCTCAAGAGATACCTGCAGCTATAGTTGATAAGACCTGGGAAAATAACTCGAAGACCTAGTCACGCACATGATTTTAACTACTATTCTTCCAAAAGAAACCACAAATTTCGATTACGCCTTACGCCGGCTTGGAGTCTTCACTTGTCTTCGCCTCTTTTAATTTCTTGATCCTCGCCAAATGTTTCTTGGCGATTCTGTAGCGGTTCAGCAGTACTGTTCGGTTCCAGCTCCATGCGGACCACCGCTGTTGAGTTCAAATGTTGAGAATGAGAAATCGGACATGTCACGTCGAGTTCTCATAGGAGCGATAAGGTTTAATAAATTAGAATGTGTAATTATTTTATAAGTAACGTTGTAACGTTATTAGTATTTTAGCTCTTTTTGATATAGCAGATCGTAGTACAGTACAGTATTCTGTATGGTCTCACAATTTAACTTACTACGGAATCAGAAGTGAGAACTCTATTTAGACAATATATTTCCTACTGCACCTATCCACCGTGCCGAATGCAGGTAGCCACAAACCATGTAAAGAAAATTGAAGCTCTTCTTGCAGACCAGGGTCTGAGGCGCTAGGGATTGTAGTTAATTTGTAAAAAAAAGATCATATGCACTTCTATTCTTCGTTTTGACTCTGTCTCGGCGTTAAATGCTTGTTTGGATTGATTTAAATTAGCACAATAATAATTATGACAATGCCGAAATTTATTTGGTTATTGACCAAATAAATTGACGTCGAATTGGACGTCGGGACACTGATATCAGCCAGTAACAGGATCTTTAACTTATAATGACCGGACATACCACACATAGGGGTTTTAAAATATATAAAATTACAACAAATATTTTATACCAAATTATGGAAAACCTCATTTTCCGACTCGGGAATTGAACCCGGAATCTGCAATCGCGCAGACGTCCGAATTTACCAATGTCACAGTTTCGAATAACAAGATGTGAAAAATAAAACATGCCAAATCAACGAACCATATTTTATTCACGCTTCACGGAATAAGTTAAACAACCAACAAATAATATCTCATTCACAAACCAAAATCTCTATCTACCGTTAAGTAACATCACTACAAA
This sequence comes from Catocala nupta, assembly GCA_963675205.1. NCBI lineage: Eukaryota > Metazoa > Arthropoda > Insecta > Lepidoptera > Erebidae > Catocala > Catocala nupta. The sequence continues at coordinate 6,160,101 of OY776092.1, forward strand.
ATATAGCCAAAGCTTTATGGAATCTTGAACATATTTGGATACATGCAGTAACTGCTACAACGCATTTAGACGGATAATTCATTAACATCACTAGCAAACACACACAATTCTAGAGAATTACCCTACTTACTAAAATAATAAACAGACGGTCTCTGATTGGTCCGTTTAACTCCGTGTATTTGAATGAACCAATCGGAAGACTTACCTTGTCACATGATGACGAAGCACTTTTCTAAAGTTGCTGGCTTGTGATATACAGGGTGTAACAGAAAGGTGTGGTCATATTTTAGGGTCGCTATGTACATATATCTGAATGCACGAGGCAAGCAATAGTACGAGAGGAATGGAGACGAATTGTGAAGCTTGCCACCACCCCTGTCATGATGACCACGACCACTCTGCCAAGAGTATGACGACAGAGAAAAAGATGTATATCTGATAAATAACCTATGTGCCCTAACCACATATCAAAATATCGGATTTTAAATTTTATGACAATTTTAATCATTTTATTTATTTGATATTTAAATATCGATACAAAACGAGTTACATCACTATCGTTTTTATACTTTCAACTAAAGGTCATTGTTTCTTAGTATCAAAACATGGCCGGCGCGATACAAAAAATACGGTATTTTCTGTCTCTTTGTTTTCAATTCTTATAACGTTCCCGCGGTTTATAAATTAGCCGAAAGCGAAGTAATGTTCTTTAAAACAAGAATAGAAGAGGGTCTGGTGATTTGGAGCGCACGGGAATAAGCCGGTACGATATACGACACTGATATCACTTCACCACACAGTTTTTAGCCAATAGTTTTTATGATTATTAATTTTATAAACATGTTCTTATTAAATTATTTATTACCGCCCGTTTTCAAATATCCCAACTTGTTCATTGATGTATAGTTGTGTCCGTTGCATCATCTCCCCATTAAGATTTCGCAACATCTGTGGGGTCACCGATCTATGTTAGAACGACCAGCTGTATTGTAAACAATTTGAATAGGTAACAGTATCCACATCTGGGGCACAGTTATAATGGTCAATGGCTATTAAGATCGCAAAAGTAAACGAAAACGTGTCGAATTTAGGGTATTTTGTTTTAGAAACAAAATACACGTGCACGGCTGGTAGTGTAGTTTACGTATCGATTAGAATATGCTGAAATTTATAAGTCGATAAAAAAGAAAATTCAATATCTTCGTGAACATAATGTATACAAATTTAATTCTTGCGGATTTCCATTGTACATGGGCTATATTATGTGACCACACCTTTCTGTTACACCTGTATATGACTTGAACTAAACTACATAAGATTTTTGCACTAGTCTATTAAAGTACTAGCATAAAAATAAACAGATTATTAAAATTTATTAACATGTGTAGAGTAGTAAGTTTGTCTCAAATAGGAACTTTTTAATGTACATGTTTGAGTAAACTCTTCAAACTTTATAATAAATGAATTCATTAAAATCTCGCCTACATTTAAAACTGTATGTATATTGTCAATTTATTAAAAACATATATTATTTCAGTGTAGATACAGCAGCCATACAGTTTACTGAGAGCAGTTACTGCCAGTCCAAACATAGAAACATTCATCCAATATAACATTCTTAAAATTCATTATTAAATGCAGTAGTGGATATGTTTTATACAGTTTTGACTATAGTGGACTTTAGTGACTTGAAGCCATGACACAAAATACTTAGACACAGAAAACCATCTCAATACAATACACGATACAGAGACACTCATACACGCAAAACGTTCGTGTGAGACGCAAATACCATCCCGGCCTTCTGTATTTACAGCATTTTGTGCCATCAATGCAGTGTCCGAACAGGCGAAAGCTCCAAATTAAATCTATGTTTTAAATAATAATATTCACTTCTAACGTTCTAACAACATAATAGGAACGTAAGTCTTCTACAAGTCACTAAAAAGCCACAGGACTAACGCTATCTAGTCAGCATTAATAAAAATAAACTGCCAACATCAATATACCAACTGTTTTAACCAACTTTATTATCTACATAACAGTATTGTTTAATAGTAGAGGCCAATTTTGTCACCAATATTTTTGTTCGGTTTTAGTTCTAGGGGTTCAGTTTGACTGCCTCACAATACGATCTCGTTAATGCCGTGGACGATAGATTGTCCAACCACTTATTCCTAAGACCTATAAGATTGCTGTTGTGCAAATCAGACAGCGGTCTTGACATACGCATAGGTGCCTTGGTTACATGGTAAAAGGTTGGCAAGCCAATGTTTTGTAAAAAGGTAGGTAGGCTTGCAGTACAGTTGGTGCAAATATTGGTATAAAGATGTGGACGGTTGGCCACATGGCGGTATGTGATGCGGTCGCGCGTCCGACCCGTCGTCAGCGTCAGTTGTCGTCCTCTTCATTCTCAAACATCTCGTTGTAATCGCGCGAATGTTCGAAATCTTTGAGGTCCTAAACAAAAGAGATGAGATTGTGAGAATGAATAAGAATAACAACTTGGGTAAGCAACTACAATCGGCAAAAAGCAAACTATCTATATTTAATCTCTTTGACCTATGTATATAAGAGAGCTGTAAAGGCAATTGAACTAAAAAAAGATGAAATGTAAAATCCTGAGGTGGGCACCCCAGTATATTAAATTTCTTCTTTTTGTTTTTGTGTTGTATATAGGCCACCGTCATTTAAGGACCGCCTAGCCTAGTGGGAAAATAAGTATAGAGAAGACAATGCTTGAGCTAAATATTTGGCTTGACTATACTGAATACATGCCTACAAACTAAAATTTTACAACTAGAAACGCACAGGCAACTCAAACTCATGAGTTAATAACAAATCAGATTGTATGTATAGTACAAAAATATTGTGTAAAACCTGGGATACGAGCGTTGGCCATGAGATTAAATAAGAAGACGCCTTGTTATCAGTACAATCTACGTAGACCCACCCATTGCTGAGTGCAAAGCGGCTTATTAAACATTCTGCAAACGTCTACAAGTGCCGAAATACAAAACAAACTAAAATCTACGACAAAGATAATTCTCAAAACTAAGTTTTACATTCAAAATAATACTCAATTGGGTAATAGAAATTGATATCTACAAGCCAGGTTAGCACATACATACTTGTTTTAAACAAAACAATAAATAAAGGTATATGAATTTTCGAAGAGCACAAAAGTATTCGCGCTATATTCGAATGTGTTGACCATGCACAGAAAATATCACGTAATGCACAAGTGTATTCGAATAATTCGAATGCAATTATGCACATAACGAATACAAGTACTAAGCTGATTAGGTACAATATGAACTTGTACTCACTTGGAACATTCCCGTGGCGACGGCATACCCCGTCATGGCTATAGCTGCGAACACCGCGGCGAGGACCTTGTTGCGAGTCTGGTTCGGGAAGTTAGCCGCCTCGCGGTCGGACTGAGTACCGGTCGATTGCTTTTTTGCATTCTGTCTGTTGTACTCTGAAATTAAAGGAAATTATAAATATTAATCTTATTTGAAAAGCATCGTATCATCTCACATGTATGCGTATATCATTACATTAAAACTTGTTATTTAGCTGCAAAACTGTGTGAATTGGCATGCACTGAAAAAATTTCAAGCAAACGCCATAAGACATTGCCAAATCTGGGCAGCAAACTCGCGCTTCACGGACACAAGCGCAAGAGTATTTTAAGGTCACGAGCCAAGACCGATATCTGTATAGTTACCACATTGAATGCCTTTAATAAGCGCGAACAATACATTTTCTATTGTATCGGCTACATTGTATTCAATATGTTAAGAGCAATAAGTTCAGTTTTATCTCTTTGTATCATTCATTTTCGTTCATAGTTTACTCTAGTACTGAATATAATACTTGCTTAAAGTTCTGACACTTACCGTCTGTTACATGCCTAAAGTTTTTCTGATTGATTCTGGCGACGAATCTGGTGAGATTGGAAATGCCTTTGAGGTGGTTAGCTAATGTGGAGTTAGGGAAAGGTGCCTTAACAAGCGGCGCAAGGTACGCGAACACGGTCGCGTCAAACGAAGATGGCCGATTACCGAAGAAGTACTCGCTTTCGCCTAGCCTGTCTGATAATGTTTTTAGGCATTTTTCTGCTTCGTTATATATCTGTAACAAAAATATTTAAATTGACATAAATGTTACTGACAACAACAGTAAACCACACTACTAACCGTAGCTGGCGAGACATCGTTGTACGTCTTCGATAGAGATTCTCGCTTCAGAGATTTAGGTCTGAGACTATGTACATACAGGGTGTCCGGTAATTAATGGTAATCCAATATAGAAAGAAATGAAAAATAAACAAAATATATAATTATATTAAAAAAGTGCAATAGCTAGTCATACTTTTGAATGTCTATCTATTAGCATAATTAGTGTTTAATAAGAAAACAACAAAAAACCGATCGAATTCATTCATTTATTTTATAAAAGTGCCTATAGTTTAACTATTATGCATATATAGACCTGGATGATAGCTGCATGAATATCAAAGACATTCTATAGAAAGTCTTAGGTTAAGAGTTCCCTAAATATATGTGTGCATGAAGTATGTTCAGATTGAATGAAGCAAGAAAGGCATGTCAAAATTATGGCATGTGAGGAAACATAGTGTTTCACCAACCCTTAGCAAACTAGGTGAGATCATGAATATATTTACAATATGAACTATATATGATACACAACGGAGTCCCCACATAAATAGAGGATTGTTCTACAGAAGACTGCCAGCATACTCCTGAGTCCTGTGATATATGGGCAAATATGAAATATTCTCAATATCAGTTTTCTATATTGATCTGACCTGCAGGTTAGATCAATCTATCGAGGAACTTGTGTAACAAGAATAAAATTAAAGAAAACATCCCAATATTTGTTAGTACTTTCCATATCAATTGTCATGGTTGTTCATAACACACCGCAGAAATTACTCCAAGTGCAGTCTAAGAACTTTATCTTGTATTTATCATTATGGCAGTACTGTTTAACCACAAGTAATTACCACTCTAAGTATGCTTACTGACTTATTGGGCCATTATATAGCTTTCTTTTATGTGGTATCAACATGTTTATTCACCAAAAGTATCTATGATTATGCAGTTTAGGTCTCAGATAACATGAGATAATCATATTACATTCTAGACACAGGCTCATACTTAAAGCTGTTATACCAAATTATTTTAATTAGGAAGATGACATAATAGGCTGCATCGCTCATAATAAATTTTAAAGATGCATTTACTTAATGACATTCGACAAACAAATAAATTATATTCAATTATCTCTGCTAGAGCCTATAACACAATATAAGTTATATTTGCATGCCTAACTTAAGGTAAATTGTAAATTCATCAGTTTCTTATTAGCACTGTTATTTCATGTAGGTATCTAACTACTACCAAAACAACTGTGAGGATTAAATTTTATGTGTTTATGTGGGTCCCTGGGTAGTTAAGATTCACAATTGGATCCGGTAAGTGGCTTGTATATAAAAAAGTAATCAAAAGATATATATTCAAGGTTGATTAAACAGTGAGGCTTTATTTCTACCTACATAAAGATACCACATACAAGCTCTATACCAAATTTTAGTTCAATTGGAGCAGTAGTTTATCCACAGAATAGAATTTTAGTTTGCAACGAGTTGTATCTGTCCTAACAGCTGACTGAGAGTCCAAGCCCTATGCTTGGACTATCTATGGTCATGCACCTTAAAGCGACAAAAATGTAGCACTTTGCCCGGCAATAAGAATGAAAACACAAGCATATGTTATGCTTGTGTTTTCACTATTAGTTTGTAACACAAACAAGGAAGCAATAAATAAACCCCTGACAACAATGAAACAATGAAAGATAAACAACAATTAAACAATTAAAGACAACAGATGTTAATAAAATATGGTGCTTGCATACTAAAAATATTTAATTAGTTGGAAGAATTTGATTTTCTATTTTTATCTTTATCAAGTTTTTAACAGTTTCTAATTAACACTGAGCCCTTATGGAATACTCTGTCCATTTTAATGTCCACGGAGTATAGCAACCTTGTATAAATAATAAAGATATATTTACTTTAGCATCAAATTATTATTAGGTATATATGTATTCATAATAAATACTCACAGTTCTTTCAATTTCTCTTATATCTGTATATTCTCCATATAGCGCATCAATCATTTCTTTGGCAGCATTCTGATATTTTGATGGGTAATAAAAATTGAATGGAATAGAGAGTGCTTTAGCATATGTAGGTCTGGTAAGGTCACAGTAGTTCTTTTCATCTACCCACCAGGCATATTGGTATGCAGGGTATAGTTTCTCACCCAAGTACTGTGTAAATGCAGTGGCTTCCGCTGCCTGCTTTGTGTTTAAGTGGACATCTGTGCTGTAATGCTGAAAGAGAAATAAAAAAAATTGTACCATAGTACAACAATAAGCATTTATACTAAATAGTAAAATAAAAAAGGTGGTGATGTAATATGTTGGTTAATTAAGTAATAAATTCATTTTACACTGGAATGTCAACATAAAATTTAATATATTTTGAATAACTATTTAAATACTGGAAAATTAAATACATACCAGTGATTTTAGGTGTTCTACTACTTCCTCGAAATTTGTAAGTAAATTGCGACCATCCCTCATGACAGGGAGCCTTCCTTTTGGTGTGAAAAATGGATTGTTTGATTCTCTAACTCTTACTGGCACTCCAATAAATTTCATATATGTCTGTGAAGAATGCAATATAGTTAAATACCTGCTTTAAAAAACCGGCACATATTAGGCATTTAGGTTATGATGAAAATTACTCACTAAAACTTTAAGGCATTCTAAATCGATCGAGGCAAGTCCCCATTCTCCTCGCCAAATATCCAATTCTATACTAGCCATGACTTATTGAAATCTTTTACAAATAATTCTATCAATTTTCCTAACATTGATCAAATGACATGACAGATAATCTTTTTCTGAACTTTTCTTTTTTTATGTAGCTGTCCGTTGTACTACTAATTATATTACTAATTTACTAAGTATATATAGTAAGTTACTTTAGCCGAAATATACATAAACGTTTAATTAATATTATATTTTAATAAAAGTCCGTGTAAGACCTTTATTACAATTACATCAGAATTTCGCTAATTATGGTTATTACTTAGATCTTATATAAACCATCATCCAGATTTTAATTAGCTTCGTACTACACATAGCTGTGTAGCAGGGATGTTGCGAATGCAGATTTATTGACATCCGCGGATACGGATACGGATATTTGAAGGCTCACATCCGCGGATGCGAATGTGAATGCGGATGTCCAATTTGATGCGGCAGTTCCGCAATTGCGAATGAAGATGTTGATGAAAATTGTGCATTTTATTTAATAAATAGTACCTATCTAATATCACTGCCTTCGCTGGTTCAAGCCTGTTTTGCAAAAGTTCATAAATTAAACACGCACTACTAAGCAACTGTTTACTAGGAACACTGACTGGCGATGGCAATACAAATCTGCGTTCTATTGTTGATAGTATTTTCTTCTCGATGAATGTAGTACTATTTATGGACATTTTCATTAACATTAAACTTAATTTTGTTTGAGGTAGAATAGCAATTTCTTATTGAGTATAGCATTAGCTATACCATTTTCTGGTGTTTCTTGATTCTCGCCTTCAATTGAAAAATTATCGTGCCATTCATCGGCCCATTAATTTTCTTTCTTGTCGCAACCTGAGCTATATCTGGATCCGCATTACCATCCGCGTTGATTATAGCGGATGCGGATGCAGATGTCCAAATCAATGCGGAAGCTCCGCAATTACGGATGTGGATGCGAATATTCGCAACATCCCTACCAAACTATGGCTGCCATGAACATCTATGGCAGTTGTTATTGGGGAAGTCGACACAAAAAATCCCACGGGGTCGAAGTGTCGCCGGTTTGCACTGACTGGCCCCCACACAAGATAACATAAGATAAGATTGTACTATTATGATCCCTACTGTGTATTTACCACAGAGTACGTTTTATATGTAGTTACCAGTCAGTCTATAAAATATACTCTGTGTGTCTCTGTGGTAGTTACCTTACCACCACGGGCGTCGTGGTAGTGGTTCTAGCTGCTGGTGACTCATCAAATGAACAATCATTGTTGTGACTCATCACAGCAATGATTTTTCATTGCAACAAGCAACCTGCTATTGTCTTTCAATTTAATAGGTACCTTCTCAGCATAAGTAACGTGGACCAATAATATTGAAAAGAGTGGGTCAAAAATAGCATATTGTGGTACATTAGCTATAGTACCTACATAGTACATTGATATGCATTGATATCTCTTTGGTGACAATTGGTATTGCTATCTCTTTCAATCATGTAAACAATAGGTAAAAAAATATGATGAATCTCATTTTCTTTGCTGCATAGACCGGTACCTAAAATGCATTACTTGTTTTGTTACTATTTCAATCTTTGACTGTTGTTGTGAGCGAAGCGAAGTCACTTTAGCAGTGAAGTCTTTAATAAACAGCTGTGTATATTTTTGTGCATGTTGTGGAATGTTCTGTGACTGTCAGTGATTGTGAGTTCAGTTCCAGTTTCATTCGGTTTTATCAAATCAATAAGACGCAGTCGTTCTTGTAAACATTCGTCTTTCTGACATTCAGTGGAAAAATAAAAAGTGCTGGTTCGGGTTTCGTTAATTACATTATACGTAATCCGTTTTATCTAAACTACAGTAGTCACTACATAACACCGGCACACAAAATTGGCAAAATGTCTATCCAATGGACGTTTATTGCAGGCTACCTGTATTTTGAAGTAGCGGTAGTGATAATCATGATATTGCCGATATTCAGTCCCAGAAGATGGAATCAATTTTTCAAATCTCGCTTATTTGCCATGTTTCAAGCACATGCAGCTGTGTACTTTTATGTGTTGTTGGGTGTGCTGTGTCTCTTTTTGTTGGATGCTGTTAGAGAAATGAAGAAATATTCGCACAGTACAGAAGGAGCAGCACATGTTCACCTATCAAATGAAATGAAAGGCAGTGTAAAGCTGTTCAGAGCGCAGCGGAATTTCTACATCACTGGTTTTGCTATATTCCTAGCCTTCGTTATTCGTAGGTTAGTTACTATGCTTATTATCCAAGATGAACTGAGCATAAAGGCAGAGAAGATTATCAAAGAAGCAGAAGCTACAGTGAAACTGGCAAAGACCACAGTGTTGGCCAATACTCTTCAAGCTTCAGAAAACAATACTGATGAGCTTAATGAGCAACTAGAAATGACGGAGGACTTACTTAAAGCAGAAAAAAGTAAAGTGAAAGTACTAGAAGATGAAGCTATGTCATGGAAATTGAAGTATGAAGAACTAGTGGCTGCTCAAGCTAGTGTAGGGAAAGGTGATGAATAAATCAGCAACAATTTAAATATTATAAATTAGTTAAGGCTCACATTTTATACCACTCACAGATTGTATATTATACCTATTTAATTGTGTAACTATTCTAATTAACCCATGATAATGAATGATTTACAGCTTAATGCTATTATTTAAAAGATATGAGTTTATCTGTAATCAGCGCAATTTTCAAATTAAGCTTGTCATGATGACCACAAGAAGATAACAGAGTAGTAAAAAGAGAAGTTGCATTCATGTCTTAACCTTGTAAATCATTATGTGCTCTAAATTTAATAGTGTTTAGACCTACAGAATAGAAATTAGCAGCTGATTTATTTATGAAGTCATTTGGTTGATGCTTAATCATGACCAACTTGAAAAAAAAACTGCTTTATATGAGTTTTAGTGCAGTTTCTTTTATATACAATTTTAATTTCTTTCATTTTGCTATTTGGTTTGGGCATAAAAGGTTATAAAATTTGTGATTGATTTTCAGCTACTTTGTTTATTTATTCACAGTGACATTTTTCAATTTTGTAGATCCCATACCTGCTAAAATATAGTATTAAAAAGATGTTATCCAAGTATTAATATAGTATGTTTACAAAGAGCAGCATAGTACATATTATGTGTGATAAGCATGCAAATTTTACATACAATTCTTATTATAACAAAATACTATAATGATATCCTACCTTATAAAAACTATATTTATGCAGCAATGTAATCATTATGCAATATTTCATTGTGGCAATAATTGTAACAAACTCAATTGTAAATCTGTGATTACTTAAATATTTTGGTGCTTTAAAACTTATTGTAGTGGTATGATAAATGTATGATTTATGTGTAATGTGTATAATGTGTTGGACAGTAATAAAGTTTGAGTAGAAAGAACATTTATGATACCACTACATTATGATAATGAATTGTATGTACCTAGAATTAATTATTAGAATGCTAGTCTTGTAAATATGAAGTACTATTAGGTGGTAGAACAAAGTTGTACTTATGATAAAATTTATACACAAATGGAATAGCTAAATGTCGACAAAATTAATTTTTATTTTTTCACATTTTATTTAGTGATCTTAGTGTAGCTTGATAATAATGAAACTGGTATTACATGTAAAGACTTTAAAACAGTATTTCATCACATTTAACAATGTTATTGGATTTGTGTATCTATATTATTAGTGTATGAAATGAATAAAATATTTTTGGTTTAGAATCTATTGAATTTTGAGCTCTCTCATAACCGGTCAGGTTCTAGCAACTAATATGACTATGTTATTAACTGTTTGTATTTATCTTCGCATTTTTTATCCTGTTAAAAAGCTAGATCTTTTTATTAAATTGCTATACATGCTACAATTGTTTTTTATTGTGCCTTGTATTTATAACAGACGCACAAATTAGGCACAGGTATACACCCTTATAATCATTAAGTTGATAAATAGGTACTTGATAAGGCGAGTCTATAGTTCGAGCAATTACAGAATATACTGCTATTAAGTATTTGAGGTACCTAAATCGTATATCTGACTCGAGCTTCAAATTGTCGACTTGGTAATCGGTGGATGTCTCCACTGGACTGCTTATGATTTTCAATGATCGATCAATTGATTTGGGACCGATAGATTTCTACGCATATTATAACGATTCATTCAGTGCATCGTATTCGCCACCTTTTTCAAATTGGTAGCGTGTTTGGTTGCCCTAAATGGCCCTAATGTTTTGTAGGCGGAATAATAATGTTGTCTGCCGACCGACCGTCGCGTCATAGTTCATTATTTGCTACACTAGTTCTCGCATGCGGGGAATCCCCGAAAAATATAGATTGATAGTTATCGAAAGACAAATAGTCCCGGTACCCGGCTGTTGCTGTGTATTGAATTATTGCACCAGTTATTATTCCCATAATTATGTAAAATCTTAACAATAAGTACCTATGTGAGGCCTTATAAGGCCTAGGGACTTGGGTAGGAGAAATACTATGCTTGTGACAAACCCAAAAAACGGGCTTCCTCTATTGCGCAGAAGGAATAAATGCAACTGGAGATTAGATCCCTGGTTCGATTTCAGGGTCGGGCCGAGTGACTCAGTGTTATTGGTTGTATCCGTCAATTCTGTCAAGACATTTTCAGTGGTAGCACCACAGAGTAATTTTTATATAGGGGCACCGTTCACTGTTCAGCACTGACTAGACCTGCACCTGGTAAATGACAATAGGCTTGTAGCCAATTATGTGGGTCCTAGTCCTAAGCACTTAGCTGGTGAAATGTTGGTGTGATACATTTCTGTCAAACCTATATTTCTACCGACTTCTTCAGGAATATAGTCGTGAGACTATGTATGTAGTTATATATCTTATGGATGTATATATATTGTGGCTTATGTATATATGCACAAGCAACATATGAGTTTATGAGGAACCTGGAATCAGTGGAATCGAACGGAGCATCATACTCCTTGTTTTTTTTTTTTACGTGGTATATGCTTTGACGCGTACGGCCGGCGTACCCCTCCGCGGGGGCGGGCGTAGGGATTATATCGGACTCACCGGGGTAAAAGAAAGATGTTGAAAAGATAATGTACCTCCCGGAATACCGACTAAACTTACCACGGTGTTCCTAAACAAAACCGCTATCGACGGTGCCGTGCGATTCACTCGCATGCGGTCGCGACCCCGCCGAGGTTTCGGCCCGCCGCGCCGTTTGAAACGGCAGGCAATTGCACGAAGAGACCTACCCAAAGGCACTCACTCAGTAATATACCCTACTGTCTCCCCCGTAGAGGGGAGACGGACTCGACACAGAGGGGCGCGTGAGAACACGCACGCCGCCTCTCGGACCTGGTGCTGAACGGATGTCGGTCAGGCCCACAAAGCCCACCAACCCCAGATAAAACCTCAGGGTGGCTGGAGGTCGTCTCGCGTCCTCCGGCGCCCGGCTCTGCGGTTGGGGAGAGGGTTCAAGCGCTCTCTCTCCCGCAGCATCATACTTCTAGCCGCGCCGAAAACAACTTACGAACTGAGCGACATCGACATGCGAAGGTGCTACCTGGGTTTATCGATTTTTTAATCTTTTTATCATGGCATAGGGTGGCAAACGAGCAGACGGATCGCCTGATGGTAAGCGATTTCCACCGCACATCGGCACTCGTAACCCGGCCCTTTAAAAAGAAATGACTTTAAAGGGAAAGGATAGGAAAAGGATTGAGGTAACTGGGCCTCCGGCTCCCTCACTCACCGATACGAAACGCAAACAGTACGGGTACCGTTACTTCACGCCGGTATTCTGTGAGAGGGTAGTACTATCCTGGTCGACCCGGCCCATTCATGCTCAAACCAGCGAGGATCTACTAGCTTTGAAAATTATTTATACGCCACCGCGTCGCACGCACACACGCTAAAAGATTTCCAAGAATTCCCTCGTAGATTTTAGAATGTTGTTTACTTGTCGCTGATTGGTGCAAATGAATATTGTGCGCATTAGTGCGAGAGCTACTTGTAAGAATAATAAATTGAATATAATGAAGGCTTAAAAATTATAAATATATTCTCAGTTGAATCAGTCTACGTGTTTAACTATAACCCTAAAGGTTACCAACTACGTTTATGCCTGCCGGATGATAATTCGTAAAAAAAAAATAAAGTGTTAACTAACGCAAGTGACTACAATGACTGCACGAATGGCACTGTGTGACTATGCCTGTCGTTATTTGACCCAGGGAACCAAGTGTGTTATGTCACTCATTTCTGTGGATTCGATTTCCAAAAGGGACAAAAATGCGTGTGGTCCTAAAATTACACGCATTTTTGTCCCTCAACCTTTGTTTTTGTCCCTCTCCTGATCACACTATCAAACTAATGTGATCCATACATAGTTCACCCAAGATTAGGCAGTCTTTGTGTCCGTTCTTTGTTATGAAGTCCCTCATTAAGTCATTTCATTATACACACATTACCCATAGTGCGGTAGTCTTCTAAACAAAAAAAAAAGGTGCTTGAATATTTGGAATATTATTAAAATTATTATTATTATATTTACGGGTATTTTTTTAACTAACTGTACTAACTACTAACTTTTTAGTACTAACTTTTTTTAACTAACTTTGTTGTCATTTGACATGTGTCAAAAATAATAAGTATGCAAACGTCAAAATGTACGATACATTTTGACGTTTGCATACTTACTATTTTTTATCTATCTATCCCTCTTGTTTTTATGCCTTAGCCTATATCTCTATCTCAATTTTCAGATGATACGTTTACAATTTACATATAGTCATATAAATAAGATAAGAAATATTTGTGTGAAATTTTCTTGGGCAATTTTACCTTTTAATTAGTACAGTAAAAGTTGTTAATAAAACAAGATATCAACAATTTACAATGTCTTTGTAAACTTGTAGTTTGTGGTGATTAGGGACCCGTTATAAAGGGTACCGTTACGTATTATTTATGAATGTGAGAATTTTCAACAGAGTGAACCACCAGGTAAGTTATTTGTATTATATTTATGTTTTGTTGGCAATAAATAAACATACCAAATAACATAATATAGGTAAACTTTTATTTTAACAACAACTTAAAAACAAAAGTTATATGCCTGGAAAATAAATGTGTAAATTAATATATTTAAAAATGAATAGTATGTACTTTGCATAGTAATAGCATAAGTTGCTGTATATCAATGTTTAGTATTAACAGCCTAAGAAAATATTTAAATAATTATAGTAAAGTATTAATAAATTTGTTTGGGCTGTTCTATACTTTATTTCCTTATGCTATTAGATTCTTCCTCCCAATACTGTGTAAGCATTATTGTTGTTCAATTAAACATATTTTAAATATATAGATAAAATTTAACAATGGTTTAAAGTTGCCCTGGAAGCCCTGTATATAAATTGTATGTTGTAGTTGTGCTGTGCACAATATTATCATGAGAAAGATTTTATTATTGTCTAATTAGGCTCGACTTTAGGTTATTCACACACATTACAGATCTTTAAAAATATTATTATAACAAAAGTAGCAATAATCTAGTGTACCTTTGGACTGCCACAAAGAGGTTTTGAACTCAAGCCCAAAGTGTGAATCTCAGTCCTTTCAAAGTTATGTGTACATTAAGTAATTAATTATAACTTGCTTTAAACCAGCATGTTTGAGAGTTCTCCATAATGTTCTTGAAGATATGTGAAATGTGTCAACCTGCACTTGGCCAGCACGGTGGGCTATAACCTAACCCTTTACAGATTAAGAAGAGGCCCATGCCCAGCCAAGGGACGGTTTAATAAAGAGCTGATATTTACTTTATTAAAGTTGGCTGGGTTACATTCAGTATATTATATACTTGCTGATTGCGTAGTTCTATAATTTTGCTGCAGATGATACAAAGCATCACCTTAGATGTGGAACACAGGCAATAATTATATAATTTAGTTTGTCTTGATTGCAGGCTCAGCCCTGCTTCATGGATTGTGTTTTCCTCTTTTTACATACAGTAAAATGGTCCTACTTTGCTCCCCTATGGGTATTTATGCTCCAATATGTTTTATCGCCTAATATGTTATTGGGGAATATATAATTAGGAAAGCGTAAATTGCTCCAAATACTTTTACAGTTGAGATTGGTTGACAATTGTATCTAGGAGCAAAGATACCCATGTCAATGAGTAACTTTGCCCCATAATCATTGTTTTATATATATAATAAAATACTTCATAATGTTGATTTACCAAGAAAAATGTGGTAGATAAAATGTTCTTCTTTATATAAATACTTCTGAGTATATTTTATAATTAATAGTTTAAAAAATATTCATAATTTCCTGAATTTGGAGCAAATTTTGGAGCAAAGTATGACCATTTTACAGTACTATCTTAACATTGGCAATGGTTTAATATTAACCATAATATATTAAAAGTTTTAAAAGGCAATTTCGGTGTCATAAATCATTGCCCTGACAAAGTAACTTCTAGCTAAGAAATAGGATATGAAATTACAAATAATTGGTATGAATTTTCAGAATAAAGACAGTGGCGGAATGTATTCAGAGTGGAGTTCCCTGCCACTAGAGGGGGGTGGGCGGGGCGTTTTAGGAGCGGTAGGTGGTCGCGATGTGGTGCTGGCAGTCGTCAAACAGCTCGCCTCTCACGAGCCTAGCCCCCTCACTACTGACGCTGAGGTATGCATTATAAATACTAAAATGCTGAAGGAACTATTCCAGTCCTTTTTATTCACATATAGAGACTCGTGTAAAATCTTAAAGTGATGTATAGAAGTTTATTTTATCAGGTATTCTTGGTCCTATGTAAATGATGTGTTAAAAATTAAGAAAACATTTCCAGATACAGTGCTGCTACTAAAATTTATTTTCAAGAAAGCCGATTTTCATTTTGTGGTTAGCGTGTTTGTTTGCAATGCTTTAGTTGCGTCACTTGTGCGTGTCCGTAAACAAATAAAAGAAGGGATAAAAGAAAGGTGTTGGCTGAAATAGGTATGTGAGTTTAATAGCGTTCATTAAGACGAAACCCAAAACAGGTTTGTTGTTTTGCGATAGCCTAGTGGACGAAAATTGAATTGCCACGCAGAGGTCTCGCGTTCGATCCCAAGTATCTCTGACTTTTCGAAGTTATATGGGTATTAAATAGTTAATTATCGCTTGCTTTAACGGTGAGGAAACCTGCATATCTGAGAGTTCTCCATAATGTTCTTGAAGATATGTGAAGTCTGCCAACCCGCACTGGGCCAGTGTGGTTGACTATAGCCTAATCCTTCTCATACTGAGAAAAGGCCCGTGCCCAGCAGTGGGACAGTTTAATATAGGGCTGATATTATAAGTTTTTCGTTAAGTGGGTAAACCTTACAGAAAAATGGCGATGGTGGGAGTGAGCTCATTCGTATTTTCCGTTATAGGTTGAATGGGTGTTAGAAGTGATCCGCTACGGTCTATCCCTGCCTCTACAAGAGCATGACGCGTTGCGGGATTGTGTGCGAGTATGCTGCGCATGGCTCGCGCCGCTACTGCCTCCTGCACCACCTGCCATGCCGCCACTGCCAGCGATACCTCCCCCAGTAGCGCAAGCGCCGCACAAATACGCTAGGAAGATACTGAGGCATCTACAGAACCTGTTCGTGCCTAGGCCTAATGAAAGTAAGTTGCACATGTTATTGAAGCGTCTAGGTGTAATTGAAATAGCCATATGATGACTGTGACCAACTGTTAACTGCGAATTCAGTTGCATTTTTTTTTTTAAAGTAGTTTGTGTATCTTCAATTTGCGCCAGTTACGTTGTTAGTGCCATGTAATAGAAGGCATCGTATACTGGGCACATTGACACCGCGCCATTACTGAGAGTTTTCCATTAGAAATCGCTAAGTCATCATCCCGACCGGAAAACGAAACCCGAGACAAAAATAAGCCCCAACTTACTATCACGCGTTGGACGCGTGATAGTAAGTTGGGGCTTATTTTTAGATATATTTTTTATTTGCCCCAATAAATAATAGATATATTTTTTATAATTTTTTAAGTGTTGTTTTTTAAATACCATAATCAATATGAGATTGAAATTCAGTGGGACTGCATTGTCAGACACGAGGTGAGAAAACTGAATCAGGACAATTGCTGCTAGGTTTCCCTTAAATATTTGTGTTATACTTTAATAAATAAACTAAAGTAATATAAATCCATATCCATTACTTTTTACAAGCTCTCTCGTTCATATATCAAATGGAACTGGGTAAGTTTGTATGGCGACTCTTTTAGAATACATACGTAAGCACGTTTATGTTAGGCAGAGTTGGTTTACACGCATATTTTGTGAACTATTGTGATAGGTTCCACGCAATAAGTATATTGCCGTCTATTAGGTACAGTTCTAGAGTTGTACATCTATTAGGGAATTACTTGATAGGAAAGCCAATAATATATTGCCTAAACCAGGAATCGAATTTGAGACGTCATGCACAGCAGTTGCATTCACTATCGCTGCAGCACCGAGGCACTGTTAACACACTGTTTTTAGAAAATATACAAATATTTTAAAGTACGACAATAACATGAGTTTTAAAAACCTACCACAATTAGAGGTAATTTCTTCGTATGATCATTTGGTCTACTACCATGTATTAGTTTATTACCATCTATTATTATTATTATTTCTAAGCCAGATAGTATTAAGAGCACTTAGTTATGGGAGATTGTATCGGTGTTTAATAGACAGCAACATTTTTGTAAGGTTACCAGCAATTTTCATTGCACATTACTAATATTCTTGTTATTTCACGATCTTTAGATTGCAAGACTGAGTTTGATTAATTTTTATACAACTAAGCTGGTAAGCATGTCGCCACGAGCATACAAAGTAAATGGTAACCGCTTAGCACCCTAAGCGGATACCATATTCTAAGTACTAGTGCAGCATCATTTATTGCAGTAACCGTTTTGCTGCTTCAGAGAACTTAATCTGCTGCCAGCGTAAGTGAAGTTTTCTGTAGCGTAGTATAGCCTAGCTGGAGATGTTTATCCAGTTTAATTTAAATTCCAAGGTGAATTAAGCATCTAGTGCTTAATACTCTCAAATAAATATTGATATCGCAGCCAAAATTCGCTCATAAATACGTGGAACATGATATAATATTTATCGCGACCAGGTGGTGATCTGATCAGCAAGCAAGCAGTTCCCTGTCACCGCGTGCTCCGCCTCGCGCGTACTCTAGCCGACGGTGGCGCCCTCGGCGCTCGGGAGTGGAGGTCGTTGCTGCTGCTGCTGTTAGCCGCAGCATCAGCGTTGCTGTCACCGCCAGCACCTCACCATTCAGCGGCTGAACAACTGTGTGAGCGGGTGCTGTGTGTGCTGTTCGAAGTTTGGATATTGGCGTGCCACAGGTTAGTGTCATGTTTTTTTTTTACGCCTAAGTTGGCAGCCAAGCATACGGCCCACCTGATGGTAAGTGGTTACCGTAGCCTATGGACGCCTGCAACACCAGAGGCATCACTTGCGCGTTGCTGACCCTTTAGGAAAGGAAGTGGGAAGGAGAAGGAGCGGGAAGGGGGAAAGAGGGTGATTGGGCCTCCGGCACTCTTACTCACTGAACGAAACACAACAGTAGAAATACTGCTATTTCACGTCGATATTCTGTGAGAGGGTAGTCCTTCCCCGATCAAGCCGGCTCATTCATGCTGAAATCAGCGAAGCTGCAGTCATATTTAAGATTCGTATAAAAGGGCCTGCAGAGAAAGGAATACTACGCTGACCTTCGATTAGTAACAAAAGTCAAGGAACAAATGACGCCGAGAGTAGTCAGATCGGCAATATAATTGAAGCAGTAGACCTAAATAAAACATGGGAGCAGTACTTTCCTACTAACCACAGTTTATTATTGAAACCAACAGCTCCGTGCCTCGGATAGTACGTTAAGCCCCCAGTCCCGGCTGTCATGAACATCTATGGCAGTCGTTATTGCGAGGTCAGTGCCCTATAATATCCTGACACTGGTCTAACCTTAAGGTATCGTTAGCCTTCGGGTTGCGGAGGTCAGATTGCAGCCGCTCCGTGTAAACTGACTAGACAAGCCGAACCCAAGTGACTTGGGAATAATAAAGGCTAGGGAGAAAAAGAAGTGTAGTTGTCATTGTCACACGAAGATTGTATTGTGGCTCCCTTTTATTCTACAAACATACATTTGCAGATGTTTCCCGTCCCCGCCACTTTGGCGTACACTGCGGGAGCAATGCATACGCTGGCGACATCGCGCCTCACTCACCGAGCAATGGACGCGCGCCTCACTCTGTCTCACAGCCAGACTGTTGAAGCACATGTATGGACCTTTGTTCCCCGTCATGCCAATAAGTAAGTATTTTCAGCGATAGTGGTGCATACATCTTATTTTTGACTGCCTCGATGGCAGGATGGATGTTGGGATAAGACGAAGTGATATTAGGTTTTCCTTTTGAGAAATTCTTAGAAGTAGTACGGAGCCTGAAACTGTGCCTGGTAGCGGCAATAAGCTCGCTCCTGATAACGTTGGACCTAAAACTATAGCGGGCGGCTTTTGGGTATACTCGTAATATATCTCTCTTACCTCTTCGGCGATACCCACAGGCGCGAGATTATGTATGTATATACATACATCTTATATGTGTACTTAGGTAGATAGAAATTGCTATACGCATAAGTATGTCTGGAGTCTGGAAATGTGTATAGAAGAAGAGAATAGGCTTGCTGTCTAGTATGTGAACAAATTAAACCTAGGCGGTTTAAAAAAAAAAATAGGTGGTTATATTGTTATATTTATGTGGTGAATGTGGATGCTTACCTCTTTAGTAATAAACGGGATAATCATTCTCTGCATGTATATATACTATGTTGTTTTCTGTCTAGGTGAAGAAGATGCCAACTTGATCCCAGCTGACATGAGCGCAGAGGCGGTGATGCAGAGTTGGTATCGCATGCTTCATACTATTGGAAATCCTGTGGATCTCTGTCGCCCTCACATCATCAGTCAGACGCCTGATTTCTTACAGGTTTGTTTGGTAGAAAACTATCTATTACTCTCTAATTTGTCTTTTTCTTTTATAATTATTATTATTCTATTAATATGGTAGACGAACTTAGCTGATCTATCTACTTTATATTCTGCTAAATTTACTGAAGCTTATGATGCTGGCAACTCTAGCCACTTTCACATTTGATAATTTTTCGAAAAGAATTCGTGGCGATGATATAAAGCATTTTGGTGACGCTGCTGACACAACAAATGACTGTACGTATGCCGTAGCGGGTTAAGTGGTCGCCACGTTACTGCCGTCGCGCCGAGTGTTGTGAGTAAGTAACAATCCTTACAAGGGACAAAAAATTGTGTGACCCACAAATAGTTGTTCCGTGTATGATTGTTCTCTGTGTTTGAATGTTTGTAATCTACACCGTGACAGGAACTACTCGTATTACGAGAGAGGTCGACAAAATACACATATCTATTTTTTTTCACAGTATTCCATCACCCAGGAGGAAGGCACACGGGACCCAAGCCAGCACCCGTGCCTGCAAGCCCTTCCTTCCATCTTCCACAAAGCCATGAAGGGAGTTGCCGCGCACGTTGACGCCTTCCTTGGTATGTTCTCTCAGTATTGTGCTGGTGTGTGGGTGTGTTACTTTGGCCTCAACCGTAAAAGTCTGTATGCTGTTGCTTTTAGTCGATTATTTTTTTGTTAATCAATTCAGCAATGTTTGTTGCGGTTTTTATACAAAGAATAGTTTTAAATACAGTATTATGAATGGATCTATTTATGTTCGTAACTAGCTTTTGCCCGCGGCTTCGCTCGCGTAAAAATAGGTTAGGTTTTATGTTAGTAACAGTACTTTTTTAAGTACAATACACAATATAAGTACAATAGTTTCTTGGTGATAATATAGCTTTCGAAAGGTGAAAATTTTTTGAAATCGTTTGAATTGTTATAATTTAAATCCTTAAAAACGAACACAAAATATTTTTTTTTCCTTTTTATAATAATTATTAGTAAGTATAGATATTTAAATGTAATTAAGATGGTCGAGCGATAAATCGAAGACGTTTTTAAATATACCTGTTTTTTAGTATCAATAACGCGACATGGCTGTTTTAAAAATATTAATTGTATTTATATTATAGTTTTATTACAAATGTATGTATTTGATCAAAAAATGATAAATAACATCAAAGTTTTTGTAAGATTTGGATTGAGCTTTCGTTGCTGACATTTTCGGAGTATATCACGGAAAACAATAAAAAAACAACTTTAGAATTAAATAGACATCAAAGCAACAGCATTCATTCTAGGGTTGTACACACGGCTACATATTAAGTTAGACACCCTATAAACGCATAACTACGCTACATATAAAATAAAGAATTGTCGGAAAGGGACAGTGCATAGTGGTGTCGATGTAATGGTAAGGATAACGTCGCGTCCCGTTCAGCGTGAATGAGACAAAATAAAAATATAAAGCACTCTCTCACACGATTTGCAGCGTTCAACTTCTAATAGTTCAAAGTCCAAACAGTCTAGGTTGATGTGTCGCTGTGTGTACTACATTTGTATTTAGTATTAAGATTCGTGTGCGACTTTGTTCTCAACATAAAAACTTTTTACTAAAGTTTTTGGATGTATTTACTTAATACGTAACCACGATCAGTAGCCAATTTCTTATCACATAGACAAGACATGTGTTTTACAAACTATGTAAGGTCAAAGTCGCGGTGGATTTCTGTATAATAATAAAAACCAGGGCTCGAAAACCGCCAATATATTTAAAATGGCGTTCTATCTTTCTCGGTCACTGAAACCGTTAGATCATCTTTAATGGATTTTTTCTTAAACGAAAAAACAATATAATATATCGGTTTAAAAATTGAAATTGCCGGTCACGAGCCCTGGAACAAACTGTTAAATTAAGCGTTACTTAACTGCGTGTGTGGTATGAATCCATTGTTGTTCAATTTCACTACATTTGGTATGTTCAGTTTTTTGACGACATTAATTAAAGGATTGCTATACACATGGTCGTGTCGGTACATTCTGTTCAAAAATTAATTTAAAGAAATATCGACAAAGCATGTTCGATATAAAAGTTGACTGTCGTTATCTTGTCCGCTAGTGCCAACCTATATCGCCATACGAACATGCTGTGTGACTTTTTTGTCGGACATCTATACAACGATATGTAATAGATGTCCGACAAAATGGGATGATTTCACCGCCCATTTATCTCCATCCGAACATGTGAATAGCAACCTTTGACTTTCTTCTATACATATTTTCCTATAGCAAGTCACCCGCTGCACTGTTTAAGGCGTGTATAGTAAATTCGAGTAGCTCTGCACGACTTAATAAGAATAGCCTGCTTTTATAATCTTGCCATCTTCAGCTTAGGGTATGTTCAGACGTTCGATTTTTATCCGTATCGGTATCGGTATATTTTCCTATTAACATTAACTTTTTCATACGATTCAGTTTATGTCGAATATAATAAAGTATCTCGAAATATCGAAGACCTACATTCATAACGAAGCGGTCTTTTAATGCAACCGTATGTCTTAAAAACGAGTGACGACATTGAACGTAAAGGGTAGACTATAGTCAAACCTTTTACACATATTGGTAATTTAACCTTTTCAACGCCAATGACTTGTATAGAAGTAAGTGATTTTCGTGCCCTCAGCGCCCCGACTTTATTAGAAGTAACTACTGTAATAAAATAAATTTACGATATTTAAAGGTTTCTTTGTTTGTTTTTTTAAAAGATCTCTCTGTCTCCAGCCATATTTTTTAATTTTCACTCAAAACAAGCTCTAGTTTTTTTTTATATTAACGAACACAAAATCGCCTCAAAAATGTTTATTGCCCCTAGCGCCAAGCACTTGATATAAAGTAGGCTAGTGATGGGACACAATTCACACAATAGTTACCACGTTATGATTCATCTCTTCGAAATGTTTATAAATACTATTATTGAAAAAAATTAGGTCAATAAATAACATTCATAAATAATAAATAAATTGCAAAATATTAACTAGATTTTCTCTCTAAATCAAAATTTATGGGTACATGTTATCTCACTTAACTATTGTCGATAATGAAACTCCGTTTGAAACACCCATCCCTACAAACTGGCGAATTGTTAGTGCCCTCAACGCCACGAGCTTCTATACAAGTAAATCTGTGACGTGACAAGCGAGCCGGTTCAAGGTCAAAGTGACTTAGTGTAATGCAGCGTTGTAATCGTACGTAGAGGCACGTGTCCTCACAGTGCAAAATGAGTGGTGAATATTATAGTTCTGACGAATTATTGCGAATACTATAAAATATAGGGATATAATATTACATTTAGAAACAAATAGGGATGTACCCTATATAACATACCTCTAATAAATCTATGACTCCTTTCCTTTAATTTTTTAAGTTTCCTTACTATTTTATATAAAATAAAACAAATTATGAAATACCATATCAGTTTTTATACCTATGTCTTCTTAAATTGACGATTAAACTTAAATTTAAATATGTGATTATTTTTTTATAGATAGAAAAGCATCCCATACCTACGTTTTAGCTGTATGTAGTTATACATTTGTAGCGTGGCGCTGGGCAAGACATTGCGTATTATAGGCATGGGCGTCGAAAAGGTTAATTAAAACCAAACTGACAGGATATAAGCCTTGTGTTAAAAAAAATGTAAATGGTCTATGAACGATGTTGAGGTTAGTAATGCTAACAATCAAGTGATTGAAATGTATTCACAGCACAATACCTAATGTCATTGTACTCGCTGTGTTCTTCACCACGTAAGTATCGCGTTAGACACAATTGCATTCGAATATTATTTAAATGCAATTGCACGTCTTTTGTTGTGGTGAGTTAAGGATAAAAACAGAAAAATGAACCGGTAAAAACCGATTGGCCTGAACTAGTCCCTATTGTAATATTATTAGGAAATTGAACTTTTAGCGAGGCTTGAAAGCAGGGATGTATCTACGCTAGCATTTCTTTCCTTGCATAGTTTTTAGAGTTTGGGTTTCTATGCACTGCAATGTATATCTTATACGGGTGGAATATATCGGTAATATTTCGTATATACATATATTTTGAAAATTACTTAGAAGCTACTGAAAAAGATCAACTACATTAGAGATATATAGGTAAATAGGAGCAGAGATGATTTGTGAGATATTGATTTTCAGATGGCCGAAAACGCTTTCTGTTTGTAAAAAGCCTACATTAAACTAAAAAGGCTATTGGTAAAATGAAAATATCGTTGTTTTTGCTGAATAAACGCATTCGGTCATCTCAAATGCACACACTAAAATTGTTTATACACAAAATTCGACACGGAACCCACCCTGTACTAATAGACGTGGTGCAGACATGGACACTTAAAAAGATAACTATCACCGTTGACTAGTAAAGGGTTACCGTATAGTACGTAAGGGTTACCGCTTATTACGTAAGGATTACCGTTTACTAGCAAAAGGGTTACCGTTTAGTACGTGAGGGTTATCGCTTATTACGTAAGGATTACCGTTTACTAGTAAAGGGTTACCGTTTAGTACGTAAGGCATGTTTAGTGTAATATAAGTAGTACACGGAGTGTTGCCTATGGGGCGGGCTCAGGGCGCGGGTCGGAGCGGTGGTGGGTGCGGGGCGCGGCGGGCGGCGCGGGCGGCGCGGACGGCGCGGAGGACGGCGAGCTCACGCCGCCCGCGCACCGCCGCCTCGCCAAGTCCTTCAGCGTGTCCGCCTCGCGCCCGCGCGACAAGCTGCCCGACAGAAGTAAGCCTCACCTAACGCTCATGCGCATAGTAGCCCCTCTCCACACTATACTATACTGGAAAAAAATCTGATATTACTACATTTTTAATACGACAAACCCCTTAGATTTTTATTTTAGTTTAATTTATTTTAGTTTTTTATTTTTTATTTAGATATGCAAAATAAAACATAAATACATCTTTTCCATTTGTATTTTGTTTTAGATAATGTTTATAATATTTTCTCATGACAATACATGTTCCAACAGACTCTGATTTTGCGCAGTACCCTAGTTTTATAAAAAGGAATAGTTTACTGTGCCATAACAATTTGACATTATGGAATGCAATACAATATTGAGTACTAGATTATGACCCCGCCTTCGCTCGCTTAAATGTAGGTTACTAACGGTACTTTTTTCTGAATGAAAAGTATCCTATGTCCTTTTCTGTTCCCCTGATATACACGTTGTATGCAAAACTTCATGATGATCGGTAGTAGTTAAGATGTGAAAGTGTAACAAACACATAAACAAACTCACATTCGCATTTATAATATTAGTTACGATTGAGTTTTGATGTATCGTGTGGAGCAAACATTACTAACGTGTGAGTCAACTGAAATATGAAAACCAACGATTACATCATTTGTCAAAAAAATATTTATATAAGCCCGTTATAATACGTGTTGGTTTAATTATTGCAGTTGTAAAATAATTATAAGCGTAATGTAATATTTTTTTTATGGACGTTTTTATCTCGTTATGTATAATTTAATTGTAAGTGTAAACTTTATGACTTTGTTGATATCTCAGTGTAGGCTTAATATAGTTTAAAAGTAGTTCATTATTGTAGTTATTCTGTAATTATTTTAATATTTTCGATGCACATGTATTTTTAGCACATTCTAGTTTGATTTTCCGGTGAGTTTATCTTTTTTTTGGGTGAGTTTGTTTTTCTCTTTGGGTTTCTTGATATGTTCTGTAGCTTTTCCTTTCTTTTGTTTTTGAACACGGTTTATTATTAGCAACGTAGTGTTATCTTTTTTGTTTTGCGCTGCTTTTATTTTATAGTTATAAAGTAGATTTACGCTCTTTAAAGTATAACAAACGTATAATTGGTTTTAATGGTAATAAATTTGTTTTAATTTTGTTAGTTAAAGTAAATGCTTATTATTTAAAATTATAATATAATAGTCGCAGTGTTTAATAAAATAATGTTGTATAGTTCTACCTATACACGACGACGAATGTGCGTAGCTCTTGTTTGTAATTATATGTTTCAAAAATCATTTGCTATATCCTAAGTAGGTATCTTTAATGACCTGATTATATAAGATGTTTACTTACTCAACTCCGTAGGCCACGCACATTCGTACCTCTAACTGTTAAGTTATATTCGTATAAAATATTGGACTGCGCAAAGCTTTAACGGTGAAGGTAAACACCGAGCACTAAAGGTAATCTTAAAATTAGTAGCGGCACTTAAAAAAATGAAGCACTGTGGAAAAATGGAGCAGTATCACAGACATTATCCCGACATCGTAATAGAGCACATTAGCATCTGCGCTGTTTGCTTAAATAGAACATTAGAAGGCAACACTCAACCCAGTCTTCTCGGGGACGCTACTTTCCGCAATAAGAATCACGCAGAAGGTCAATTTAGAATTCGTGAATTGAAAACAGTAAATTAAGTATGCACCTCCATTTTTTATAATAACAGTAGTCCAGCGGCATGATTGTCACATCAATCTTTTTCAAACGCATAATTACTGATATTTTATTGACATCGTTATAAATGTAGGTACACCTCGCACTTCTCTCATCGGACTTACAAGCAGTCGACCTCCCAGTGTCATTCCTACTACACCTCCGAACTCAATAACATCGCAAGGTAAGTTATACAACGAGAGTATTATTTATCTATTAGAGAGGTATCACACTTTAAATGGTCTAAACGCAGCTGTCTGAGGCAGCTTGAAAAGAGAAGAACTTCTGTCACACAGAAGATTGCAGTCATACAACTATGTGTTATGTCATCCTGATTGAGGAGATTCTGTGCTGTATTGTCACTCATTTTTATAAGGGTCAGTAAAGTGCGGGAAATTGCTGGTATTAAAAGGATTAATAGGATCCGGTAAACACTTACTTCTGTCAGGCAGGCTGTTATTGGGTTTACAAACTTTAGTAGGAAAAAATAATTAGGCCACTATCTTTAAATTGGGATCTAATGAATAGTCAGTGTGATATTTTGATCAGTCCTGTATAAGCAGAAAAATGAGGCAGGTTTGCCAAGTTAAATATGTATGTTTTATTAGTTGGTGAATCTGAGAAACCGCCCCTGACTCCTCTTCGACCGAAAGTAAACTCCATCTTCCACTTGTTTGGGGAGTGGTTGTTTGAAGCGGCGCTTATTGGTACAACGCCTGCTTATAACAATCAACGTGAGTATGCAATGTATTTTTCTTATTCGCACACATGGATATTCGCATTCTAACTACAAGTAAGGAAAAAATAAGGGTATTTTTTGGTGATCTTTGACAGGTTTTTCCTGTATTTCAGTGAAAAATGGTCCGATCGGAAATCTAAAAAAAGCATTTTGAAGAATCGAGATTCTAGTTTTTATATATTTAGGCAAACAAAATATTTGCGCTCACGGCTTCAAAGCAATACAAAGAAATATTGCGAAACAATTTTAAAATTTATATTTCTCTTTTTCTGGCTAGAGGGGTGCAACAGAATTTTTTTTGGCCCCTTATATTTTCCATTAGTATATACCTAGTATCATTAATGTTATCATTTTCGATAAAATTTTCAGGTTTATAAGAATCTCTATAAAGTACAATCGTTTGGTAGTTTTACCTGGAATGTTTCCCGTGAGTTGTGAAAATTGATAATTTTATAGATTTCGATGTGCTCTTTTCGAATTTCACCCTTGCCACCTCGTACCTTTGCGGCTCACACCGTCATATTGAAAATATGGCACCTGATATCAGTTTTTTGACAATATCACCTTGCCAACTCATTTTACGATAAAAACATTTTATACAAAATTAAACTTGAGAAAATTGCTTATAATGTAGATGTTTCTTTTTTTTGTATTATCGAAGATTATGGCTTATTAGCCCACAAACTATTATTCAACCAATTAGTGTTTTGCGTGTATTTTACTATGATCTGGCCGCATTGACTTTGTATTGCCAATTTTCAAAACTCCCCGCTAACTTTCCAGGTAACATATTTATATGGACCAAATGACTGTACTAATAACTCTCCTCACATTTCTTACTGAAATTTATATAATTATCTGTTTTACTGAAAATCGATGTCAGTCTTTATGTTATTAAAAATATATGTTTTATTAAGTACATAAGCAATACAGTAAATATGTTGACGTATTCAGTGACGAACACTGAAAACAGTACGGACCTGCCGATTTGTAGTTAAGTATCCGTATATAATAATGTTTTAGAGCGCACCGAGGGAACACCGCCACCGCCATCTATGTCCGACGCAACGAACAAACTCAACATGCTGAGTTATCAGCCAGGTACACAGTTTTTTTTCTATCCTCAGATACTCATAGACTACAACAAGGTTTTAAAAAAAGTCATAAAATATGTCCCGCCAAAACTGCCTAAAACGTTTGTCGCGCTATTGTTATTGTAAAACATATAGTGTAATAATTTAAATTGAAGCAATTTTTGTTTTTATTAGCAATAATTAAATGCATTTTTATTGACAATATTGTATTAAATGTCAATTTTGCGTACACTTTGTAATAAAAAACGTTTTTATCTCATACTTTCATTATGGATCTCATTTATCTGCTTTTGCGAATAAAACACAGAAAAGTAAAAAATCGCAAGATATTCGATTCCTAGCTGTGAACATATCTAAATTTAAAAAGATGCTGTGCAATTGGTATTTGGGAATCAGCACCAAAAGATGTACTTACTATTAAATGTAAATAATAATAATATGTAGTCTCTATGGACTAGACACATTATTTGAAATCCATATATTTTCGTTTAACATGTAAGTAGGTAATAACTTTAATTTTTAAGTGTTTTTAGTCATAAGTAATAACTTGTTGTGTGGCCTTGCATTTCATATAGTTATATTTTTTACTTTAATATAGCTGTAAGTTTTCTTAAAATGTAAAATAAAATATAAAACATTTATTTGTATGTTCAGGTCGAGCCGAAGCTCTCGGCACGTTATGTCGAGTGCTGTGCTCTAAGCAATGTCGTGAGGAAGTATTGGCTCCTTACTTAGCTAGATGCTACGCTGCGATACACCGAGGCCTACGTGATCCAGCTACAGCCGCCGCCGTGGTGTATAATGCACCGGATATATTCAGGTTTATATTGAATGTGGCTATAATAATATCATCTGAAAGACCGGTTGTTTATGCTCCCATATTTAGGCTAGGAGTAAAGGTCCACCAAATAATTGCGACAATAAAGCCCTTGTAGATGGACCATTTCTGTTAATATGTGCTGGTAGGCTTGTTTACTTTAGAAACTATTTTATTTTTGTATAGTTAAAAGAAAGCTGCATACAGACAGCGGAGTGTGTAATATTTCATACTGGTTCGAACAATACAATAACCACGCCCCGATTACCGCTGAGCTTTCGCTGTCTGTAAGTGGTGGGCTCAAAGTCTTTATTTCGAACAAAACCATTAAATATGCAATAAATAATTTATTTTGTGTTTTCTCCAGACTTGATCTAGACGGCGTGTTGGTTTTGGTTCCGGACTTTATAACAGCGTTAGATCAGATTCTTTCTGAGAGAGAACCGAAGCTGGAATGTGGAACTATAGACAAAAGAGAGTTACGGAAGGCGGCCATCAGTGCTTTGTTGTCACTCGTCGCGTTCCCCTACCATTATAAAGGATTGCCCGTACCCGAATTTCCGGGATGCAATGAGTAGTGAGTATATTAGTTATTTAGATGATGTTTTGCATATTCACATTACTTATCAGTGCACCAAGAGTACCCCTTGAGGAAATTTATCGTAGCTCGTCAATTATCTCTTTATCAGTCTCTCCTTCGCCTGCTTTTTCTTTTTCCCGCAGATCTTGTCCTTCTTCCTTTATTCCTCTTCTATCCTTGACCTCTCTTTTATACCTCGTTATCGTGCACATGGATAATGATGTTAAGGTTTAAGCATTCTACAAAAGTATTTATTATGTGACTGGTGTTTTTTACTACAGTGATCGTCCCTAGCGTCAGTGAACACTTAATAATATTGTTTCAGTGCGGGCATGACCCTTGGAGACTACACACGAGGCAAAATCTCTCTCATATGCGTTTCAGCCGTGCAAGTAGAGACTTCAGACGCATTAGCTGTGCCTCTGCTTAGTGCTTTATATCTGTGTGTACGTCATAATGCGCATGCGGGATCTGGGAAAGCACATAGTGCACCACCCGGATCCACGTTGTCACATAGCACGGATTACAAAGGTATGTTTAAATCACCTTACGCCAAAAAAGTGAACGAGGATGTATTGTAATGTACGCATCGTTTCTTTATTGGCTAGGCTATAAAACTTTATTTAAGCTTGTGTGTTGTGAAATAAGCACTGGGAGTAATGTTGCGATTGCGTTATCACAAGTGACGTTTTATTGGTGGTGAGCACGCATACTTAGGCTACAACTCGGATTGGTAATTTTCACGACAACTTCTGGCAAGTATTGGTGCCCTTCATATATAGGGTTTCATTTTAGTTTAGTATCATTCAATCACCACTGTCAGTATAATCACCAGATATCTAGTAGCTTCGTGACGTCAAGTGCTAAGTAATCACTGCTATCACCAACTTTACATTATTATTATATTCAGTATGTCACTAATATGGCACATACATACACGCTAAGTTTATTTTGCTACGCCAGTACTACAACTCTGAAAATTTGAAAAAGATTTTATATTACTTGAAACTTAATTCATTAAAATGGACTAGAGAATTAAACCTTTGCACAATTGTTTTAGAATTAAGAATCAGTCAGTCATAAGTTGTTTTTCTTTAATATTGTCAATACTGGGAATAGTGTATATGGGATCAAATTAGGCACACATTTTGTATCGATCATTAGGAACAATCCTGAATTCTACGAATTATGAAATATCACACTAAATATTATTTGAAATTGGTGTGTAAGTGAATCGTACACTGAATCAGAGAGGTACACTTCACAAAGTAAGATGTCTTTGGGGTTGCACATGACAAATTATTTAAATCAACAGAGGTTGCAGGTTAGTAATAGTGTTACTGAGGTTACCCATTATAAGGTGTGGTAATCATCGATTTGCATCCTGTAAATTGTAATATCACTAAAGTTTTATCTTACAAACTGTGGTGACAATAAGGCTACACACCACAAATTATGGTATCAATAGCAATACTGTGGTCACGCCAGATTAAATTATAATTTGTGATAACATTGGGGTTACATCTTACAAATTGTCGTAACAACAAGGTTACACGCAACAAAGTATGGTGGCAATAGCCTATCTGCCATTTGGGTGTGACGATGACGTCATTACTGATGACGTAGATGTTATATTGTCGCGGGCGGGTGTTGTAGCGCGGTCGGAGAGCGGCAGTGCGACCGGCAGCGCCGACGGTCACTCGCTCGACGACTTCGCGGCCGATGTTAAAGAGCTAGATCCAGCCTCGCCTGTTTTCGGTAATTACACATTTTTCGTTTGCATTCACTAGGGCAATATGTTGACCTATGATTTACTTCTTTCTCTTTTCTATCCGTGATCAAAATGGTCAGAGTGCACCAAAAGCCACTACTTGTTTTGAGCAGGTATTTTATACCGTTAATACGTATTTTATTTTTAAATAGTAATAGACGATTTTCAAATAAATTACATCATATATAAAATATTAATACCCTAGACTCCAAAGTTGTTTTTAACATAAACGAAAAACATTTCTCGATATCCTCATTTTTAAAAACATATTGGACTTTTGTTAATATATGCAAAAGTATGACTTTAATATAGGTATATTTGTTCTTATTTTTGTCTTAGTTTTCAGTAATTGTACTTTATATTGTTGTACTCCGAAAATAATAAAATAGTAAATTCAGATTTGGTGCCTGTCTAGCTTGTCTCGTATAATCAGTGTACCTATAACTATCCGATAGGATAGGTTTTACTAATTTAGTATTGGTCAACGCATTGCCCTATCAACACAATGTCGGCTTTGTAATTATTTTCAGTTTATAAAATATTAATTAAAAAAATAATATATAAATAGAAGCCTACAATGTGTTTATCAAAGCTTTTTTGTTTTGTGTCTTAATGTCAGCTTGCTGTTTTTTTAATCGTGGTTCCATAAATTTCATTTCATTTTCTTAC
Source organism: Catocala nupta (assembly GCA_963675205.1). Lineage (NCBI taxonomy): Eukaryota > Metazoa > Arthropoda > Insecta > Lepidoptera > Erebidae > Catocala > Catocala nupta. Next base: position 6,192,207 of record OY776092.1, read on the forward strand.
CAAATATAAACTAAAATATAAAGAGTTTATATAACGCCGCAGTTTATATAATTTATATAACGTTTATATAAAAATATAATTTATGAACTACATATATTAAATTGATTGATTTTAAAGTAGCTAAAGAAAAGGCTCACGCTATGGTGCTGCCCTCTGTTTCTAATAAAACCCAAAACCTGAACCTTACAGTAATAAATAGTAGTAACTTAAATCCTGAACGGAACTTTTCATTCCAGATCTATCAGAAAAAAAGCTACTTTATTTGTGTTTAATGTTTATCTTTAGTTATTGTGCAATATAATATACGTAGTAGGTAGGGTCCTCCCATAAACCATGTTCACACTTTTCGTAGCACGTATATATAGAGCAAATTGTATACATAAATATTTTTCGGTGTTTTCATACTGTGCCGTACTGGAGCCATTTATGTTTAGAAATAGCACTGGAGCCATTTATCTGTGTATTTAACTATTTAGCAAAGTTTGATGCGTTCAATTCGATGTAGTAAGTGTCTATTATTATATCATTTTTCTTTTATATTTTAACTGATGTTATTTTAAAAGTCGCATTCCTTCGATGAAAATATTATTTAGCTAAGGCGAGTAACAGAACTGGAAAACAGATTATTTTTCTTGGTTGTAACTTACCACGCAGCATGGACTGGCAGCTAGTTTTGAGTATATTTGTTTTAAGTGCTTGTTCTTCTGAATATCGTTTAGAAGATTGAGAATATATATTGAGAGGATCATATATATTATAAACCTTTGCTAAGTTAACTCAACAGAGTATGTATAGGTGCAGCTTTAGTCGTCCGAGCTACGTACCTTGTGTGCCACCGCCTCATATCCTCGTGGAAGGGAGACTTGCAGGTCTCCCTCGCTGCTTTGGAGCTACTGTCTGGACTTGCCAAACTGCATTCTTCTAAACCAGGTTAGTTATTAATTGGTGATAATTAAAATACTAGGTGGCGCCACTTGTGGCTTAGATACTTGTAATAAATATTAGGTACAAAATAGAAAGATAATCAACATTATGAAATTGTCTGGGTATACAGACAATTTTATAATGGCCGGTATAATCAATGTGGCCGGTATATTCTTGCTAATATACAAGGTTGGGCCATAAAGGTGTTGGCGGTTTCAATATTCAATTAAAAAAGAACTACGAAACATAAAAAAATATATTTGTATATAAATTTTTAAGCCTTAAAAATATAGTTGTCCAAATGACTTCCCTCGGCTGCTTCGCACTCTTGGAACTGAAGTTGCAGATTTTGGAAAACACGTTGAAAATTGTTCTTGGTATTTTGTTACTTTCCTGAATAATATTCCTCTTCAGCTGCTCTAAATTGGTCGGATTATTCTCGTAGACCTCTGATTTGAGGTAGCCCCATATAAAATAATCGCATGGAGAGAGATCGGGGCTACGTGGTGGCCATTCAATATTCCCCCTTTTCGAAATGAGTTTTCCGGGAAAACATTCTTCAGCAGCTCTTTGGATACCCTGCAGTATAACATGTGGCTCCATCTTGTTGAAACTACATCCTCGACGTGTTGCCTTGAAATTCTTGCAAAGCTGGCTCCAAAAAGTCTGTTATCATATTGTAATAATTGTAAGCTCTAACCGTCATTTTTGAGAACGAAAGAGGGCAACTCTTTCGTTCTCAAAAAAGTATGGCCCAATAATACCGGTTGACGTTTTTCCAGCCCACACTACAACTTTAGGGCTGCGAAGTGGACGATCATGCAAGCGTCGGGAATTAGTCTCGGACCAGAACCGACAATTTTGTTTGTTCACATGGCCATTAAGGTGAAAATTGGCCTCATCACTGAACATCACGTTGTTAAAATTGTTGAACCGGTCGAACATCAAATTGACAAAGTTAAGCCGGTTATTGGCATAATCTGGTATTAATTCTTGGACTATCTGGATCTTATAAGCCTTCAAATGCAAATCACGGTTCAAAATTCGTCGCAAAGTCGTTCTTTTGATGTCCAAAGACTGACTTCTCTTACGTGTTGACTGTTGCGGATTTCGCTGAACTGAAACACGAACACGCTCCATAATGTCGGCTGATCTTGCAGAAACTGGGCGACCACCAGCCGTAATTGGTTACATTCTGATCCATTTCCGTATCACATTCACTTAAATCGTGTTCATGTCGATACAGACGTCGTGCAGTAATCACTGATTTATTGTTTTCGTAATACGCTCGGACACAAAATGCACGCTGCGCTCCAGTGTATGGCTGCATGGCGACTAAATTTCCAGGAAGCGGCGCGGCTAACAACATATCCCCCAGCCGCCCCGCGCCACGAGTTTCCGAGAAATTGAAGAATTAAATAGCCAACACTCTTATGGCCCACCCTGTATAATTATTATGTTTTTACTTTGGTAAGTTTTAAAAGAAAATACCTGCCGTGCCATCGAAATCAAATGTTCTGTCGCTATATGGTTTAGTCGATTTTGTATTTCTACAAAATATCATATCAGAACTTTACATTATATTTATAAACGATACCTTTTTTCATGCTTTCTAGAATTTATAATCGGTAAGTAATATTATAAGTAACATTGACTTTAAGTTCATAATACTGGCAATTTAAGTCCAAATCCTGCTGATTACTTACGTAAGTTCAGTAGTTGACTCGAAAGCCTTTATCAATATCTAACCTTTATTGAAGAAATCAGTAACTTCTAAACATCCAGGCTACAAGTTAGACCCCTTTAGATCTACAATCAGTCAATAAATGAATCAGTTAATTGCAGAAATACTAGGCACATCAAAACTTGCGTATATCTTACAGAGGCTATCGAACGTAAACGTGCTGTACGTTGGATATGCGACTATATCACCGTACAGTGCAGCCGGCCACCTCAAGCGCACTCCCGAGACTTGCACTCGTGCGTCGTTGCCGCCTATCAGTGCCTCGCCGCCTGGCTCTGCCCTGCTCTGCTTGCCGACCAGGAGTGCATAGCCACGCTGTTGGAGGTCGTGGAACTCGGTATATCGGGCAGCAAGAGTCAAGGTAAAGTCTTTGTATATTAAGGTAGCATATATTTTAAATAGACCAGCTGAAGTAGCAGCGGGCAGGACACGTAGCTCGCAGAACCGATGGTTGTTGCGGCAGACAGATTCCGAAAGACGCAGCAGGCTTCTCACAAGGTGAAACGACGACCTGGTAAAGGTCGCAACAAGCGGTTAGATGCGGGCGGGCGGCCCCAGCATGGTCTGCGTGGAGATTCTTGGGGGAGGCCTATGTCTAGCAATGTAAAACTTTCGGATGAGATAAACACTTGTAGCATATTACAAAAATAGCTTACATGTAAATTTTGGCTGAATAACAAATAACTCTCTCTTTGATGAAACATTATATCGATTATCGCGTCAAATGATACGCTCATTAGACAAGGATCTAGAGTTTTAGTATGTTATAAAAATTACACTTATGTTTATAGGCAAGCCTGGTGAACCCCCTAAAATGAAGGATGAAAAAGAACTAAAGCCTGTATCGATGAGAGTTAGAGATGCTGCCGAATCTCTGTTAATGCTCATTTTGGAACAGGTAATATAAGCACGTTTTTTGGATCTCTTTGATATATTTATAGGTTTCGTTGGCTTTTTTTTTATTATGAAAAAGTGATGGTCTCATATTTCGATATTTAAATATGTTCAATATTTTCCATTACATCGTGTGTAAGATAGCCAAAATTTTTCTTGTTCTTTAGCAAATAGGCAACAGTGGGAATGGGTCGTCATGGTGTCGTTTGGATGAGCGATGGTTGGCTGCGCTCGGCCATGGTCGATTACGTCACTTTGTGGCAGATGGCAACATACTGCTGTCGCTACTGGAGGAGCCACTCAGTAATAGTCAGGAGCCGCAACCAACACTCATCGGTGAGTGGTACGCTGAATTATTGTTTGTTGTTTTGAGAGTATTGTATCATTATTAATATATTTTTTATGTGTGATTTTTATTTGCGATGTGCTGGTTTTTTATTGAGGCGTCTGGTCGTGTGCAGTAATAATCCGCTGCGGCTGGGGCCGCTACGCGTGGTCGCTGTCGAGCCGCGGCGCGGCGCGCTGCGCCACGCGGCCGGCGGGCGGCGCGTGCGCGCGCCCCGTGGACATGCGCGACGCGCGCCCGCCGCCGCCGCCCGCCTGCCGCCCGCTGCCGCCCGCTCCGCCCTGCGCGCTGTGAGTGTGGCTGCGCTCATTTCCTTTGGATACCTTAGGCGTAAATTATATAGAAACGGCATAATGCAAGAGAGTGGCACAACTGAAATTCTAAACTTTTCCATACAAAAAGTAAGAAAGCCGCGGGGCGTAAATACACTCAAGCATTGACTACACGGATGACTTAGTAGTTCGAGTGGTCGCCTCGCCACTACCACTGCACCGAGTGTTGTGGGTTCGATTCCCATACGGAACAAAACTTTGTGTGATCCACAAATGGTTGTTCCGAGTCTAGGTGTTCTTTGTGGCCGTTGTTTGAATGTTTGTAAAATCCCCGCGACACAGGAATAGAGCGGAAGTTATCTTTCTAAAAACAAAAACAAACAAAACGAGCGGCGCGCGCGAGGCACGTCGCTTGTTATACAGTACTAATGAAGAACACTGTTATCGCAACAACACAGAACAAACATACTGTATAATGACACACCATGCCATATTTCGCCTCTTTCGTACAATTTAAATGGCGTCAAATCAAATCAAAATAAATTTATTCAAGTTAGGTTACAAGGTAACACTTATGAATGTCAAAGTTACACGTAATTATTTTTCTGTGAATTTACATTTACTGCCACGTTCAGCAAAGCAAGAGTGTAAGGCTCATGAGAAGAACAGGCAAGAAACTCATAGCCACTCTTTTAATCGCCAATTGTACAATAATATTTCGTTTACAAATCATAACTGTAAGGTGCTGCAACCATTTCTCCATTAACTACTACTGAACATACTCAAGCATTTGATAAAATTTGATGGTAGCCTCTAAAGCAGCAGTATGGTAAATAGGAGCATCCACTTACATGTACATAAATAATCAAGACGAAGACATGATTGTAGTCCGTAGTTTAATCTAACAGGGGGCTTACTCTTGATTTCAATTCCGATCTATCGACATTGGAATTATGACGTTTCGTACTCTTGGGTTCGACACTAGCGCCAAATTGTTATCAAATTGGGTGTCCATTTTGGGAACTAAGTGGAATCGGGATCGGGCTTGGCGTGCTATAAACGCTACTCTTGACTTTATTTTGACAGCTGTGTATTGCGCCAGTATTGCGTTGGAATTCTTTATTGATTGTGATTTTTCCAATAGCGAAAGTGTAACTTTTTTGAAATTGTTTTGTGTTTTTAATAGTTTTTATTGAGTAGTAATTTTATAATATGGCACAATTAGCATTTATATACAGTATTTCACATAATTTCCATAAAAAACAATTAAAACAAAGATGAGATGAGCGTCGGATGATGCGTTATACAGACAAAGCGTTTTCTATGAATGAAGACGAATTTAAACCAAATTATAGAGTGAATAAGAATTTATTTGAGGAAATTTACAAAAACATTAAGCCCTTTATGCCAACTCCTTTGTCCTTTCTGCTTTGCCTTGAGTGGTCTTAAGCAAACCTTTAGCTATGCCTGGGTTTTGCACCAAGAATTCCATCAAACCTTCAAATCGGGCGTAACTAACACGATTTGTCATTGTATCTGAAATTGGAATCTTTTATTATGTACAAGATAAAGTTATTTTGATGTTTATATCGTTTATTATGCGGCATTAAATACATTTTTGAAAATACAGAATTAATCTCCATTAAATTATTCAATGGTATATAAATTAAGTAGGTACTAGCAGGAGTTTTAAAAATAAAAACGGTTGCAGAAAGGAGGCAAAACAAAGTTTTCGATCGCAGCATTTTAATGCTTCGCGTTATGAGTCGTGTAATATAAGTAATTATATAAAACATAGACCAAGAAAATAACTACATTGACAAAACAAAAATATTTCACTTAATAATTGTATATTTGAATATTTTATTTTATTTTATTTATTTGGTTTATCAACAGTTGTTACAATATTAAATTTTTATATTACATTGATCAAATTGTATAGTCTAATTGCACAACTAATTACAGATAAACACAGCATGTACATAAAAACAAGATAAAAACAGTTTAACATAAGTATTCTCATTATCTTCTAGGTCCAGTGCATAAAATTGCATACAATTAACAGTAAAATGAAAAAAAAAAATCAAACAATTTTAATTAAGTTAACCTAAAAATTACAAAAAATGACACAAATTTAATTATTTGTTCTAAGAGTAAAACACATATTACAAGATAAAAATAATGACTATAAAAATCTGAGAGAGAAAGATTACATTTCCTGGGCTAGTCTCTTAAAGGCACCTAAACTTGACGAAAAAATGTCTAAAGTTTCATGACTCTTATTAAGAAGTCTGCTCAATCTAGGAACTGGCGAATTATAGCCCAGAACCGTCTTCCGGAATGGGGGCACCATAATGGATATTTGCTTGCGTGGTATTCGTAGTGGTACTTTGAAATTGAAACTGTTGACTAATTGAGAGTTATCTATGTGATTACGTAATATTTTAAAGGCGAACGTTAAGTCTAAGATTGTTCTACGTTTCTCCAAAGATGTCAATTTAAAATAGTCCAATTTTTGGTCGTATGACCTGCATTTCTTAGATATCCCCGCTGTGTAGGCTAAGTGCCAAAGAAACCGCTTCTGAATGCGTTCAAGTCTCAATATATGACTTGAATAGTGTGGTCTCCATACAACCGTGCAATATTCAAGAATACTACGTACCAGCGTGTAGTACAGTAATATTTTTGTTTGAGGCCTTCGGAATATTTTGCCATTCCTAATAACGAAACCTAGCATATTAGACGCTTTTTTAATAATATAATCATAATGTGGAAGAAATGTGATTTTTTTATCAAAAATTACACCCAGATCTTTTATTTGGTGTACTTTAGTGATGTTTTTACATCCAAGTGTGTATCTTGACTGAATATATTCGAGTTTTCTTGTAAAAGTCATATGAAAACATTTTTCTGTATTGAGATACATTCTATTATTTCTGCACCAATCTTGTAACTTATTTACGTCACCCTGCAATAAGGCTACATCATCATTCGACTCAATGATGCGAGAAATTTTGAGGTCATCAGCGTAAAGATAAGATTTTGAATATTTGAAGTCACTAGTTATATCATTAATAAAAATATTAAATAGAATAGGACCCAGATGTGACCCCTGAGGTACGCCAGATGTAATTTTGTGCAAGTCTGATCTATACCCATTCACCACTACAAAGAAAGATCTATCACTGAGGTAGGATTTAAGCCAGTCCAGAAAAATACCCGTAAAACCGTACGCTGAGAGCTTGTGAATAAGTATGCAGTGAGAAACTTTGTCAAAAGCCTTACTAAAATCACTATAAATTACATCAACTTGCTTATGATTATCAATTGCATTCGTAATATCCTCTACGTAAGTAACTAAATTTGTAGTAGTTGATCTTGCCTTAACGAAGCCATGCTGACATTCAATCATATATTGCTTAAAGTAGTTTTGAATGTATGGGCATACCATTGATTCAAATAATTTAGCTATTGTAGAGAGAATGGATATTGGTCGATAGTTGTTCACATTACTCTTATCCCCAGATTTGTGTATGGGAACTAATTTTGCAAATTTCCACTCCGTTGGGAATTTACCTGATGATAAGGACTCATTAAATATTCGACTCAATGGAAATGATAAAGACAAAGCACAGTTTTTAATAAATATGGGGGGTATCCCGTCTGGACCTGCTCCTTTGGTAACATCAAGGCTTTTCATTTTATTTACTAGCAGACTTTTATTTATGATGAGATCACTAAAGTTAGAGCTGTTTTGACCAATATTTAGAAAGTAATCATGATTAGTGCAATCATTGTCAAAAACTGGTTTATTATCATACACTTTTGAGAAAGTTAGTGCAAACAAATTACATATACTATCCCCGTCCTTTTTCTCTTCTATACCATCAGACATTACGTTTGGATAATTACTAAATCCTTTTTTTCTATTTTTAATAAAAGACCAAAAATACTTTGAGTCGTTTCTGATTTTATCTTCAATGTTATTTACATAATCAGTATATAGCTCTTTTGCTAGCTTTACACTCCTCTTGCTCAATAATTGAAATTGAATTCTATCTATTGGATTTTTGTATTTTTTAAGCCTGCGCCGTATATTGTTCTTTTCCTTCAGTATTCTGATAAGAGACTTATTAAACCACGGAGGATAATTATTACCCTTAGAACATCTACTAAATGGTACCGTCCTATGAATTATCTCTTTAACGATCTCATAAAATTTTGTTACCATAGAATCAACATCGTTACATGCCAAAAAGACACAATCCCAATTAATTTCTGTCAAGTTTTTATTAATTAGGGCGTAGTCGGCATTGTGATAATTGAGTTTTCGATTCAACAAATTGATAGAAAGACAATTGCTCTCAGAAATACCCAAATCTATATCCAAAGAGGGGTGCAGAGGCTCAATAGAACAGAGTGGATTGCTACAGGCAGTTACGTTACAGTCTGGGGCATCGACTAGAACAAGATCTAGTATTTTTTGTTTATGGTTTGTTATTAGATTACATTGTTGTAAGTTAGCCAAAGAGATGAAGTCGAGCAGTAACTGGCTTGTTGGCGGAACCTTATTTATCGAGTTATTATTGAACAGGTTCCAATCTATGTTACTTAGATTAAAATCGCCTAATACGCAAGTATATCCTGTATGACGATCAAAAACTTCGTTACATTTTTCCAGATAGTGCTCCAGCATATTTTTATGCACTGGAGGTGGTAGGTAAACGCAACAAAATGCTACTTTGTTTTGGTTTAGATTCAGTACCACCCATAAATCTTCACACATACTTTCCCAGTTATTCATGCGCACGACTGGGATGTCTTTAGAAACAGCTATCAAAACACCACCTCCCTCCTTATTGTTATGAAAACCAGAAGTTTCCCTGTCACGTCTGAAAACAACGTAGCGAGCATCAAATAATTCTGCACTAGAGACACTACTATTTAGCCAAGTTTCTGTAAGTACAATTATATCATAATTATGCAAAACAAGACTATTAAAAAATATATGTGTTTTAGTTCTTAAGCCACGAGCGTTTTGGTAATATATATTTAATGGCTTGAATTTTATTGGTTATAATGCTAAAACATGCTAATGAATAATAAAAAAAATATTATATTATATTTTATAATTTAAAATACTACTTTAAATTAGCCAAAACGCTCCTGTCCTTAATCAAAACATACTTGTCACCTTCAGTTTTCCGCATAAATATACGCCCCCCTCGGACCCACACAAATTTAAAGTTCTTTTCTTTTGCAACTAGTCTAGCAGCGGCGTGTAATGATTTGTTATAAGAAGACAAATGTTCTGTTACGTAAATAGGAACAATTGGACCACTGTACCCGATGTGAGCACTATTAAGCTTATTTGATGGATTCTTCTTATTGAAGTTAACCACGGCAGCCAGGAAATGGTCGCGGAGCAACGTACTGCCAAACTCAACAACAAGAGAGCGTGGCCGTGTGCTTTCGGGATTTGCTTTAGCAGTCCTGGTAGCGTGTATTATATTTTCATTCTTAACTTCACACTGTACGGCTTTTCCAATATCCTTTATTATAGTTAACAGATTTTCGGATTTTTTTTCAGGGAGGCATTGAATTTCTATATTTTTAGACCGCGCGTTTTGTTCTAACAGATTAATACGTGACTGCAAGTCCATCACAGTGGTTTCCATATACTTATTTTGATCTTGGAGTATTTTGATTTGCTCATTAGTTGCTTTGTGTTCCCTTACAACATTTTCAAATTGCTCGTTCATAAAATCCATTGACTTTTTAAAATCTTTTATCTCTTCTTTCATTGTTTTAAATTCGGTATCAAGCATAGAACGCATTTTATAACTGAATTTCTGTGTTAATTCATTTAAATGCTTCTCTAAAACTTCTTCCATTATATGACGTACCTCTTCGCGAGTTATGGGAGAGTAGTCGGCATACGGGGATGATAGCGCTTGCGTTTTGGATGAACGGACAGTAACTTTTGTGTCAGGAGGAGACAGTGAACTTTTACTGGCTGGACTAGTATTAGTAGAACTTTCGAACCGATTTGATCCAACCGGTGTATTAGTAATATCCTTCTTCGGTTGTTTACTACGACAAGCCGGGCATTTCCAATTACGTCTTTTCTCAACGCTCATCAAGTTGTATTGCTTTTCGGTGACATTAGCACAAAGCAAATCATACCATGAATGACAAAAGAAGCATTGCAGACATTCTTTTTTTCTGATAGCGTTCATGCATCCAGCGCAAACTTTGGTCGACATTGTATCGAGCAACGAAAAGCAATATTTAAAATATACTATACTATAAAGCGCTTTAGCTGGGTATTATGTAAAGCAGTAGCATTTAACGGATAATTAAAAGTCTGGTATAATAAAGATGCAACACTGATAATAAACTTCTGAGAACTGTGTTACTCGCCAATCTTTTGAGAATAAGTTGCAGATAATTAATATAATATTCTCAAAAAGTAAAAAAAATCACAAAAATACTGATCTGTGTGGGGATCGAACTCGGCGCACACGGTTACTACACGTAGTCGTTTCTCAACGCGCCGCACCAACTTATACAAATGTGGCCAATTTAGTTAGTGTATTCGTGAATCCAGAGAGTACTTATTTTTTGCACTTGCTCGACACTAATGAGTCCAAAGTCCAGTCTTTTGTTTAACGACTACACTGTTTATACACTTTTTAAATTTTAACAGAACTTTGACACAGTTTTTTAGTCTAAATTACTTGTCTTCATAAGATAATTCACATTAAAAATATATCACGGGATAGTCTGTTTCACGGTGAATGTTTTGATATAAAAATATTGCGAGAACAATCACTTTTACTGCGGTTAATGAATTAACTGTCGGAGGAAAAATGTAACACGGACGGCAGGTAAGAATAGCAACTGAGAACTGGATATGATTGTACATTTCCTTACTTACTGTATAAAACTTTAATATTAAATAACTTAACGGACAATCAACTGTTGTTAGTGAAAAGGAACCACACGCTAACAATTTCTTTAAGTTTTAATGTTCTAAACAAACTTGCATTTCGAATTCACTTCTAATTTATTCCACATGACTTTATTTTTGAATTGGAGATTGGAGAACTTTTAAATCGTCTTTTTTTTGTAGTATAGGCAACGACCCTGCTTCATACAGCCAAAGTCGTGTTTAATTTTATGATTTTAATCATGTTTGTAAGAAATGAATTTAATGCGTTACAATTAATCAATTAATCAACTATTTATATCATTTTTATTTATTAACCTTGTTATTTATAGGATAAAGCCTTTTAAAGCCCTATTACTTGTTTATCGTAATGAGCTGAACAACACTATTGCGGGGCGAAACATAGCTAACTTCACGTGTAACACAATAATCGCGGAGCAATCCCAATTTCAATCCAAAGTTGACAGTATTGGTTTCATGCGTACCAAATCACGTGACTGCAAAATTAACATTGGAATCGTATTGGCTTTAGATTGGAATTGGAAGAATTTATTAGAAATTAATTTGAAGAGTAAATCCCGTTTAAATAAAAATGTAGTAAGTAAATTATCGAATTCGTCTGTGCCTTATCCATTCCATGCCTGCGTCGTGCCGTTATCTTACGTGTTTTATGTATAATTTATGCCTAAACTTGACCTTGAGGCCTTTATCTCAGAACCGGTCGGACAGACGGACTCACGTGTTAAAACATGTCAATATCTTTGTTCCAGTGATTCAGCGTTCCCGAGTCTCGAAGCGGTCTTACGGCAACTCAACGATCCCGACGCACCAACACTGTTCAAATTATTAGAACAACAAGCCGCTATAGAGAAACGAGTCAAAGAGAGCGAGGACAATGTCGTAAGTATTATTTTTCTCCTTTGAAATCAACGTTTTAAATTGAAACGTTAAATGCTAGTTTACCGATATAGTACTCTTCAGATCTTTCTCCTTGGACCCTGGACATAATTTTGCACTTAAGTTCGTGTGCAAATGTGAGCCTCAATTACCAGGTTGGGCAATGTGTTTTTTCCTCCTTTCCTTGTTGTTGTTGCGGCTGAGTTCCAACCACGAATTAATAGTTTTCGAAAAAGAAGTGGGGATTGATTGGTTAATTAATTAATTGAGTGTGCTGTGAGTGGATGTCAAAAAAGTAAAATTGGCCAATCAAAGAAGTGATTCCATCCAACTTTACTTTTTTGACATCTACTCACCGCACAAGGAACGAATCAATACTCACTTATTTCATTTAGAAAACTCCCCATTCGGTGTGGTAAAAATAAAAAGGAGCGTACTTCAGTATGTAAGAGCAATTGTTGGCAGTCTTCATCATTTTTATCGCACAATTGTGCAAATAAACGCGTATTCAACGCATTGCTTCTTATTTTGTTAACGCAGCGTCGGCGCTTTGCAAGTCTCGACACGTTGTACTGAATATGGAATATGCAAGTTTTTATAAGTAACAGTTGCTGAGCTTCTTAAAATATTTTTTGCTTAAATTGATAGGTGAAGTCAAGCCAATATTTTAGTGGATCCCCGCTTAAGAATTGTGAACCCTCATGTTTTTTTTCACGGCAACGTAGAACCCCGTCGAGTCTCCCGTGACCCTTGAGGGTCCACCTGGAACACTTTGGGAACTAAGGGTCTGGAACCTACAACTGTTAACAGAAAAGTGTCGATAACAAAGAGCTTCTCGCTGACCCCGTTTCTAGATATTAATTTGACCGAAGCTGAAGTACCTGCGATTTTATACAGATCAAAAGTTACAACATATGGCAAGAGATGGCGCTGAACAATACTGAATCGCGCAAACTAAGTTTTTAAAGCAAGTTACTATAGTTCTTGAGCATAATCATTCGCAAATGAAGTCGCTTATCAATTAACATGTAATCACAGAAAGCCTTCTGATTCCAGGTACCAGAAGAATACATACCTCCAGACCCGGTGACAGAATTCCAGACAGCCCGCCTATTTCTGTCCCATTTCGGATACCTGAACATAGGAGGGGACAAGAAGGGCGCTCCGCCCCGGCTGGTGGCGCTGGACGACTCGCTGCCGGGCTTCGGCGCGGCGCTGCGGCGCGTGGACGCGTGCGGGGCGCGCGCCGCCGTCAGCGTGCACGTGTTCTGCGCGCGCGCCGGACAACTCAGCGCGAAGGATATCGTCGGTAATGCGCACTCGCTTAGCACTGTGCCGCCGGCCTTCGTCAGAATGCTTAGAGGGTACGTTTAGGTGTTTCTTATCATTTTAGTCGTGCATTTTCATTAAGTATTTGATTTAACGTTCATCTCAGTAAGATACTTTAATGATAAGTATACAATTTATAAATTTATTTACTTTGTAAACTATCTTTTTTAGGTTTACGCGACACAAACATAGAATTAGGTACAAAATAAATTCAAATGTTAAATTTCATTGCTATTCATATTTGTAAAGTTATTATTACCATATGTTATTATTAGTATAGTTGATTGTTGTAAACATTATGTAAACTATATTATTCGAGTAAACTTGATTCGAATTTATTTACCTGATAGATCATTTAAAATGCTCCGTTTAAAAAACGTCAGGATTGAATATAAAAGGAACTGTCACTATTTACCATGTGGTATATTGTATGGTACAGACTGGGCACTCCAGTGCGAGTTCGCGGCCACCCGGGCTGGGCAGGGCACGTGGCGACCAGCTATGATGCGCGTGCGCCGCCCGCTGCCACCGTACCCCCACCAACCGCTCGCGATCCCGCGCCCGCCATGTACGACGGCAGGGAACAGGTAATACCTACTATTACTAAAATATCAGCGATCTTTTCTCAAATACTTTCAATCAGTATAACCTGGCAAACAAACAGCAGAAACTACCGCTACGGTAGAATAAATTGCCTACCCGGAAACTATTGTTCTATGCTACGTTACTAAAACAGATATTCTCAGTTCCATCAAATTATTAAATAAAAACAAAGGTCTGAAAAGGGCATACAATATGCAACGTGGTTGACCTGCCTGGTTCCTACCGTTGAATATTTTAAACTACTACACGGATATTTATGAAGCAATTGAAAACGGTACAGAGGTACATGTTATCTATACCGATTTCTCAAAGGCGTTTGACGTGGTTGATTACAGTCTTCATATACATAAAATGGCTCACGCAGGGATTTGTGGCTCGCTACTAAGATGTCGTAAATCTTACCTCACGAATAGATCACAGCTTGTAAAAATCAGAGGCTACAAACCTATAGCTGGAATAGTCCCGTCTGGAGTAAACCAGGGCTCACACCTACGACCCCAGTTTCAGTTACCAAATATTCGCCGACGATCTTGAGTTATACAGAACTAACTTTAATCATAATGATATAAATTTACTCTAAACTGACATAGACGCAATTAACTATTGGTGCTGAAGAGGACCAATAATTAATTGCGTTTATGTCAGTTGAATGGAATGACGATTAATACTTCTAAACCTATCATATTAAATTCACACGAAAACGGACCCTACGCCTGCAGCTTTTTCCATTGCCGATATTTCTATTAATGAAATCTGGAACATAAGAGATCTGCGTGTTCTTTCATACTAAATTGGACTTTCATAAATATATAGACAGTATCATAAGGAAAGTAGCGCGCTTAGCTGATTTTGTCATACGTCAAACGAAGTTATTTGACGGTCATGATATCCCTATTCTTCTTTTCTAATGTTATATAAGATCAATTCTTAAATATTGCTCTCAGATATGGAGTCTAAAACCAATTAAAATACTTTTAAAAGTTACAAAATGATTAGTTCTACTTAAAATGCTTATTAATTCGTCAGCAAATAGCAACGAAAGCTAAACGTTTAAACTAGGGTCAGTTAAATTTTGACATATTTGTTATAGAATGTGTCAAAATTAACTGTCCGTAGGTAAATTGACTTTTAATTCATATTACCAACTTCTTCGATGATGTTTCGGTTGCTCTTCAGTCACTTGCGTACAACTAAAATTATTTTCAAGAAGGGGTATTTGAAAATAATTCTAGACGCACGCCAATGACGGCATGTATACTTGCAGTAGAAAGTTGGTAGCACTAGCGCTAGATTATACTGCCATCTTGTGTAAAATATAAGGTAACAAATTACCTAGTTCAGTTGCCAGAGTTAAGCATGTCCATGAATTTGGATGGGATTGTGTATCTGTACAAGTATATTATCAGTGCTACTATTAACTAACTCGGATTTACTAATTATCCATTTGGTTTTAATTATACCGGCATTCACCACGATGAAAGTTATAGCTAGTGAGATAAGAGATGAGAGACAAGAGATGGCGTTGTACTCAATTCAGCACTCCATACGAATTGGTCCAGCGCTTGCATCGCGCTAACGAAAAGCTAATATAAAACAGATTTTAGAAACACAAAATATGTGTTCTTGTTCCTTTCTTCCTTATGAATCTTTGGATTTCTTTAATAGCGTTGCTTGACGTCACTGATGTAGCTAATGTAGCTATGAAAATAAGATGGCGTTGTTCACTAGAGACCGTTGCTTGTCACCGTAATCGCAAAAAACTCGAGCAGAACTTAAATAGATAAAAAGATGAACGGAGTGTGGAACAATCCACGTCTCAACGCTCGTCTTTTTAGGGTTCTCATATTACATCCGAAATATTACAGTATTTTTACTAAAGGATACCAAAGCTTAACATCCAATAGCGACTTGTGAGTGTCAACTTTGAATGAATTTTTTCACAAGGTGCTGTACTGGTCGGATTCTACAAACGAGATAGCATTTGTGGTGCCGTCGGGTTACGAGGTGTCCGACAGCGAGGACAGACAGACCGACAGTATTAAGTCTGACGTCGACGGCTCCTGTATATCTACCGGGTGAGTATTTAGACCTATAGGTACTGCTAAAATGTTTGAATGTTGCCTTTCACACACACACCCCTTTTTGCTCGTTGGCAGCAACTTCTTTATTATAGGGCAGCGACGCCCAAATATCTTTTGTGAAGAGAATCGCTGACAATTAGGCAGGGCACATTATTGTTTTCCATTTCTAATGTAAAAAATAAGACGGAACGTCTTCCGGCAAAATTTGCAACACGGTCTATTGACAGTTGTCAAGGTCAAAGTGATTAATTGTAATACTTAATGACCAGCAGTGACAAAGCGGCCGGCTCATGCTGGGACGTGTCTGGCGGAAGCTCCGGCGCCGCCTCGTACGAGCGCAGCGCCAGCGAGTCCGAGCGCTCAGAGCGAGCGGACAGAGCCGCGCCGCACCTCGGCGACAAGCTCAGGGCGCTCTCGCTCGATCTGGACAAGCAGCCGCAAGCTGTACTCACAGGTACTTTATACGTATGTCCGAGCGCTCCGAGCGAGCGGACAGATATAGTTTATCTGAATAATACAAAATAATTTGGAATTTTTGTTTCAGGTAGTGGAAGGCGTAATAGAGACTTCACGACAAAAATTCTCATTATATGGCTGGAGGACTTTGAGGATCATCTAAACTTGCCGATTGGTACAGATAAACTTTATTGAAATGTATGTTTTTATAACGCTATTTAAGTAGTGCCTTACCATATGTAATTGTTGTGTTGCGCAGACTCGCTGCTGTCGTACTGCGAAACGGGGCTGCCGTGGCGGCGGCACGAAGTGGCGACGCTGTGCGTGAGCGCGCGGCGCTGCGGGCTCGTGCGCGTGCAGTGCGCGCGCGGAGGTGGCGGCGGCGGCGTGCTCGCCGACGCCGCGCTGCTCGCGCCCGGCCTGCTGCCCGACTGTCTGCGCCGCGCCGCGCTCGACGCCGCCCGCCGGACCCGGCTCAACACCGACCTGTACGTACTCTCCCAGCCTCACTGGCGCTGCGGGCTCGTGCGCGTGCAGTGCGCGCGCGGGGGCGGCGGCGTGCTCGCGCCCGGCCTGCTGCCCGACTGTCTGCGCCGCGCCGCGCTCGACGCCGCCCGCCGGACCCGGCTCAACACCGACCTGTACGTACTCTCCCAGCCTCACTGGCGCTGCGGGCTCGTGCGCGTGCAGTGCGCGCGC
This sequence comes from Catocala nupta, assembly GCA_963675205.1. Classification (NCBI taxonomy): domain Eukaryota; kingdom Metazoa; phylum Arthropoda; class Insecta; order Lepidoptera; family Erebidae; genus Catocala; species Catocala nupta. The sequence continues at coordinate 6,209,404 of OY776092.1, forward strand.
GGGGGCGGCGGCGTGCTCGCGCCCGGCCTGCTGCCCGACTGTCTGCGCCGCGCCGCGCTCGACGCCGCCCGCCGGACCCGGCTCAACACCGACCTGTACGTACTCTCCCAGCCTCACTGGCGCTGCGGGCTCGTGCGCGTGCAGTGCGCGCGCGGGGGCGGCGGCGTGCTCGCGCCCGGCCTGCTGCCCGACTGTCTGCGCCGCGCCGCGCTCGACGCCGCCCGCCGGACCCGGCTCAACACCGACCTGTACGTACTCTCCCAGCCTCACTGGCGCTGCGGGCTCGTGCGCGTGCAGTGCGCGCGCGGGGGCGGCGGCGTGCTCGCGCCCGGCCTGCTGCCCGACTGTCTGCGCCGCGCCGCGCTCGACGCCGCCCGCCGGACCCGGCTCAACACCGACCTGTACGTACTCTCCCAGCCTCACTGGCGCTGCGGGCTCGTGCGCGTGCAGTGCGCGCGCGGGGGCGGCGGCGTGCTCGCGCCCGGCCTGCTGCCCGACTGTCTGCGCCGCGCCGCGCTCGACGCCGCCCGCCGGACCCGGCTCAACACCGACCTGTACGTACTCTCCCAGCCTCACTGGCGCTGCGGGCTCGTGCGCGTGCAGTGCGCGCGCGGGGGCGGCGGCGTGCTCGCGCCCGGCCTGCTGCCCGACTGTCTGCGCCGCGCCGCGCTCGACGCCGCCCGCCGGACCCGGCTCAACACCGACCTGTACGTACTCTCCCAGCCTCACTGGCGCTGCGGGCTCGTGCGCGTGCAGTGCGCGCGCGGGGGCGGCGGCGTGCTCGCGCCCGGCCTGCTGCCCGACTGTCTGCGCCGCGCCGCGCTCGACGCCGCCCGCCGGACCCGGCTCAACACCGACCTGTACGTACTCTCCCAGCCTCACTGGCGCTGCGGGCTCGTGCGCGTGCAGTGCGCGCGCGGGGGCGGCGGCGTGCTCGCGCCCGGCCTGCTGCCCGACTGTCTGCGCCGCGCCGCGCTCGACGCCGCCCGCCGGACCCGGCTCAACACCGACCTGTACGTACTCTCCCAGCCTCACTGGCGCTGCGGGCTCGTGCGCGTGCAGTGCGCGCGCGGGGGCGGCGGCGTGCTCGCGCCCGGCCTGCTGCCCGACTGTCTGCGCCGCGCCGCGCTCGACGCCGCCCGCCGGACCCGGCTCAACACCGACCTGTACGTACTCTCCCAGCCTCACTGGCGCTGCGGGCTCGTGCGCGTGCAGTGCGCGCGCGGGGGCGGCGGCGTGCTCGCGCCCGGCCTGCTGCCCGACTGTCTGCGCCGCGCCGCGCTCGACGCCGCCCGCCGGACCCGGCTCAACACCGACCTGTACGTACTCTCCCAGCCTCACTGGCGCTGCGGGCTCGTGCGCGTGCAGTGCGCGCGCGGGGGCGGCGGCGTGCTCGCGCCCGGCCTGCTGCCCGACTGTCTGCGCCGCGCCGCGCTCGACGCCGCCCGCCGGACCCGGCTCAACACCGACCTGTACGTACTCTCCCAGCCTCACTGGCGCTGCGGGCTCGTGCGCGTGCAGTGCGCGCGCGGGGGCGGCGGCGTGCTCGCGCCCGGCCTGCTGCCCGACTGTCTGCGCCGCGCCGCGCTCGACGCCGCCCGCCGGACCCGGCTCAACACCGACCTGTACGTACTCTCCCAGCCTCACTGGCGCTGCGGGCTCGTGCGCGTGCAGTGCGCGCGCGGGGGCGGCGGCGTGCTCGCGCCCGGCCTGCTGCCCGACTGTCTGCGCCGCGCCGCGCTCGACGCCGCCCGCCGGACCCGGCTCAACACCGACCTGTACGTACTCTCCCAGCCTCACTGGCGCTGCGGGCTCGTGCGCGTGCAGTGCGCGCGCGGGGGCGGCGGCGTGCTCGCGCCCGGCCTGCTGCCCGACTGTCTGCGCCGCGCCGCGCTCGACGCCGCCCGCCGGACCCGGCTCAACACCGACCTGTACGTACTCTCCCAGCCTCACTGGCGCTGCGGGCTCGTGCGCGTGCAGTGCGCGCGCGGGGGCGGCGGCGTGCTCGCGCCCGGCCTGCTGCCCGACTGTCTGCGCCGCGCCGCGCTCGACGCCGCCCGCCGGACCCGGCTCAACACCGACCTGTACGTACTCTCCCAGCCTCACTGGCGCTGCGGGCTCGTGCGCGTGCAGTGCGCGCGCGGGGGCGGCGGCGTGCTCGCGCCCGGCCTGCTGCCCGACTGTCTGCGCCGCGCCGCGCTCGACGCCGCCCGCCGGACCCGGCTCAACACCGACCTGTACGTACTCTCCCAGCCTCACTGGCGCTGCGGGCTCGTGCGCGTGCAGTGCGCGCGCGGGGGCGGCGGCGTGCTCGCGCCCGGCCTGCTGCCCGACTGTCTGCGCCGCGCCGCGCTCGACGCCGCCCGCCGGACCCGGCTCAACACCGACCTGTACGTACTCTCCCAGCCTCACTGGCGCTGCGGGCTCGTGCGCGTGCAGTGCGCGCGCGGGGGCGGCGGCGTGCTCGCGCCCGGCCTGCTGCCCGACTGTCTGCGCCGCGCCGCGCTCGACGCCGCCCGCCGGACCCGGCTCAACACCGACCTGTACGTACTCTCCCAGCCTCACTGGCGCTGCGGGCTCGTGCGCGTGCAGTGCGCGCGCGGGGGCGGCGGCGTGCTCGCGCCCGGCCTGCTGCCCGACTGTCTGCGCCGCGCCGCGCTCGACGCCGCCCGCCGGACCCGGCTCAACACCGACCTGTACGTACTCTCCCAGCCTCACTGGCGCTGCGGGCTCGTGCGCGTGCAGTGCGCGCGCGGGGGCGGCGGCGTGCTCGCGCCCGGCCTGCTGCCCGACTGTCTGCGCCGCGCCGCGCTCGACGCCGCCCGCCGGACCCGGCTCAACACCGACCTGTACGTACTCTCCCAGCCTCACTGGCGCTGCGGGCTCGTGCGCGTGCAGTGCGCGCGCGGGGGCGGCGGCGTGCTCGCGCCCGGCCTGCTGCCCGACTGTCTGCGCCGCGCCGCGCTCGACGCCGCCCGCCGGACCCGGCTCAACACCGACCTGTACGTACTCTCCCAGCCTCACTGGCGCTGCGGGCTCGTGCGCGTGCAGTGCGCGCGCGGGGGCGGCGGCGTGCTCGCGCCCGGCCTGCTGCCCGACTGTCTGCGCCGCGCCGCGCTCGACGCCGCCCGCCGGACCCGGCTCAACACCGACCTGTACGTACTCTCCCAGCCTCACTGGCGCTGCGGGCTCGTGCGCGTGCAGTGCGCGCGCGGGGGCGGCGGCGTGCTCGCGCCCGGCCTGCTGCCCGACTGTCTGCGCCGCGCCGCGCTCGACGCCGCCCGCCGGACCCGGCTCAACACCGACCTGTACGTACTCTCCCAGCCTCACTGGCGCTGCGGGCTCGTGCGCGTGCAGTGCGCGCGCGGGGGCGGCGGCGTGCTCGCGCCCGGCCTGCTGCCCGACTGTCTGCGCCGCGCCGCGCTCGACGCCGCCCGCCGGACCCGGCTCAACACCGACCTGTACGTACTCTCCCAGCCTCACTGGCGCTGCGGGCTCGTGCGCGTGCAGTGCGCGCGCGGGGGCGGCGGCGTGCTCGCGCCCGGCCTGCTGCCCGACTGTCTGCGCCGCGCCGCGCTCGACGCCGCCCGCCGGACCCGGCTCAACACCGACCTGTACGTACTCTCCCAGCCTCACTGGCGCTGCGGGCTCGTGCGCGTGCAGTGCGCGCGCGGGGGCGGCGGCGTGCTCGCGCCCGGCCTGCTGCCCGACTGTCTGCGCCGCGCCGCGCTCGACGCCGCCCGCCGGACCCGGCTCAACACCGACCTGTACGTACTCTCCCAGCCTCACTGGCGCTGCGGGCTCGTGCGCGTGCAGTGCGCGCGCGGGGGCGGCGGCGTGCTCGCGCCCGGCCTGCTGCCCGACTGTCTGCGCCGCGCCGCGCTCGACGCCGCCCGCCGGACCCGGCTCAACACCGACCTGTACGTACTCTCCCAGCCTCACTGGCGCTGCGGGCTCGTGCGCGTGCAGTGCGCGCGCGGGGGCGGCGGCGTGCTCGCGCCCGGCCTGCTGCCCGACTGTCTGCGCCGCGCCGCGCTCGACGCCGCCCGCCGGACCCGGCTCAACACCGACCTGTACGTACTCTCCCAGCCTCACTGGCGCTGCGGGCTCGTGCGCGTGCAGTGCGCGCGCGGGGGCGGCGGCGTGCTCGCGCCCGGCCTGCTGCCCGACTGTCTGCGCCGCGCCGCGCTCGACGCCGCCCGCCGGACCCGGCTCAACACCGACCTGTACGTACTCTCCCAGCCTCACTGGCGCTGCGGGCTCGTGCGCGTGCAGTGCGCGCGCGGGGGCGGCGGCGTGCTCGCGCCCGGCCTGCTGCCCGACTGTCTGCGCCGCGCCGCGCTCGACGCCGCCCGCCGGACCCGGCTCAACACCGACCTGTACGTACTCTCCCAGCCTCACTGGCGCTGCGGGCTCGTGCGCGTGCAGTGCGCGCGCGGGGGCGGCGGCGTGCTCGCGCCCGGCCTGCTGCCCGACTGTCTGCGCCGCGCCGCGCTCGACGCCGCCCGCCGGACCCGGCTCAACACCGACCTGTACGTACTCTCCCAGCCTCACTGGCGCTGCGGGCTCGTGCGCGTGCAGTGCGCGCGCGGGGGCGGCGGCGTGCTCGCGCCCGGCCTGCTGCCCGACTGTCTGCGCCGCGCCGCGCTCGACGCCGCCCGCCGGACCCGGCTCAACACCGACCTGTACGTACTCTCCCAGCCTCACTGGCGCTGCGGGCTCGTGCGCGTGCAGTGCGCGCGCGGGGGCGGCGGCGTGCTCGCGCCCGGCCTGCTGCCCGACTGTCTGCGCCGCGCCGCGCTCGACGCCGCCCGCCGGACCCGGCTCAACACCGACCTGTACGTACTCTCCCAGCCTCACTGGCGCTGCGGGCTCGTGCGCGTGCAGTGCGCGCGCGGGGGCGGCGGCGTGCTCGCGCCCGGCCTGCTGCCCGACTGTCTGCGCCGCGCCGCGCTCGACGCCGCCCGCCGGACCCGGCTCAACACCGACCTGTACGTACTCTCCCAGCCTCACTGGCGCTGCGGGCTCGTGCGCGTGCAGTGCGCGCGCGGGGGCGGCGGCGTGCTCGCGCCCGGCCTGCTGCCCGACTGTCTGCGCCGCGCCGCGCTCGACGCCGCCCGCCGGACCCGGCTCAACACCGACCTGTACGTACTCTCCCAGCCTCACTGGCGCTGCGGGCTCGTGCGCGTGCAGTGCGCGCGCGGGGGCGGCGGCGTGCTCGCGCCCGGCCTGCTGCCCGACTGTCTGCGCCGCGCCGCGCTCGACGCCGCCCGCCGGACCCGGCTCAACACCGACCTGTACGTACTCTCCCAGCCTCACTGGCGCTGCGGGCTCGTGCGCGTGCAGTGCGCGCGCGGGGGCGGCGGCGTGCTCGCGCCCGGCCTGCTGCCCGACTGTCTGCGCCGCGCCGCGCTCGACGCCGCCCGCCGGACCCGGCTCAACACCGACCTGTACGTACTCTCCCAGCCTCACTGGCGCTGCGGGCTCGTGCGCGTGCAGTGCGCGCGCGGGGGCGGCGGCGTGCTCGCGCCCGGCCTGCTGCCCGACTGTCTGCGCCGCGCCGCGCTCGACGCCGCCCGCCGGACCCGGCTCAACACCGACCTGTACGTACTCTCCCAGCCTCACTGGCGCTGCGGGCTCGTGCGCGTGCAGTGCGCGCGCGGGGGCGGCGGCGTGCTCGCGCCCGGCCTGCTGCCCGACTGTCTGCGCCGCGCCGCGCTCGACGCCGCCCGCCGGACCCGGCTCAACACCGACCTGTACGTACTCTCCCAGCCTCACTGGCGCTGCGGGCTCGTGCGCGTGCAGTGCGCGCGCGGGGGCGGCGGCGTGCTCGCGCCCGGCCTGCTGCCCGACTGTCTGCGCCGCGCCGCGCTCGACGCCGCCCGCCGGACCCGGCTCAACACCGACCTGTACGTACTCTCCCAGCCTCACTGGCGCTGCGGGCTCGTGCGCGTGCAGTGCGCGCGCGGGGGCGGCGGCGTGCTCGCGCCCGGCCTGCTGCCCGACTGTCTGCGCCGCGCCGCGCTCGACGCCGCCCGCCGGACCCGGCTCAACACCGACCTGTACGTACTCTCCCAGCCTCACTGGCGCTGCGGGCTCGTGCGCGTGCAGTGCGCGCGCGGGGGCGGCGGCGTGCTCGCGCCCGGCCTGCTGCCCGACTGTCTGCGCCGCGCCGCGCTCGACGCCGCCCGCCGGACCCGGCTCAACACCGACCTGTACGTACTCTCCCAGCCTCACTGGCGCTGCGGGCTCGTGCGCGTGCAGTGCGCGCGCGGGGGCGGCGGCGTGCTCGCGCCCGGCCTGCTGCCCGACTGTCTGCGCCGCGCCGCGCTCGACGCCGCCCGCCGGACCCGGCTCAACACCGACCTGTACGTACTCTCCCAGCCTCACTGGCGCTGCGGGCTCGTGCGCGTGCAGTGCGCGCGCGGGGGCGGCGGCGTGCTCGCGCCCGGCCTGCTGCCCGACTGTCTGCGCCGCGCCGCGCTCGACGCCGCCCGCCGGACCCGGCTCAACACCGACCTGTACGTACTCTCCCAGCCTCACTGGCGCTGCGGGCTCGTGCGCGTGCAGTGCGCGCGCGGGGGCGGCGGCGTGCTCGCGCCCGGCCTGCTGCCCGACTGTCTGCGCCGCGCCGCGCTCGACGCCGCCCGCCGGACCCGGCTCAACACCGACCTGTACGTACTCTCCCAGCCTCACTGGCGCTGCGGGCTCGTGCGCGTGCAGTGCGCGCGCGGGGGCGGCGGCGTGCTCGCGCCCGGCCTGCTGCCCGACTGTCTGCGCCGCGCCGCGCTCGACGCCGCCCGCCGGACCCGGCTCAACACCGACCTGTACGTACTCTCCCAGCCTCACTGGCGCTGCGGGCTCGTGCGCGTGCAGTGCGCGCGCGGGGGCGGCGGCGTGCTCGCGCCCGGCCTGCTGCCCGACTGTCTGCGCCGCGCCGCGCTCGACGCCGCCCGCCGGACCCGGCTCAACACCGACCTGTACGTACTCTCCCAGCCTCACTGGCGCTGCGGGCTCGTGCGCGTGCAGTGCGCGCGCGGGGGCGGCGGCGTGCTCGCGCCCGGCCTGCTGCCCGACTGTCTGCGCCGCGCCGCGCTCGACGCCGCCCGCCGGACCCGGCTCAACACCGACCTGTACGTACTCTCCCAGCCTCACTGGCGCTGCGGGCTCGTGCGCGTGCAGTGCGCGCGCGGGGGCGGCGGCGTGCTCGCGCCCGGCCTGCTGCCCGACTGTCTGCGCCGCGCCGCGCTCGACGCCGCCCGCCGGACCCGGCTCAACACCGACCTGTACGTACTCTCCCAGCCTCACTGGCGCTGCGGGCTCGTGCGCGTGCAGTGCGCGCGCGGGGGCGGCGGCGTGCTCGCGCCCGGCCTGCTGCCCGACTGTCTGCGCCGCGCCGCGCTCGACGCCGCCCGCCGGACCCGGCTCAACACCGACCTGTACGTACTCTCCCAGCCTCACTGGCGCTGCGGGCTCGTGCGCGTGCAGTGCGCGCGCGGGGGCGGCGGCGTGCTCGCGCCCGGCCTGCTGCCCGACTGTCTGCGCCGCGCCGCGCTCGACACCGCCCGCCGGACCCGGCTCAACACCGACCTGTACGTACTCTCCCAGCCTCACTGGCGCTGCGGGCTCGTGCGCGTGCAGTGCGCGCGCGGGGGCGGCGGCGTGCTCGCGCCCGGCCTGCTGCCCGACTGTCTGCGCCGCGCCGCGCTCGACGCCGCCCGCCGGACCCGGCTCAACACCGACCTGTACGTACTCTCCCAGCCTCACTGGCGCTGCGGGCTCGTGCGCGTGCAGTGCGCGCGCGGGGGCGGCGGCGTGCTCGCGCCCGGCCTGCTGCCCGACTGTCTGCGCCGCGCCGCGCTCGACGCCGCCCGCCGGACCCGGCTCAACACCGACCTGTACGTACTCTCCCAGCCTCACTGGCGCTGCGGGCTCGTGCGCGTGCAGTGCGCGCGCGGGGGCGGCGGCGTGCTCGCGCCCGGCCTGCTGCCCGACTGTCTGCGCCGCGCCGCGCTCGACGCCGCCCGCCGGACCCGGCTCAACACCGACCTGTACGTACTCTCCCAGCCTCACTGGCGCTGCGGGCTCGTGCGCGTGCAGTGCGCGCGCGGGGGCGGCGGCGTGCTCGCGCCCGGCCTGCTGCCCGACTGTCTGCGCCGCGCCGCGCTCGACGCCGCCCGCCGGACCCGGCTCAACACCGACCTGTACGTACTCTCCCAGCCTCACTGGCGCTGCGGGCTCGTGCGCGTGCAGTGCGCGCGCGGGGGCGGCGGCGTGCTCGCGCCCGGCCGGCGGCGGCGGTAGGTGGACGTATAGTCTGTCATCCGGCTATGCAGCTACAGGCTATCCGTAGCTCGTAGCTCTATAACTACGCTCTATAGCTTTCTCTGTATCAGGTTGCCCACATAGATCGAAATCCTAGATTTAAGTGGAGACTCTGTTACCTGTACTGTGCATGTACCACTCATCGCTATTGCATATAAGTGGTACACGCACAGTAATTCCAATATACCATTCAACATACTCCACCATAAAAATATTTTTCAGATACCAGCCACCACATGTGCGTCGACGCCACTTGATCCAAGAACTCGCACAACAATACAAGAAAGATCTAACTGAACCTGAACTACTTGAGTCGCTCTTCAGAACTCCATCCTAAAACATACCATATGCTGTATGAACCAGTCTTGAAACCGGTGTTTAATTATAACCGGTAAATTTATAAAAACCGATATCAGTAATTAATTATAAATAATTTTATAATAACAACACCTTAATAAAGCAGTTTTACCATTCCACTTTTACGAAATCTTACATGACAAATCGTGAATTAAAAGCATATCGGTTTTGATTTATAGTAATCATTTCGAATACAAAATCACTTAAAACCGTTATATACTCGCAATTAAGTATATAAAGGAACTTGATTACCTTTTTATACTTCACCCGTATGCTTTATGAGCGTCTAGCCGGGCTTTTAAAATAAACAGTCAACGTTTTTATCAAATGAAAACGCATAAGATTTGTAGGCTGCCTCGTAGATATTTAGGTATTATAACGCTTATTTTTGTTACGTGTAACCTAGAGTCCGCAAAGTAATGCGAACAGTAGGTCAGGTGGGAACGTGGGCACGTATAACAAAAATTTGCAGGTCACCTAAATTAGTTAAACAAATGTTGTGTGCACTGGGAATCTCTTATTCTAGTTTGGCTGCCTCCATGGCATAAGATCAAGTCACAAGTCGCTCTAAATGTTATTGTGTTTGCCTGTCTTGCAATCTCAATAGGAACACGAAGTGTGCAAAGAACAAGAAGTATGCCAATAGTTAGCAATACTCTCGCTGGCTTTGATGGGATATGGGATTTAAACATTACCAATAGGTACAATGCGATTCAAATAAGAATAGGCATGAACCCGCACCATATTGTGATGTCATAGCTGTCAAATCGAATAAAATAGGTAAGGTCAGTAAAACAGATATTAAAATAATATTTATTTTTAATCTGAATCTCATAGTTCTTCGATTCCGCTCATCCCACTGCTTGAGCAGTCATCATCTTCACCGCTATCATCATCCTCACTGCTGCTTTCCCATATTGTCAAGTGGACAGTCCTCTGCCAGCGAATCAGGAAGAAGAACAGGCTGATCAAACATTGGAAGACGAGTTCACGCAGAATCCAACAATGGACGAGGAACACCTAGAAGACGACGAATTAACACCAACGCAAATAATCGAGGAAATCGACGACTCAGAAGAACCACCCCTTACTCCACCTAAGAAAACCCGATCGCCGGCCCAAGCACAGACCCCGACTACACCTGGTCCCAAGAAACGCCCATTGAGCTCCTTGCAGTTGAAACAGCCAGCATCGAAGAAACAACTGACGGAAGCCAAACGAGCGAAATACGCTCAAGCGCAAGCTCAGAACAAGAAAACGAACCCAATGGAAACAATACATTGGATTGCTCAATGGACAACGTAACCAATCAAGACATCAATCATCTCCTTGGAAAGTCATCGCTAAACATACATGTACAAGAAGAGACCATTACCACATCATTTACATATCCACCGCAAAAAAACTGAGGGCATAATTCGAAGCTTTGAAAAACTAGTAGATCAAAGGAGCACAAATGTTGTGCGACTGCATGTGTAGCGTTCTTCAGTATATTACTACCGGCCCTGATCATATAACACTTAAACAAATTCTCACAACAAGTAATAAAAAAATGGCAATGTGCGTCGCTCATTCGCTGGGTATTGACATTCGGCAAAACAATAGTCAAATATTTAGGTCGAAAATATTCTACTGACTGTTACTTAAAAGTAAAATATTAATTTTGTTATCTGTGTTTATAACGAAACTGAAATTATCATCGTCTTCGATAAACTCTCATTGCCGGTATTCATTTTCGATACGCCTGACGTGGTTTATCTCCCTCTGGCAGTCGTCTCGCAGTGTTATTGAGGCTATGGCATCGAGTGTTAATCATTCAATCTCACTCTCTAACTGTCGCACATTTTTGTCTGCCACCCTACGTTTAATTAAATGCCATATATATTCTATCGGATTCAAGTCGTAATTGTAGTGTGGCAGCCTCAACACCTCGAAGCCATGAGAGTTAAATAAATTGTCAATCACGTATCAACCTTTCAATTACCCATTTCGTGAAATTGGCACCATTCATTTCATCATGATAATCTCCAGTTTTTAATTTCGATTTGAATATGAGAAGTGCGCCATCCACAAAACCGTTTCACCCCCAGCATGGGTAATTATCCACAGTCGACCTACGCTGTCATATTTTTTGACGCCTGTTGTCGAACTGGATTGCCAGCATTTTTTGACGGTATAGTGTAAATGTATCCACGTTTCGTCCAAATAAATAATAAGTTTCTTATTAGTCCCCAGCGCATCATTTTGCTGAAGACGGCGTAAATATCTTGCCCGCCAAGCCTTAGTATTAGGCCTTTGTATCAGCGCGGACCTATTACTCTGACACTTCTTAAATTGAAATCCGAGCGAATCCGCCATTATCCTTCTTAGTGTCGCTTTGCTTCCAGGAAACTCCAAGTCCTCCTTTGCGACCGCAAATATTTTGTTTAAAGTTGGGATCTCGTTTTTGACCGTATAAATAGAGTTCACTATATTATTAAGAGCAGCGATTTCAAAATTATCGCCATTATACCAACTTTTTACCGCTACCTTTCTTGTTCGGTGTGGTTATTTTGCTGCTGCTAGGTTTTGCATCTCTCGACTCACGTCGTATACGACTTAAGGTATTGTTGTTTATACCTGTGGCTAATTGGACTCGTTCGGACACTTTAGTGGCATTTTGAAGGTGTTGCAAAATGCTGGCATACGTTTCGCGAGATATAGAAATGTTATCATTTCCCGAAAGGATAACTGCTGCCTTCAAGATATTAATCTGTTTAACACTGAGCTGTCTCTCGCTCTCAAAGTTATTGTCTGCTTGGAAGACAATCTCTCGAGCTCTCCGATGCAAAACATTGCCTCGTTTATTCATGCTGAAGAACAATAGGTAACAAAAACCAGATAACACTAAACACGTAACAATCAGAATTAACAAAAGTAACTATAACGAATAACAACAAATTTAACGGGAAACAAACGTCTAACAAACAACATTAACACAAACAGTATCACTCCAAAAACACATGCACTCGCACAACGAGGCACACTAACAATGACAAGATGGCGTCCCATAAAGCACCATAGAGTATAGTAACCTTTTTAGAACAGGATCCACACGGCAGGATTTAGGCGAGTCACAGAGATACTTTATTTAAACAAAAAATCATAGAAAATATCAGTTATTCATAGTTATTTTACCTCTGATAGCACTCAAATTTTCAACAAAATAATGTAGGTGTTTATTGTTCATTAAAAAAAATGCATAATAATGTAGTCATAATTACGCAAATTATTTTTTGTTCACTAATAAAACGAATAATAATATAATAATATTTACGCAAATATTTTTTCGTTGCTCTCTGTACTTTTCTAGTGACATTTGACAGATCGAGGTCATTGACGCGCCTATTCTTATTTGAAACGCATAATACATTTGCTAAACCCTTCGGGTATGCGCAACCACGATGTTATTAAAAATGAGTTTCCTAGTTACACGAAATTTGTATTCCTGAGGTCTCTTCGTATATCGAATAATTATATTAATCAAATATATCGTTATATTAATTATATTAGCGCAATTTATTATTAAGACTGACGTAATACATAAACCAATGAAATGTAATCGTTAATTAATTTAACATTCCAATTTCTATTGCAGTATTTTATTTCGCATATTGTACCTAATATTATTGTTATATTCTAATAAATGTTTTTAATCTATGCTGTGTTTTTAATAGCCGCCATTTTGGCGATGGTGAACTTGTATATTTTGAGTTAATTTCTTTTTTTTTTGCACTGAATTTGACAAATATTCCTACAGAAATTCCTATTAGAGAGTGACATATGCATGGTCATAGGAAAATATATTATAGACTTATTATTCTAACAAGTTGCACACTGATGCGCGGACTGTTTGATTTTCTTTTAGTTCGGTCATTGCTGGTATGCATAAGCTTATTCGGTATCCCTTATGCGCAGTTCTACATCTTCCGCGCACCGCATTCACCCTGTACGCATGTTTTTGTCATCGCGACGCTACTCAAAGCAACCTCAGTGAGAATATAAGTTTGACGCAAGTGTACCACGTTTAATAATGCACGTGAATTTCTTTCTCTGTCATAGCTTTGTTGGCACCAGATAGAGTTAATAATAATATAGGTAATCTGTAAACGAAATAACATATGAACATGCGAACGGATAAAGAGTCACAAATTTCAATCCCCCTTACATGTACCACATGCCTCTTCCAACTACAGGCAAAACAGCTTTTTGGTGCGAGCAAGCAGGAACCTTAACAAATTGTGTAAAACCTATGACATAGATCCATTTTCTAGTAGCATGTCGCGTGTAAGGTGATGACTGTGATGAGGCTGTCCGCATTGGTGTGGGTGATGTGTCCGTGGTTGGCGTGTTTGTTGATGTTGTTTTTTCTGGCGAGTCTTCCTCGTTGAGTAGATGGGCTGGGCTGGCTTCAATCTGTCGATTGAAATTACTGCGGTGCGAAGCGGAAGTTGCAGTGTGAAGTGCTGATATGGTCCGTTGTATGGTGGTATGAGAGGTCTGCGCACGATGTCGTAGCGCACAAACACATGCGTACATGTCCTGAGGTCTTTGTATATGAATGTGTTTGACCTTGACGCTTGCCTTGTTGATGTTGGTAATAATGACGACATTGTTTCAGTCGTCAGCTGACGGACAAATTCCGCATCTTCAATGTTCGGCTTGGTAGGCGCGAAGAAATCAGATGGGACGCGTAACGTAGATCCGTATGTCATCAGGGCCGGACTCACGGTTGAGTCTTCACGTAGGACGGTGCGAAGTCCTAGTAATACTGTAGATAATTCATTGATCCATCTGTTATCGGTTGCTCTTGCCATCAGTGCCGCTTTCAGAGATCGATGCCATTGTTCGATTTTTCCATTAGCTTATAATAATAATAATAATAATAATAACCCCTCTGGGACAGTCGTTATCTCATCATGAGACTAACGCGATATCGGAGGGCACAGTAGACTAGCTTTAAAACTATCACCTTCGCCTTGTGATATAAACAAAAAATGTATCACCTATGGCACCTATGGCACCTAATGGCAGCTTGTGGCGGGCTGAATGTGAGTGGCGACACTGCGGTCCTGAATGCCTCAGAGAGTTGGTTAGGGCCTCGTCCCCGGCTTGCCGTTACTGGTTGGCTGGGGTGGAACTTCAAGAGCGCCCGTAGGACTCTCAACTCTGGCTTGCCTTGGTCGGCCGGTCAGAGGGGGGCCGCTAGAGCTATATGCTTGGGGGTGGAAGTGTCATTTTCAAGGGCATAACTACGGGGAAACCCGCTCCGGGTCTCCGTTGCATTGTCACGAGACCCGTGATGGTGAAAACGGCGCCGCACCGCTCGACACCGACCGGCCACTCGCACCGGTGTTGCCCTCTGCTGCTGGCTTGTATGCCTATAGTGGCTTATCAGGGGGCCCATCTATCTAGTGAGTTGGCGAGTCACCGTCTGGCCATTGCATTGATGCTATTAGAGTATTCAGGGCAGACGCCGTTTTTCATGCATAGTTAGCAATATACCGGTCCACCAAACACCCATACCTATAGCCCATATATTAGAATCCATACGTAGCAATAGTCCTACGCCTGCTGCGGCTAGTGTCGCTGTAGGTGTTCCATTCCACCTTTGATTAAAACTCTCGAAGGGCCTCTGCACGTTGGACCCATGTCTCCGTGTAAGCCTCCCAAAGGGACAGGTATTTTCTAATATAATATGTTAGAAAGTACCTGTGATAAGAGAAACATAATAATAATAAGTCTTTATTTACTATAAACAGGGTAAATTGATGTTATAGATTATTTAAGAGTACAAGCCTATTTAGCCATTTCAAATGGCATGCAAATGTAATACATTATGATGTTACTTATATTATTCATACGAACACATTTAAATTACACATTTCATAAATATTAATATTAATTATAATAATAAATTAATTACAATGCGTAATTTCAAAAAATTCTTTAATACTGTAGAAATTGTTTTGCATGAGCCACCAACGTAATTTTCTAATAAATGTATTTAAGGGTAGTATTTTGATATGGTTAGGGATTTTATTATATATTTTTATACACATGGCAGTTATTTTGCAGCCGACAGCTTCTCGGTATCATATTCAGCACAAGCCTGTTTGGATTTCTTATGTTATCACGTCGAGTAACAACTTTTGCCCGTTTAAATACATGAGGGTGTTGTTTAATAAATTTCCCTACTTCTAATATGTAAAGACAGGCCAAGGGGAGTATTTTTAGTGACATGATATATCTGGTGCAATATCACATATTGATCTTATACATCTGTTCTGAGCAATAACAACTTTCTGTACCTCTGAGCTATTGCCCCAAATCAACAGTCCGTACCGAAGGACAGACTCAACATATGCAAAATAAGCCGTGCATGCCGTGTTTCGGTTTGCTACTTTTTTTTTTTTTTTTTTTTTTCTTGGTGGAATGCAGTGACGCATATCCCTCCGTGGGGGCGGGCGGAGGGATTATGTCGGACTCGCCGGGGTAAAAGAAAGATGGAATAATAGTAAAGTACCTCCCGGAATACCGACTAAACCTACCACGGTGTTCCTCGACAAAACCACTATCGACGGGGCCGCGCGAATCGCTTTCGCATGCGGTCGCGACCCCGCCGAGGTTACGGCCCGCCGTATGAAACGGCAGGCCACTACGCGAAGAGACCTACCCAAAGGACTCACTTCATAAAAATTCCCTACTGTCTCCTCCTAGGGGGGAGACGGACTCGACACAGAGGCGCGCGTGGGAACACGCACGCCGCCTCTCGGACCTGGTGCTGAACGGATGGCGGGCAGGCCCACAAAGCCCGCCACCCCCAGGTCAAACCTCAGGGTGGCTGGAGGTCATCTCGCGCCCTCCGGCGCCTGGCTCTGCGGTTGGGGAGAGGGTTTAAACGCTCCCTCTCCCGCTCCGCCGCCTCCTTGATGGAAATCACGTCCTCGCAGAAGGAGGCGACGGCGTTCCACGACCTCTCACTCCGGGCCATAGACTGAACTACGGCCGGGAGCGAGAGGGCATCCGATCCGACTGCCGCGATCAAATCACGGCGCTGCGATGCCCAGGCGGGGCAAACCGCCAAAGTGTGCAGCGCCGTGTCCTCAACAACGTCGCGGCAGTCGCCGCAGTGGTGACAACCGGGCGTCTCTTGCCGGCGTATACGACACAGGAACTGGCCAAAACAACCGTGGCCAGTCAGAACCTGTGTCAGCCGGAAGGTGAGGGCGCCATGCAGCCTCTCCAGCCACTCCTCAAACACGGGACTTACCGCCACGATCGTGGCGTGCCCGTCGGTTTGCTACTTTTGCTAACTTAAAAAGAGCAAATGAAAATCCGTTAACCCTGTTCTCACTTTTTCAATTTGTTCTTTCCAATTGAATTTTGAATTAATTATTATTCCAAGAAATGTCACATAATTAGTATTCAATAATGTATGACCTTCGTAATTAATGTCAATATCAATATTTTTAAAATTATTAAAATTCATTATATTTGTTTTAGATATATTTACTTTAAGATTATTATTATTTAACCAATTAATAACTAAAGTCAGTGTGTTATGAATGTCAGTTTTGTGTTGTGTAATTGTCATGTTATTACATCATCTGCGGACAATATCATTTTATGATCTGTAACTTTAGGCAAATCGTTGATATATATCAGAAACAGTAGTGGCCCTAGCACGCTCCCTTGAGGCACCCCGTATTTATTTCTTTTGTATTCTGATCTAAAAGTTTCTATATAATCGTTTGAGTTCAGTTGAGATATGTCTACACTGTCTTCAAGGTAACTTTGTAACCAATTTAATACGGGTCCTCTGATGCCATAGCTTTCTAGTTTTGTCAAGAGCTGTTCATGTGACACAAAATCGAAAGCTTTGGACATATCTAAAAACACTGCAGTAGTATACAAATTATCATTTACATTTCCTAAAATATAATTTACAAGGAAAAAAGTAGCATCCCTAGTAGACTTGTTTCGTTGAAATCCAAACTGATTTTTATCAGTAATATTATGCTTATCGAAAAAAGATGTCAATTTATCATGCATAACTTTTTCGAATAATTTAGAAAAGATAGGCAGGAGAGTAATGGGCCTATAATTACTTACCTCTGTTTTTTCACCTTTCTTGTATAATGGCTTAACAACTGAATATTTAAGCGTATCTGGAAACATACCCGTTTGTAACGAAAGATTTATAAGAAACGTGATTATGGGTTTACATAATATTGTCTTCTGTTTACGCGAATGTTATTCATTGGAATTAAACTACTGTATACGGATTTTATCGCGTTGTTCATTTATCACTGTATTACAAAATTTTGAAAATATTACACTACTACTACTATTGATTTTATTTTACTAATTTATAAGCTAATAAAATTATTTAAACTATTAAATCTATTTATTTTTGGTTTACACTTTCCCCGACGTTTCGGTTGCTTTTCAGCAGCCATGGTCACGGGGTGACTAAGATGGTAGTTGTCTCAATGTTCCAGTGCAGTTATTTCAAAGTACCCGAACATAATTTAATCATGGGTGTTTCTATTTACGCAGAATGAGCTCAAAGTATCATGAAGTCTAGCTGTGGTTTGTTTCTTCTTGGGTTTGACTATTTGAAGTACTGGATCCCAAGCTGGTGGTACATTCCAACCATCTTCTCTATTGAAATTGGGATGTTTTTTGATTTCAATAGCCTCGCGAAGCATCCTTGGTAGGAATCGGTGTTCTTTAGCGAGAATCTGTGGTTTGTCAAATCTCAGGTAGTGGTTACAGGGGACCACCCTGTTGTACATGTTCACACACAGCAGACTTCAACGAGCGTTTGTGTTTTACGTCAGCTATGTGTTCTTTTATGCGGGTGCCTATGCTTCTCTTGGTTTGACCAATGTATAATAATATAATAATAATAATAATAATATTTATTTAAATAATAGGTACAATAATTTATAATACATGACTAATTAATTTATAAAATACATTTGTTGTTGTTTGCCCGAACTAGATTGAACCTGTGGCTCGGGCGAAGAAGTGCTTACAATCTATTTTAGCAATATAAATTTACATAACTACAATTTAATAATAACATTTTAATAACCTGCATAAGCAACTAGCAGTACCGGTAATAAGTGGGTCAATAATAATGATGCGTTAAGATAGATCAGCAAAATTTTTATTTGCTTACTTGAAGTAACTGCTCAGTTTGCTCATACGACAAAATTTGTAAATAATTATATAATATATTCTTACAGTTAACATAATTTAATTTATAAATACTTAACTCTCTATTTAATTTATTATATAAAAATGGACCTAGGAAAGAAAGAAATCTATTTGAAAAAATGAATTTTGAAACTGATTGTGAGGCGCAGACTATATCTTTTCGTCTTTTGTTAGTAACATCTACGTGATATGTAAGCAATGTGTGCTGTTTTAGTACTGTGTGATATATGAAAATTTGGCGAACAGTCATCACCTTGCACGATTTATATAACATAATTGTGGGAAAAAGGAAAGGTCGGGTTGTGGCTACTTTTAGAATTGCTCTTTGAGCTCTTTCTAGGGGCAGTAATATTGTTTTTAGTGCTCCACCCCATGAAGTTATGCAATATTGGATGATAGATTGACATAAAGATAAATACACTTGAATGATTAATTAATTTATTTTAAATCGGTTATAGCTCGCAGTTTTTTAAATACATACATTAATTTACGAACTCTACTTACCAAACTATCTATGTGTTTTCTAAAAGAGAGGATGTCGTCGATTATGATGCCTAGATATTTTACGTTATTGGTTTCCTGGATAGTAGGACAATTACACAAGGGCACTGACAAATTGTGGTAGTCACAGTGTACTGATTTTTGCGCATGGAAAAATGAATGTATTTAGTCTTGTCAGCATTTAATGTTAAAAGATTATTATTTAACCAGGTATAGACAATATTAAAGCCAGACTGGGCGCTATCGTATAATTCGTTGGTAGTTTTGGCAGTAAAAATTAGGGTGGTGTCATCAGCGTAGGATATTATCTTGCCATGTTTTAAGGTAAGATTACATAGGTCGTTAATATATACCAGGAAGAGCGTAGGAGCTAGGATACTTCCCTGGGGAATTCCATATCCTGGTATTTTTTCATCATGGCTTACGACATTTCCTATTTTAACACATTGGTGCCGATTGCTTAAATAATCTGCAAAAATTCTCAGTTGCGTATCCCTTATACCAAGTGCCTCCAATTTGTTTAGCAATGAAGAAATTGAGATGGTGTCAAATGCCTTGGCAAGGTCAAGGAATACCCCAAGGGTTTGATTACCTTTGCCGAGTTCACCAGTGATAAAATTAGTTAAATTATGCACCGCGTCAGCTGTTGATAATTTATTTCTAAAACCATATTGCGAAGGTGAAAGAAAATTATTATGTTCTAGGTAATTAACTAATCTACGGTTTATAATTTTTTCTAATATTTTTGATATTGAAGGGAGAATCGATATAGGTCTATAGTTGGTGACTAGGTCTTTGCTTCCAGATTTAAAAACAGGTATAACTACCGCCTTTTTCAGGCATGTCGGAAAGATACCTTCAGAAAGGCAGAGGCGAAAAATATGCGATAGTGGAGGTACCAGAATGTGCTTAAATCGCTTAAGAATCTTATTACTTATGTTATCCCAGCCGATAGCGCAATTGTCACGCATACCTAAGATGATTCGCTCTATTTCGCCTTCATCAGTGTCCAGCATAACAAAAGATTTTAAACTAGGATTGTTACTTGCTTTTTTAAGAGGTGTAGAATGGCTACTAGTTCGTTGCAGAGTCCGTTCGGCGAGCTTTTTACCTACGTTCACAAAATAATTATTTACGTTGTTAGCTGACAGCAGTGGCATAGTATTAGCATCCAATAAACTCGAGTTTGATTCACGGTTTTTTGAGGTATAAGTGACGTTTTTAATATGTTTCCAAATTTCTTTACTATTATTACCTGCTCTATGCAATATATATTTATCGTAGTTAATTTTTAATTTCTTCAAAAGATTATTACATATGTTTCTGTACCTCTTGTATGTTGTTTGAAGCGCTAAATTATCTGGAGATCGTCGAGCGCTCTGATGGAGTTTGTCTCTATGTCTTATACTTCGAACTAGACCAGAGGTAATCCAAGGTTTAATATTGCAATACTTCTTTTTTAAGACAATTGTTGATGTGTTTTGTAATATTGCATGTTGGACATTCTGTATTAAATACGATAAAGATACATTAGCATCAGCACTATTGTAAACTGGGCTAAAATTAATATTACGTAAATCATACTCGAGTTTGTTTATATTTAAATTAGTCTTTGTTGTAGGTTGATTTTGCCTAGGTAGCGTTAAATTTATAGCAAGTACGACGGCGTGATGGTCAGTAAAAGTAGAGTTAGTAACAAGCGTGGTAGATGATAAGCTGGATTTGATCATCATATGATCGAGACAGGAACCGCTCTGATGCGTAGGTAATGTGTGCGCGGGGAGAAGCCCATGGTATGAGCACAGATTAAGGTAATATTGTGTTCCTGTATCGTGATGCTCAGATCCGATATCTATGTTTATGTCACCTGTTAGAATAATATTTTTAAACGCACTAAGCGTTTGCAGAGTCTGATTTAGGAAATTATGAAAGGCGTCTAAATTTCTCACTGAAGGAGATCTATATATAGCAATAATCGCTGTGTTCGTGCCAATTTTGATAATTAAACAATTACAGTCTTGAAAAGGTAGCTCTTCGATTGAAAATTGTAATGCTTCCTTAATATATACTACCACACCATCATTCTGATTATGGTTTAACGCGCTGTGGTATGTATTGTATCCGGCAATTACCGGGAGAGTTTCGCTGCGATTAGATAACCAACACTCAGTAAGAACAATTACATCACATATAATGTTTAGTCTATGTTGAAAAATATGAAAGCTATCCATATTCTTATAAATACTGCGTATATTTTGGGTAAGTATGGTTAGTGAGTCCCGATAAACGGAAATATATTGTCTGCAGTCCTCCACTGTACACGCTTTTGCGTCTGAGGCAGAAACATTATCTATTTCTGTAAATAAATCAATATCCATAAACTATTATAATAAAGGGGTAGATCTAATATATACAAGCTAATATGCGACGCTCTTAGGCGCCTTCATAATCAACAGAATTAATATACCTATATTCAGCTGCCTGTCTAGCTGGGCAATCGGCGTCTCCCGTCTTGTGGTTGCTTGGCTTTTTGAAGCGCAAGCATGTTGCACATTTTGGTGACTCCGCTTTTCTTGTGCAGTCTTGGATGGAGTGACCGTCTTCGCCACAATGTCCGCACGTAGAGGTCGCTGTTTTGCACGTCTTGGCTGCGTGTCCGTACTGCTGGCACTTGTAGCATCTGGTCACTATCGTAAAGTCCCTGACCGGACAGGAGTTCCAGTTAATAAATAATCGATTCTGGGTAATGAGCGCTTTACGTATAATGGCTGATACTTCAATAACGTAGTTGCAGGTCTCAGCATTTTTCTTGCCAGATTTGTGGCTAAGTTTTATTGAGGTCATAAATGTATTTCTTGTCATATCACGTAATTTTTCGGCTAGATTCTGTTCATAAATACATTTATAAACCTCATTTTCGGCCATTGATGTCGGAACTCCTATTATGATAATACGAGGCTTGCGCTTGTAAGGCTCGTCAACCTTAAGCCCTGATTCAGCAAGTTGGACAGTCTGCTTGAGCTTCTCGATATCTCTTTTGGTCTCAGTACTGATAACAACACCGCCATTTCTGATCTTGCGGACTCCTCGAACTTGCAGTTTCATAGCTTCAGAGCTAATTATTTTCTGGACCATGGTCTTTGTATCCTCGCTGGTTTTCGAATTATCATTAGGATAAATGACTACCGAGCTCAAAGTGCTAGGGCGAACAAAGTTACTGGTTCCTTTCTTTACCATATCGGCAAAGGAAGTGCTGGCTGGTACCTGCTTCACATTCGACTCCTGAATGGCCTGCTTGATCTGCGTTAAGGAATTCATAAGTTCTTGTGTTTCTGCTGCGTCTTGTAAAGAATTGTGAGCTTGAATGGCTCTGTGTTTGAGTGACTGATATTGAACAGCCATGTGGGCAACTCCGTTTGTTACTTTACGGCAAAGGGTATTTATTTTGAGTTTTTGTTCCGAGTTTAGCTTGCCTTCAGATGCAATACAACAAACTTCATTTAAGCACTGCTCAATAGACCCTATCCAACCCTGTATCTCCGGGGTTGACGCTATTTCCATTTTCTCACTGGGCTCAGGTCTAGGTTTTTGAGGAGTCGTAGGTGGGGGAGAACGGCGAGTTATACCGCTCCTATTAAATGGACTACTATCCATAATCACTATATTACAACAATTTTCTTTAACTCAATCAACACATACTTCAAGCCGCCAACGAAGATAAGTCAATTTTTACCATCCGTCAAGTGCCAATTACCTTTACAAGATGCAGGGGTCTATAAAATAGATTGTGACTGCGGACTCTCATACATTGGTCAAACCAAGAGAAGCATAGGCACCCGTATAAAAGAACACATAGCTGATGTAAAACACAAACGCTCGTTGAAGTCTGCTGTGTGTGAACATGTACAACAGGGTGGTCCCCTGTAACCACTACCTGAGATTTGACAAACCACAGATTCTCGCTAAAGAACACCGATTCCTACCAATGATGCTTCGCGAGGCTATTGAAATCAAAAACCATCCTAATTTCAATAGAGAAGATGGTTGGAATGTACCACCAGCTTGGGATCCAGTACTTCAAATAGTCAAACCCAAGAAGAAACAAACCACAGCTAGACTTCATGATACTTTGAGCTCATTCTGCGTAAATAGAAACACCCATGATTAAATTATGTTCGGGTACTTTGAAATAACTGCACTGGAACATTGAGACAACTACCATCTTAGTCTCCCCGTGACCATGGCTGCTGAAAAGCAACCGAAACGTCGGGGAAAGTGTAAACCAAAAATAAATAGATTTAATAGTTTAAATAATTTTATTAGCTTATTAATTAGTAAAATAAAATCAATAGTAGTAGTAGTGTAATATTTTCAAAATTTTGTAATACAGTGATAAATAAACAACGCGATAAAATCCGTATATAGTAGTTTAATTTCAGTGATTATGGGTGTTAATTGAATACTACATGTTTTCAAGATTTCAGTACAAATAGAGTCATAGCCTTCCGATTTGGTATTTGCAAGGGACATTATCATTTTATGTATATAGGACTCATCTACGGGTGACAAAAAAAATAGAGTTTGATTGTTTGTTTGTATTTGTGTTACGGATTTCGTGACTTATTCTGTTTGTACTGGTAATGAAATATTCATTGAATGTGTTTGCTATTGCTAGTGGATTAGTAACTATTTTGTTATTATTAGCTAACTTAGTAACAAAGTTATTAGTTTTCATACTGCTAGTTTCACTCTTGATTACTGACCATGTAGCTTTACATATATTCTTACTATTTATTACATATTTTGAATTACTGTGTTTTTTAGCAGCATATATGCATTTTTTAAATAGTTTATCATACTTAAGGTAGTTATGCTTATCTTTTTTACACTTAGTTGAGTAGTATTTGAAGCGTAGCTTTCTTTTATAGACACAACTCTTTCGTAAACCCTTTGTCAACCAATTATTTTTCTTTGATAAATTAATTTTTATTCTATTTATTGGAAAACAAAGACAATATAAGAGACAAAAGAAATCATAAAATTCATTAAATGATATATTTAAATCATTAGTGTTGTACCAGTTCAAATATTTTAAGCTAGGTAGGTATTGTTTAAATTTCTTTATATTTTCATTTGAATAGCATCTTTTGAAGTTCTAGATAAAATTAGGTATTTTATTTTTATGTATTCCTGGCCAAGTGAGAATTTGGGCAGTGTTGTGGTCAGATAAAAATAACGGTATAAGTGAGCCAGATGCATGCATAACATTACTAATAATTAAGTCAATACATGACTTACCTCTAGTTGATTCAGATATGTGCAGATTTAAATTATATTTAGTTAAGATATCCATCAATCTACGGGTAGCCAGGCTTTGTGCGTCTAGTGTGTTAATATTTAAGTCGCCAACTATAATAATCTTATCTTATTTTTGGAATGTTTGGATAAATATTTATATAACATAAGATCTAAATTCTCAAAGAAATAATCAAGATGTCGTTTATTTTTTGAAGGTATTCTATATATACATATTACAATTATATTGTTTACCATGAGCTTTATCGCACAAAGCTCAAAATGATAAGTTAGTTTATATTCATCAAAGTATGTAATTTTTTTTTTTTTAATGCTTGCGGGTGAAATGCAGTAGTACGTATTCGAGTGACACCTGTTTTCTTCATTAAAGCTTGAAATAAAGACGATTCGAACTGTCTCCCTTGGTCTGTAGTAAGTCGTAGAGGACATCCGAACCGCGATATCCATCCCTCGTACACGGCCTTCGCGACCGTTTCGGCGGTAACGTCACGAGTAGGTATTACCTCTGGCCAGTTAGTGCAGCAGTCAATCATAGTAACTATCTATAGTCATCTGATGGTGGGAGGGGCCCAACTATGTCCACGTGCAGGTGTTCAAAACGGGATGATTGTTGAAACCCACCGAGCGGGCTAATGACATGTCGATGAACTTTCGCTCGTTGACAGCTGATGGACGCCTTGGCCCATATACCTACGTCTTTATTTATAGATGGCCAGAAAACCTTTGTCGTCATTATTCTTCTTGTTGTACGAACGCCGCGGTGACTTAGTTCGTGTTGTGCTTTGAAGGCTGCGACACGATAAGGCAATGGTAGGTATGGTCGATTGTTCGCTGTCGATGTTTCGCACCAAATAGGCCGTTTGACTCCCGGTAGGTTTACGCGGGAAAACTTCAGTCTGGAGTTATTCATGCAATCACGTAGTTGGGCGTCCGTTTCTTGTTCTTGAGATAACTTATCGTAGTCCATCGTTGCGTTGAGTAGTTCGATTTCTGCGATACGTGATAACGCGTCAGCGGCTTCGTTCTTATTACCGTGAATGTATGTTATATGTTGATGTTAGTGCAGTATTGGCTTATGAAATGTAATTGTCGTTCTCGACGCGGGGTGTCGCTGCTACTCAGCGTTCTTGTTAGTGCGTACGTCAATGGTTTGTGATCCGTACATATGGTGAGTTCGTTGCCCTCTATCAGTCGGCGTAGGTTTTTAACAGCTGTATACATTGCTAGAAGTTCGTGATCGTATACATTGTATCTTCTCTGCATCTCGCTCATTGTTTTTGAGTAAAATGCGAGTGGTTTTCACACGTTGTCTATTTTCTGTTGTAGGACTGCGCCGAGACTAGTGTCAGACGCATCGGTGAGTAAGCATAACGGAGCGTTAGGTATCGGGTGCGATAATATAGTAGCCTCGAGAATGCTTTGTCGGCATTGTTCGAAGGCTGTTTCAGCTTCATGTGTGCATTGTGTAGGTATTTTGTCGTTTTTCTTGCTATTGTGTAGATACTTGTTTAGTAAATTTTGGTATTCAGCTTGATGGGGTAGGCAGCTACGGTAGAAGTTGATCATGCCTAAAAATCTTCTTAACTCTTGCACTGTAGTTGGTTTGGGAAACGTAAGTATGGCTCGAACGCGTTATTCTGTGGGTTTGATTCCGTCCGCTGTAACTTCATAGCCGAGGAACTGTATCTTGTCTTTGCCGAACTCACATTTATCGATGTTTAGAGTGACGCCGTAGTTGTCGAGTCGTTCGAGAACTTTTTGTAAGTGACGCTTGTGATCCTCTGGGTTTTCTGAGTACACTAGTAAATCATCGACGAAACAGAATACGTTGTCGTCGAGCCCTCGTAGTACTTCGTGCATGAAACGTTGAAATGTTTGGCCGGAGTTGCGTAAGCCGAACGTCATACAGTTGAACTCGAAGAGGCCGAAGGGAGTTATTATGGCAGTCTTCGCAGCATCTTCTTTTTCAATAGGTATCCAGAAGTACGCCATTTTGAGATCTATTTTAGAAAAGATTTTCTTTCCATGTAGCTGGTACGTAAAATCTTGAATTCTCGGTATAGGGTAGCGATCGGGTACTGTAACGGCGTTCAATCTTCTATAGTCGCCACACACGCGTAGCGAACCATCCTTTTTCTTAACGACGTGATGTGGGCTGGCCTATGGACTGTTTGACGGTTTACAGATTTCCATCTCCATCATCTTCGCAAATTCTAGTTTCGCAGCTTTGTATTTATCGGGCGGCAGGAGGCGCGGCCTTGAATAGATTGGTTGGCCTGTTGTTTCTATGTGATGAGTTACGTTGTGCTTAGTCGGAGTTTTGAGTGACATGGGTCGCAGTACGTCGGAATATTCTTTCAAGATATCGTGATAGCGGTGATGGTGGCTGATAACGTATACGGCTTCCTCGGTGCTATGTCTTTTGATGGTGTGAACGCTAAGGTCGGTAATGAGGTCGATGAGGTTTCTTTGATGTAGATTGACAAGTAATTTGTGCTTCGCTAAGAAATCTGCGCGTAGTATTGATTTTTCATGTCGGCCACGATAAATGTCCATTTAAAGCTTCTGCGTAGACCTAGGTTGAGTTCGAGTGTGCGCTCGCCGTAGGTACATATCTCCGTACCGTTCGCAGCAAACAGTTTGTAGGTACTTTCAATCGGCTTCACGTGTTTCTTATTTCTTGCGGCTAATACAGATATGTCGGCACCCGTGTCGACTAGAAACTTCTCTCTGTTGTTAAGATCGATAACACAGAGGCGGTAGCTTGGTTTGCTAACATCGACGCCCGCCATAGTCGATGTATTGTCTAGTTTTCCTGCTTCTTTTTTGCGCACGGTGATTCGCATCTACGGGCGTCATCTCCATAGCGCAGGTGATAATAACACAGCCAGTCGGGATCGCCGGGTTTGCGGTTTGGGCGGGCACAGTATCTCGAGTTCGATCGCGATCGGTTGTTGCTGTGCGAACGAGTGGCGCCATAGCGATACGACGCATGTTGTTGATTAGTTCGAATCTCGGCGATCTCCAGCGTTAGTTTTTCTATTTGTTTATATAATAGATCGAACTGTAGATTGGGTGAGTTGGGCAATACGGGCTTGTAGTGTGGACTGCGGCGACTGTTGCGGGTTCGAAATGTTCAACCATTTTGTCGGCCATCACGGCTAAACATTCTAGCGACGATTCGGTGTTTACGGAGAGTACGGCGCGGACTTGTGTGGGCAATTGGTTGAGCCACATAACTTTTATAGCTTCGTCGGTTAGTAATTTACCGCTAAAATCGCGCATCTTACGTAATAACTAGCTAGGTTTCATGTCGCCGAGTTCTAGGCCGCTGAGTAATTTCTGTAGCTGACGATGGTCTGATTCTTGGTTCGTCCATATCAGTCTGTTCTTTAATGCACTTTTTGGTCGATGGCGGGTTTAATATGATGTCGCCGATTTATTCGAGGTCGCTACAGCTTAGCACCGGGACGACGAGGTTGAATTTCTGTTCTTCTCCCATCTTGCTGGCGGCGAGGGCGGCTTCAAACTGTGCGAACCACAGTCGTAGGTTTTGACGCCAGAATGGTGGTAGACGTGCAGGCAGTGATATTGTAGCGACATCACCGTGGAGAGGGATCGTTATGTTGGGTGTCGGTTCAGTGAACCGTTATTACAACAGCACTAGAACGATGAGAGGTCAGGGGTCACCAATTTAACGCGTTACCAGCCGGCGGGCAGAAGCCAGGTCCGTAGCTGGTAACTGTTAAGGTTATATTGAAACACGTAGACTGGTTCAACTGAGAATATATTTACAATGTTTTACCTATCTTATATCCTATTTATTAGTCATGCAAGTGACGCTACAAAAATCAAACATTTACGGATGAATTCTTGGAAATGCTTATGCGTGTGTGCGTCCAGCGCGGCGGTCCTTACGCGACTGTTCGCGAGTATAAAAATAGTGCCACGTATAAAAAGCAGAGGAAAGTTTCGCGCGTCGCCACTTCGTAAGTTGGTATCGTCGCAGCTAGACGTATAATGCTCCGTTCGATCGCCTTCGCGCGTCGCTTGGTTTTGGCGCGTATGATGCTCCGTTCGATTCCAGGTTCCTCGTAAAGTTATATGTTGCTTGTGCGTATGTACATACGCCACAAGTGAAAACTTGTATTTGGCTTACCGTCACCTATCATGTCATTAATATACAATGTATGTAGCTGTAAGTTTTCCATAAGGTAAATAAATAAATTAATAAATAAATTATCGCTCAATCAGGTGAATGGACGAAAAGTTGTGCAGATAAATAAAACAGCTCATAATAGCCATAAGGGTTACCGAATGTGCTTATACATACCGACCAAACTCTAGCTAAAAAAAAGCAGTACATGCATCAGTGTTCTACTTGTGAGGATAATATTGTTTTATGTCTTTCTTACCATGCATATCTTACTCTGTTCGTACTACCTACCTTCTCTCTGTCGCTATATTTGTCAATCTGTCCATCTAATCATCCAGCGATTCAATGGACGTCTCGCTGTTTGGCCGTGTGGATGTTTGGAGGGTAAGACGATTAGAGATTTGTACCTACTTGGGAGATGATTGAGTTTTGTTTGTTAACCCAACGAAGTTTTACTTCTATTTCGTGTATCTCATGGACGCATGCTTTCATTTTTGTAGCTCGATCTTGTACATCGCTGCAGCAGACGGGAGACGCCACAAAAATTGTCACACTAGAAAGTGAGCACTGTTAAAACGAGCCTTGACGCAAACGATATTTCGTATTTATCCTTTACTCTAACAGAAACTAAAGCATGCGAGAATAAAAGGATCGAGTCATTCCTATTTGACATAGTTTATGCGTAATGGCAACACTCCGCTTTAGTTACGATATTTTAAAATCTAAATGCAGCTAAGATGCAGTGCTACAATGTAACGTGGCAACGTTATATTGACTGCAGTTTATGTTATTTGTATAAACATTATTTAAATTTGGAAATATATTTTCGTACTCAACTAAAAATATAATAGATTTTCAAAATAATCCATAAAAAAGTTTCGTCAATTATACCTATTACTAAACCAATTTACTTTTTAATTATATGGCTATCGGCATAGTAAAAGTTCCAAAATCAAAGTAGATTCAAGAAATTTGACATAAATTCTTTACAGATTTGTATTATTTGAAAACGTTCACACAAAAATTTACAATTTATAGGTACGGTTTTGCTGGTTGAGTTTTATAGGTTTATATAAATATAGTTACAATTTGAATCGTCTAGCTGTAGTTGGAAGTATTGAAGGCAAGATATATGTGGGGTCAAGCATGTTGATCAGTAAAGCTCCCGATGAAGATGAGGATAAAGCTGAGGAATGTACCTCAGGCGCCGTTGATGATTCTCACGAATATCAAACAGCCAGTGAACTTTTCGAATTTATGGCGAAAAATCAAAATGTTAGTAGTAATGGTAAGTCTTCATTTTGAATTTTATTGTATAGGTTTATATACCTAGAATTGACTGTGGTCAATGTACAGTCTATTATTGCTAATGCGAAGTCAGTTGTACTGTTTGTTGGCAAGTGTTAACTTGTGAGTCTGCGATAGAAAATATTGAAGCGGTTAGTCGGCACTTTTCTCGTCTATTATTAATTTTATCTTAACTATATAACGTATTGGAGTTTCGTTCAATCGTTGCAGTTTCGTTAAAATAACTAGCCTAGCTGGTATATGCTACCACAGGTCACCAATTTCCAGTTTGCCAGTCTTCGTGAATGGGCAAAATCCAGTTATAATACTAGCTTGTGCCCACGGTTGATCCCGTAACGTTCTGGATGAAATTTAGGTTCCCTATGTTCTTTTCTGTACCTCGAACAAGGTGTATGCGAAATTTCATAATGATAAGGCATGAAGCCAATGTTGGTGGCAAAAAAGATGTATTGGTAGCCAGTATATGGTAGGTACATACATGATATATTTCAAAAGTAAGACGTTGTGTCGCGAATTAATGGCATGCGTGACGCGTTTCAAAAGCTCTTAAATCCTATTTACAAATTGTTTACCTTTTTATTGTTTTTATCTGTTATTCAGATGGTAGTGCACTAACGCCAAGGGACTTGGTTCTCCTATACAAGAACATCGACTTAAGCGCAAAACTCATATCTAATCGTCGCGTGGAAACTATAGTGTATGGCGATGACCCTGAATCTGATTGCTCTGATATCAGCGAGGTTTACAGCAACGAAGATTTACAAAACATAATTTTAATCAACAAAGAACAAATCGACTTTCTAAACAGCCCCTCGTCTGTAGAGAATAAACTTTGCCAAAAATTAGGTGATCTTGAATTACAAACATCTATCAGCACTGACTACGATAAGCACTTTCTTTTTAAAGATCCTTATATCAAAGAACAACTCAAAGCTTTCAATTTACTCTCCAATGACAATGAAATGGAAGCCTCAGTACTCCCTGCTTCGCTACTAGACTACGTTTGTTGCAAGCGTTTGGAAGATAACTACAACTTTTATATGGATAACATCATCCGATATGTAAAGAACACTATAGATCAACTGAAACGCATTAGCAACGGTGACTACTTAACTGACAAAGTTAAAGAAAAATGGAGGGAAGTTGAACACGCTGAAGATACGTGCCATAATAATACGAAGGTTCTAGCAACATCTACAAGCATACCTTTACACGTAGAATGTAAATCGGGTGGACTGAAATCTACTTGGGATGACATAGTTCATTCGGCTGTGGATGTAAGATCGCTGTCTAAAATCCTAGAAAAGAAAATTATAGTTGAAATTCCCAAACTTATAAATGGCTCTTATACGCTTCTAAGCAAATGTTGTGCGGATAATTTAATTATCAGTTGTAAGAAAGACTATCAGCGGGTTGAAGACTATAAAAAATCCCGAGTGGATGTAGTGCTTCAACTAAAGCGTTCGAAAACGGGACATGTAGTCAGTCAGATAAGCTCAATTATGATTCTACAATCTGCGCCGCCAATACAAGGTACGATTAAGATTGTTACTTTTTACTGTCCACAATATTTTAATTTCTTGATATTCATAGGTTAGAATAAAAATTGTCTAGGTATGTGTTTTTGTATAGAGCATAGAGGACATAAAAGCTGCCTTTTGAAAGTCTTAAGGAATAACTATATATTTTATATAATTAGTAGGATAAAAAAATTAGTGTTTCAAATTTTCAGAACAACACGAAACAGTAGCGCCACTTCCATTAGTATATAAAGAAATTGAAAAGGCAGCTAATGATGGTCAAGAAAGCGGCATCAAAATTGTTGAATTGGATACATCCATTCAAGAAATTGATGAAGTACAAGACACCAGTGTTATCGATGATGATGAAGAATGTTTTGAAGATTCAGATAGTTTGGACTTTCAGCCGAACCCTTGCAATACTTCATTTTACAGCTCCAGTCAGGATGATACAACCGAATCGAGTAGCACATTGAATACTAATCTAGATGGAGTCAAGAGGCATGTCCAGAAAGAAGCCTCATTTGATGTGTGCCCGGACGATTTGCGTATGACAATACAAAGGCTAGCGACACAAAGTGCTTTACCAGAAGAAAGTATTGAAGATGTTTCGCAATCATCAGTAACGAAGAAGAAGTCACCGATGAGAATTAGAATAAAATCACCATACGAAAACCAGTCGCACATTTTAGAAGAAAAGAAAAGAAAGAAGTTATTGGAAATAAGAGAGAGGCGAGAAAGGAAGAAAATGGCTCTGGCTGAAAATTGTAAGATCACGAAGCACAAGTACGGTAAAGGGGTTGTAATGCCGCAAGCTTCCAGCTCGGTGACAAAGTTGTCAATAACAAACAAGTCTTTCTATAATTCTATATATGGACATGTTGATACCAAAGTTGATATAAAGCAGACGAATAATAAAAGTCGTAAAAAAGATGAACCGAAAGAAGCTGTCCAAGAAGCTTTGGAAAATTTGGAAATTCCTCAAGAGAAACCCGAATTATCACCAGCTAACACTAAAAAGTTTATTAACAGAAGTTACTATTTAGATGACACTGTCACAGAAATGATGTATATGAAGATGAAACGGCAAGAAAAGGATATAATTTCTGGGTCCACGTCAGGTGTTTCCAGTGAATTTCGAAGCAATTTTGACATGCTTTCGCCACTAAGCTGTCCATTTGAATGCGACCTTAATGAACTTGATGAAAAGCTTCATCCACCCGCAACGCCTAAGCATCTGTAAGTTAATTATAATTATATTTTTAGATCCTTAATGGATAAGTTATTGGACTTTCTATTGAGGGGTCGTGAATTCGACTACTAATTATTGCACTAATAAAGTGAATCTACCATTAGATACGTTGGATCTTTCACATATAATTTAGACCAGGAGTTAGCAAGAATATAAGTCATTTGCAACCTAAAAAAGTCATTCATATGTAAAGTATTCGTTATTTGGTTAAAATGGAATGGAATGGAAAATTTTGTATTTCTTTATTTAATAAAGCTCACAAAAAAAAACCATAGTGCATGCAGTATAAAACTTATAAACTATTAAACAGATATTATTTGAAGGCATGGCCTCGATAAATTTATTTATCTTATTACGAAAAGTTTTGTAATAGCTTTCATTATAATATAGCTATCATTTAACTTATCATAAAGTTAAAATGAGTCAATCATCCTCTACCAGTCGTAGGAGCTTATATAATGTTATTTTAATCACCTTTCGACAATATGTTATATTATAGTGACTAGCTGACCCGCGCAACTTCGTCTGCGTCACATAAGAGAATTGTCCCCGTTTTGGCAACATGTTTAATTGATACTCCGCTCCTATTAGTCGTAGCGTGATGTTATATAGGTCATAGCCTTCCTCAATAAATGGACTATCTAACACTAAAATAATTGTTCAATACGAACCAGTAGTTTCTGACATTAGCGCGTTCAACCAACCTAACAAATAAACAAATGAACTCTTTAGCTTTATAATACTAGTATAGAATAACTGCCTCCGTGGCGCAGCGGTCGTGAATGCGCTGCTGTGCATGAGGTCTCGAGTTCGAATCCCGGGTCGAGCCAATAAAAAGTTATTGAGTTTTTCTGTTAAGAAATCTCAATAGCAGCTGAGGGTTAGGAGGGCGGTATTAGAAACCCCGTGCCTCGCAAAGCACGTAAAGCCGTTGGTCCTGCGCCTGATCTCTCTCCGGTCGTGTCGGACCGTTGTCTCATCGGATCATGAGAGTTAGGGAACAGAGAGTGCACTTGTATTTGCGCAGACGCTTGTGCACTATAATATCTCCTGCGCAGATGGCCAGTTTCCGTTAAGATTGGCGGCCGTGACCGAAATTCGGTGTGGAGGACATTATAGATTAATATCTTAATGTAACAATCTACTGTACAATGTTATGCTTAAAAATATCGTCATGCTGATTTTATTAACTACTAGATTTTACCCGCGACTGCGCTAGCTCGTAAATGCAGGTAATTTGTAGGATATGTAATTTCTTTATTCCTTGGCAACAGTATTTTTCTGAATGAAAGGTGTACTATGTCCTTTTCTGTACCTCAGACAACGTGTATGCAAAATTTCATGATAATTCGTCGAGTAGTTGCGGCGCGTAAGCGTAACAAACAAAGTCACATTCACATTTATAATATTAGTTAGGATTAGAATATTCTGTTCCATGTCCACCTATTAATATATATTATTTCGACTGCCACGCACCTATTAACTTAAAGAATTATATACAGGCTAGTTGGACCAAGCGACAGCGAAGGACAAGAAAGTTATTCAAAAGAAATAGCCGCGTCTCGAAGCACACTGAATATAGTACCAGCAAATACTCCGAAACCTGCGACTAGGACTGACAGCGAAACGAAAGACAACAAAAAAGTTATGCCTTCAGTTGAGTGCAGGAAAAGTATAGATAAAATATATGAATTAGTCAAAAAGCTGGGGAAAAATCAAAGTTCTCGTAGTAAGCCGCAGAGCATATTTTCAACAAACACTAGAGGATCATTCTTAGTTCAAGGAAGTGATAGTGGCACAAGTTTACAACCTCTTGTATCGCCATCGTATCCCAGCAGTTTCAGTTTCAGCAAGAAAAACAGTACAGAAGCTTCAATTATTGATGATAAAAAGCCTACCAGCCCGACGACGGTAACAAAAGTGATAATCAGCTCAAAATCACAAATACCTATTCCTAAAACTGAAATTCTTAAAACTGACATTCCCAAAACTAAAGATCACAAGAGGTCAGGCGTTAATTCTACGAATAAAGTACTAGACACCAGTCCATTACATGCCATATCGCAACTTTTACAAGAATTTGACAATGTACAAAAGAAGAGAATAAAATCAGGAACAGAACAAAAGCCTGCGAGGAAGATT
Organism: Catocala nupta; assembly: GCA_963675205.1. Classification (NCBI taxonomy): domain Eukaryota; kingdom Metazoa; phylum Arthropoda; class Insecta; order Lepidoptera; family Erebidae; genus Catocala; species Catocala nupta. The sequence continues at coordinate 6,243,548 of OY776092.1, forward strand.
GACGCATCTAATGATGGGAAAAGTATGTCGCGCCAAGACACTTATAAAAAACGATCGCGATTTGAACAGCACAGTGACTTTATCGATAAGTATGCCAGTAGAGCGACCACATCGAAGGAAAAAAGAATTAGACCAATTGCAGGAACGGACGGATTAAAAATTCCTTATCAACAAGTTCCTGTTGATGACAAGACCGCAGACAAAAATGGTAAAAAAAAAATTGAGATATTAGACGAGGCCAAAGAAGCCAGAGGCGAGGCAGTTAGAGGTCCCTCAAAATTTACTTCTAGGTTGAACTCTTTAGCTCAACCAAAGAGAACATATGTACAAGCTCACAGTGAAGAGTACCAGACTAGGTATGGTCGAAATTTAATTACAGACAGATTACAGAGATTAGCCTCCGCACCTTCTCCGTTGGTCACCGAGAGAGGTGCCCGAATAGCAAATACTCGACATAAAATTAAGCGATCTAGCAACGAAGCAGATTATACCATGTCTTTGAAACAGCCGGTTCCGATGGGGTTTCCAATAGGTGTGTAAAGGTGAATCTTATTTCTCTCTTTGAAATGGCCTTACTTTATTTTTAAATCCTACTGCTCGTAAAACAAGTTTCTTATCGTCCTTGTGCAGATTACATTTTAAACATTAAATTTCATACGGTCTGTTATTTTAATCACATATATAAAGTTTATTTACAAGTAAAAGAGAAAAAAAGTAAATAAAAATAATTACTTTTTAGAGCGATCTGCCAGACCAAAACGTCCTCGTAACAACAGCCCCATACTAAAAGAAAGAGTACCAACTGGGGTCGGATCGATCTACAAACACATGCCTGTTGAAAAGCCCGAAGCATTGTAAGATTTAATTAATATATGACATTACTTTATGTGTTGGATATATATTCCATGATATTGAATTGCTCTTTTTATGTAGAAAAAAAAAGATGGTTGCGGTTGAATCGTATGTGAAAAATCATTACGGACTTGATTCTCGTATATCACAAAAGTCACGAGCTCCTCTGATACCCAATGACATCGATATAGGTATTGGATATATTATCTTATAAATTCTTTTTAATATTGTTTGGTTTACTTAAAGCCATTTTTATTATTACAGCATTAGCCCCATCGTCAATGCTTCTGGATTCTTCAGAAGTTGGAAACAATCTCCATCGTATCATTGAGTCTATGATGAGCACGACTTCACATGGTCTGGATGTCTTGACTGAGTGTTTGGAAACTAATTCTAGGTCAAGTAGAGACCACTCAGATGATGTTTTTTACTCTCCAAAGTGTGATGAAGGGATTTCAATAGACTCAGATTATACATCAGGCTCTGATGATAGTCATTTAATGAATGTCGATAAAAAGAAGCAACGGCGCACTAACATTGAACAGACAGACTGTAAACATGAGCCTATGCAGCCATACCAATCAGCGACAATGCTTAAAAACCTTGCTTTAAACAGCCATCTCTCGTTAGGCACTTTTTCTAAACATTTAAAGATTAATAACATTGCGGTGACACCGAAATCATCGATACAAAAATTATTTCTTTTACAGTCGGGCGACGCTGGCTCTTTAGTCGTTAAAACCCACAGTTCAGCATCGCATACTGAGAAGTTGTTAAAATTAAAGCGCATGCCTGCTCTATCCAATACTCATTGGAATTTACGATTTCCCAGCATTCCTATGCATATCACAACTGTCGGTTACGCTTTCCCTGAATATAATTCTGCCCTGCCGTCGCCAAAACAATTATTAGAAGATCTTACAAAGAGCTCGCACAAAGCTTCTTTTATTTGTCATAATAGAGTAAATAAATCTTTGTCTGTTGATGAAACGTACGCAAATCATCAGCGTTGCAAGAATAAGAAGCTTCATACTCGGTTAGAGCAAGCTGCTCAAGGCGATATGATGAATTTTGAAGCTGAATCCAGAAGTAACGAGAAACAAGAACAAGCATCATTTATTCAGAATAATATTACTTCCAAATCGATCTCAATACAAGCTATAAAAGATGACGAAGAATTTAAAACTAACAGAAATGAAACCAAAATAACACAAACAGTAACTTTCGAAGAAAAATGTACAAGTGACGTCACTACCAATAAGTCAGCTGAAGTCGAATATACAACTTCTTTAGATATACTAGTGGGACTTCTTAACGAAATACAAAAGATCACGACTTGCCAAACTCATATAACCAACAATGAAAACGAAGAATGCAAGGAACTGGAAATGCTTTTAAATAAAGCTGCTGTATTAGATAATTCAATTGAAAGTCCTTACAATAATGTTTCCATCACGTCTATAGATAAACTTCGCTGTCTAGATTCTAACCCAAGTCTTTACTCGTTCTACATATCCGACGGTGGAGAACCAAACAGAAACATCAACATAAAGCCAAACATAGATCCGTGGTATGAGACAAAAAACAGTGCATATCACACAACAATCTATGTAGATAAAGAAGTGAATGTTGATATAATAGATAAAGAGTGTGTTAACACATTGACAGATGTTCCGTCGGTATTTTTTCCAATTACTATTAATCATAGTACAAATATGACAAATACATTGGTGGAAGAATTCTGCCAGTCTTCGATACAGTCATTGTTAACGTTCACTGACTACCATGCTACATACTCGAATGCACTTTCTGTACAATCAACACGTCATTCTGATGAGTTATCCAAAAAGATTATAGAACTCCACCCTCAAATAAAAAATACACTACAAGATGCAAATCAATACAGTGAAGACCACATACAAATTAAAGGAACAAATAAAGCAAAATTGGTCGTCAAACGTCAAGCTAGATCTTTGATAAAAGATACGAGAATTAAAAGTAATGTAATATTACCTAGAAATAATTATTGTTTGAAAAATTCAGATTTCGATCCTGTTATGAAATTGAAGAGAGATATTCTGGTAACTGTTTATTCAATGTTAGTGTTGACTGTCTTTGCTGCGTTGTCTTTTCCTGAAGTGTTGTATCATGTCATGTAATGTTCGGTGACTAGTGGGGCGTCCCCGTAATTCGATCCATATAAAGAGAAAAATGTAAGTATTTATTTCATGTTAACTTAAATATTTGTAAAATTATTTGTTTGTGAAATTTATTTGGTATAATTTATTAAAAATATGCGTATTAATATGTTTGTTTTATTTATTTAGAGATTATAGTTATGCAAGTCGACTGCAAAAGAAAGTTCATTGACAATATTCGAAAGCATAGATGTAATTAATGCACCTTATTGCACGTGGTGCTTTTATAACGCTATAACGCTATATTACTACGTAAATGCAATCATATTTTTACATAGCAACGACGTGTGTCAGTCGCAAGTAACTGATCATGGCATTGGTAATAATAACATTAGTTATATTTTGGCGATGTCTATTGCCGCATATTCAGGCTACAAAACATTGTTTCAAATGTAAATAAGTGTACGGGTGGTACAGCTGACAAGAGTTTCCGCGCTGAGTATTCCTACAATACTACTAATCGGCTTACTCGTCGTACCACCAACTCGTGCCACCAGTGGTACGAGAAGGAATTTCAATTCCTCTTCGTGCTACCGATTGAAATTTTAATGTTGAATGTGACGTCATGGTATACCATGGTGTCACATTCAAAATTAGAAATAGAGCATATATGCTCTACTTACATTACTTAATAAAAATTATAAAATAAAATACAAAAATCTTATAAGTAGGCAAAATTTTATTCCAGTTAGGACCAGAATGACAAAGTTTCAAGGCAATTTTAATTTATTTATTTTATTTATTTATTCACACTTATGTTATTATATAATATAATGCTTTGACGCATATCCCTCCGCGGGGGCGGGCGGAGGGATTATGTCAGACTCGCCGGGGTAAAAGAAAGATGGAATAAGAATAATGTACCTCCCGGAATACCGACTAAACCTACCACGGTGTTCCTCGACAAAACCAATATCAACAGGGCCGCGCGAATCGCTTTCGCATGCAGTCGCGACTCCGCCGAGGTTACGGCCCGCCGTATGAAACGGCAGGCCACTACACAAAGAGACCACTCACTCAAATATATTCCCTACTGTCTCCCCGCTAGAGGAGAGGCGGACTCGACACGGATGCGCGCGTGGGAACACGCAAGCCTCCTCTCGGACCTGGTGCTGAACGGATGGCGGGCAGGCCCACGAAGCCCGCCAAACATCAGGGTGGCTGGAGGTCGTCCCGCGGCCTCCGGCGCCCGGCTCTGCGGTTGGAGAGAGAGTTTACACGCTCACTCTTCCGCTCCGCTGCCTCCTTGATGGAAATCACTTCCTCACAGAAGGAGGCGACGGCGTTCCACGACCTCTCACTCCGGACCATAGACTGAACTACGGCCGGGAGCGAGAGGGCAACCGATCCGACTGCCGCGATCAACTCACGGTGCTGCGATGCCCAGGCGGGGCCAACCGCCAAAGTGTGCAGCGCCGTGTCCTCAACAACGTCGCGGCAGTCGCCGCAATGGTGACAACCGGGCGTCTCTTGCCGGCGTATAGGTACGACACAGGAACTGGCCAAAACAACCGTGGCCAGTCATTACCTGTGTCAGCCGGTCTTTACAGGTGGCCCTAATACGAAAGACAAGTTATAACACTAAAATATTATGAACACAGTACAAAATTTTGCTAATGTAATTATGATAAAATATAATAAATTAATAACAATTAACATAATATATATGTACACACATGTCTACCCTGTTATGCACAACTTAGAGATAAAAATATGCGGCTCTTGTGAATTCACTTAGTGTACAGTTAAATGTTGCGACAACATATTAGGCGCCCGCAGCGCGCGCGTGAACGGCGCCTGCTGCAGCAGGTTACTATCAGTCGATCCGTCTGCACGTTTGGCTCCTATAGCATAAAAAGAAAAATTATATCCATCTAGCCCTTTAGTTATTTCCAAATTATCTATACATTATTACGTGAAGCAAAAACTTTGTACCCCTTTTTACGAAAATTGCGCGGATGGAGGAGTATGAAATTTGGCACAGTTAAAGTTTATATGAAGGAGTGAAGAATCATAATATTTATATAAAAAATGCATTAGAAATACATTAAATTAATGAAAAAATACTACACGCACACAACCATGCATTTGATACAGGCAGTCGAAAAGCGTTAAATTTTTTTTCTTATTGAAAGTTATTTATAAAACAATAATTTATTTATACATATTAGGTACATAATATTGATTTCAAAAGGTTATTAGATAATAATAATAATATGTACAGCAACTTTTAATGTGTATCTAGAAATGACATTTCAATTGGTGACACGAAGAGGAAATGAAATTCCTTCTCGTATCACTGGTGGCACGAGTTGGTGATACGACGAGCAGGACGCCCTCCAAACAAGGCCGGCTTTTGTTTCCGTGATCCATTAATGTTCTGAGTCTGCGTGTACAATTGTATTACTTGCTACATACAAATAAAGAATAGGGATCTTATCTGGGGGCACGGCAGTGCCCCCGCCAAGACGAGCCAAGCGAAGCGCATGGACACTACCTACGTTTTCTCGAAGCGCATCGTCGTTTTTTGAACCCTTCTATCATGGTTTGGATTACACCTACCAGATAAACAAAATTCTCGGTATATGTTGTCAATAGCGGACTTATGAAACATATAAAGTTTTAATTGCATAGCTCTTATAGGTACTTTAGAGTTTATTGATATCTAAAAACCCTGATTTCGTCACTGACTTACTGATGATCATCAACATTCTTAGGGTATTTCCTAATGTCCTAGAAAGCTGAAATTAGGTATGTACGCTAGTATTAGTACACAAACAACAAAAAAATTATAAAACTTGTAACTTTTATCCCCCAACCCCTTAAATTAGGGGATGGAAGTTTGTATGAGAGTGCCGCAATTTTGATGCTAGAGGTCTGAAAATTGATATAGGGACTTTTTGTTATTATAAAGTAAAATAAAATGTAATAAATTAATAATGTGACCCTTTATAAACAACAACAAACAAAAATTTTTTTATCTTAATCGACATCTTCGTATCATAATTAGTAGTGCGCGAACGTCTCATGCCTCCTCGGTCCACCCAGTAGCTAAAAATAATTGTCCTTGACAGCGAGCGCGTCGGTTGTCGATTGTCTTAGATATACATCTTACTTATAGGCAAAAAGCTGCATATAGAAAAAAAGAAAATTTTGTCACAAGCAACTGACAAAAAGAAATGAAATCCCACCAAAAACATTTTCATGTAAAATGTTGCCAAGACGAGACCATATGACTGGCTCGGTCAAAAAGTTATCGGATCTCATGTAGAGCCAAGCTTCTAACTCTACAAGGCCTAACTTCACAAACTCTACACTTTAGTCAAAATATGTGGCTTGGCCGTATTTATTACGTTATACTTTATCGCGAGTAAGACCCGTTATAATATAATGCTAGACGTATTATATTAAGTATGTGTACAAATCGCGATAGTCTAAAAACCTTTGATCTACAACAACTTGTAATTATTTGAATTCTTTTAAATTTTCGGCCTTTCTGAAAGAAGACTTTACGGTCGCAATAAAATCAATGTACTATTTATTGATGCGTCTGTTTTTTATCAAATCTTTGTCTCGTTTGTTCTGCGCATAGACAACTTTAGTATTCGCGTTCATTACCGCTTAGTCAGGCAAAAGTATAAGTACTTTCTAAAGGATAAGTTATGTTTTAAACCTAAGGTATTTCTTATCGGTGACAATATCAGTAGGTACCAAATAATTGTTTTATTGTGGTTGCTGCAAGAGTATATTAAGTTCTAATTATTGAAACTCGGAACTTACAACTAGGATGAAGACCGATCTCAGTAAAAGTAAAATGGCGAATGGCACCTAGGGATGGGTAAAACTCAAAGTCAAAGTCAAAATCATTTATTCATTTAGGTCACAAAGTAACACTTGTGAACGTCAAAATATATAGGTTAGTGAGTTTACTAGGTTACTGAAGCTACATTTAGGTTAGTTGCTAGGTTCAGGCAAAGGGTTGAGCCTATGAGAAGAAACCTGCAAGAAACTCATGGCCACTCTTTTAAATCGCCAACTAAATATAATTTCAATATTTTACAACTTATATCAAGAAGGTGTTGCAGCCATTATGCCATATATTACTGACTATATAAATCTAAAGCGTATAACAATAATTTTAAATAAATAATAACAGAATATTGTAAAGGAAATGAAATAATAAAGATTTAGTAGAATTATTTAATATTAATCTGTAATAGACAGTAGAATGGCTTGAGGGCGCATGACTAAATGCGGTTGTGCATTCATATGCTTAATTTTATTTTCAATAATAATTGAAATGGGAAGCACGATACTTCAAAACATCACAAATAATCACAAGGTACCTCTACATTACTAAATTGACTTATATGTAACACAAAACTTTAATCCTGTATAAAACAAGCAACTAGTTCCATGAAGTTTTTGTCATTCAAGTAGTCGTTGACTGAATAATAACCCTTCCGAGTTAGCTGTGTTTTTACGGCACTTTTAAATTGAAGTAAAGGTAAATTCATTATATTAATGGGTAATTTATTAAAGAAACGTATACCAAGTCCCGCAAATGTATTGTGAACTTTATGTAATCGATGATACGGACCTACTAACTTATGTCTATTTCTTATTATATAATATTGAGTGGTATATTATTGGGTGCTTAGGGGTCCCACCAACATCTTCGGGGCCCAAGCCAACCTCACCTACGAGCGGTGCACTTGTCGGACAACGGACGAGGCTCTGGCGCAGGCTTTCCCTTTTAAGGGTTGGGAGGTCAGACAGCAGTCGCTTCCGTAATAGCCAAATTAGCCAAACCAAAAATGGAAAGTTTAAGTAGAGACAGCTCTCAGACTCTGCCACAGATAGGGCGCCACCGCAAAACGGCGCGCAGGAACCCCGCCCGACTCCTGTGGCAAGTGGGCTAGGGCTACCTTGTCAGGGGCGGATACGGCTAAAGAAGCGAGCCCCGACCAAAAAACTCGGTTTCGCATCGTGGAATATTGGCACGCTAACCGGACGCGCGACAGAACTGGCCGAATCACTCCACAGGCGGAGGGTGGCCGTGGAGTTCCTGCAGGAGACTCGGTGGAAAGGCAGCAAATCCCGGTCTATTGGGAATGGCTACAAGCTAATCTATACGGGTGCACCTAGCGGAATGAACGGGGTGGCCGTGGTGCTGTCTGGCGAGTTGCAGAACGACGTCTTGGAGGTGAACCGCGTTAGCGACCGGCTAATGTCGGTGCCGGTGCTTATCAATGGAGTTATACCCCACCTGATAAGTGCCTACGCCCCACAGACCGGTTGTAGTGACGCCGAAAAGACGTCGTTCTAGGATCGGCTTGATGGAATGCTTCACGGTATCCCGTTGTCACAGGAAATCGTTTTGGGTGGCGATTTGAACGGTCACGTGGGTGAAGGGAGTGAAGGGTTTGAACGTGTTCACGGTGGCTTTGGGTACGGCAGACGCAACGAAGAAGGGGAGAATATCCTTAGAACGTGTGTGGCTTGCGATCGTAAACACTTACTTTAAAAAGAAACCGGAGCACCTCATCACGTACCGAAGCGGTCTATGCGCTACCCAGATCGATTACCTGCTTGCTAGGAGACACCACATTGGCAAGGTAGCCAACTGCAAGGTCATATCCGATGAGAGTCTCACTGCGCAACACTGTCTCCTTGTCATGGACCTCGGCGTAGACGTAGACGGATAGAGCATTGTCGGCGTCAAATCCGGCGGTGGTTGCTTGACAAAGTCAAATCCAAGGAGTTCGCCTCGGTTATTGGCAACAGGTGCGCTGGTACTGATGGCTAACCAGCCCAAGACCAATGAGACAGAATTCAGGCAACCATCACTGGGGCGGCGGAGGCGGTGCTGGGCGTCTCAAAGGTGGTGGAACGACACAGTCCACAGGGAGATAAGGGTGTAAAAAGCCCTCTACAAAACGTGGCAAGCGACAAGATCTCCTGAAGATCGCGACGCATACGGGGCTGCCAAACGTGCCACTAAGAGAGCTGTAGCCAGAGCCAGGCGAGACCACTTGGAACCTCTTTATGAGCAGCTGGAATCGTCTGAGGGGCAGAAGCTCATCTATAAGTTGGCACGTTCCAGGATCAAAGCGGCACTGGACATCTCCAAGTGCCGCTGTGTGAAAGATCCTGGGGGCAACCTGTTATGCAAGGACCTGCATGGCCAAGGCCAAAAATGGCTGCAAGGAGGATGGCGCACGTACTTTCACGAGCTGTTGAATAAGCAGCACCAAGAGGTGCAGACACTGGACTTCCCTCCGAACCTAGGACTAGTGCCCCCGATAGCGTCTGAGGAAGTCCAGACGGCCCTTCGCCACACGAAGAATAGGAAAGCTGTCGGAGCCGATGGAGTCCCCATCGAGGCCTAGAAGGCGATGGGTCCTTGTGGTGTGAACATTCTAACAAATCTTTTTAACCGCTTGCTCCTGACCGGAAAAATCCCGAACCAATGGAGACTGAGTATCATCACTCCAGTTTTCAAATGTAAGGGCTCGGTGCAGGAGTGTGGTAATTACCGCGGAATAAAGGTCATGTTCATCTTAGAAAGGATTATTGACTCCCGGATCCGACAGGAGTGCTCTGTCTCGGAATGTTAATTTGGGTTTCGCTCTGGGTGCGACACCATGGACCCTATTTTTGCCCTAAGGATTGCCATGGAGAGATACAGATCGAAGAATACGCCCTTGCATATGCTCTTTTTGGACATGCAGAAGGCCTTCGACTGTGTCCCTCGCGTGGTGATCTGGTGGGCGGTCCAAAGGAGTACCAGAAACCTATGTTGACATCATTCGAGATATGTATCTAAATTCCGATTCCGTTGTCAGGACCGCTGTTGGCGACACACAATCCTTCCCCATCACCGTTGGAGTTCACCAGGGATCCGTAGCCTGTTTCTGTTCAGCGTGATATTGGACGTCTTGTCGGACAGCATCAGAGACTCACATGAGCAACCTCCCTAGTTGCTCATGTATGCTGACGATATCGCGCTGGTGGACGCGGGCAGGGCCCGATTGGTGCGACGGATGAACGTGTGGAAGGAGTCGCTTGAGAACGGCGGTCTGAAACTCAATGTGGCGAAGACCGAGTATCTGGCCTGCAACACCACGGATCCCACGTCTGTCCGCATAGGCGGAGAGATGGTCGAGCGCACAGACTAATTCAAATATTTGGGATCTGTACTCCACGCGTCTGGTGACATCGACTGCGACGTCAAGGCACGTATTTCGGCAGCTTGAGCAAAATGGCGTGAGGTGACGGGCGTCATTTGTGACCATAAAATGGCGATGAAACTGAAGGGACAGGTCTATAAGACCATCATTAGGCCTGTCCTTTTATATGGCAGTGAGACGTGGCCAGTGCTTAAGCGGCACAAGCAGGAACTGCGTGTCACGAAAATGAATATGTTGCGCTGGATGTGTGGAGTAACGCGGAAGAACCGTATAAGAAACTCCCGCATCCGTGGCAGTCTTCATGTCCGTGACATAGCAGATAAGCTGCAAGAGAGTCGCCTACGCTGGTACCTGATATAGTGAAATACTATGATTTATCTAAAACATAAACAATGCGTACAGTACGGCAACGTCGCATCTCCAAAGTTTGTGCGGAAGTCAAACACGCCTATCAATGAAAGTATTTACAAATTGACAACAGCGCTATTCATTTTGCAACGAAAATCAACGGAACTACGTAAATATACAGTATAGCAAGATTGGAAGAAAAATGACGTCCAATTTGTTTTTCATATTTTGACTTTTCTAGTATCAGTGTGTCATTTCGCGAACATTGCGCCTAGTCTCCTATTTGACGTCCATATATGGACGTCGTAAGCAGGTGGACGCCACATTAGATGCAAAAATGGCCATAGTGGACGTACAATAAGTTATAGGATATATATATATATATATATATATATATATATATATATATATATATATATGTAAAGGTGTTACTACCTGCGCGTGTGTGTGCCTGTGTCTCGCTGGTCGTGTAAGCGCGTGACAATGTAATAAATTAAAATTAATTTTACTCAATCGTATCCTTCTTATTATTATTGTTTTATTTTTATTTTTATATAATTTTGTGTTGTATGATCTGTGTATTATATTATCTGTGTCTGTGTGTAAACTGGATATCATTCTGTTTTTATATATACTGTATAAATATTTTTTTATTTTTTATTTTCTCTGTTTATTTATTATAGATATGGTTTTATATCCGTGAGTCACTAAAGGACCCAGTTGAAAACCAGCGTCAGGCGTTCGTCTGACACATGCTGAACTGGGCCCTATTTGACACTACTGTTAGACACTTACTATAATTTGTTATTGACTTTTATTTTTTGTTCTCGTTTTGCTAAGTTTATCTTTGTACCTATTTATTTTTATTTTATACTTGTTATTGTGTTTGTGGTATGTGTCCAATAAATATTTTTTCTTTCTACGTCGTCATCGCCAACAACCAAGGACGCCGCCCCCGCGATCGGAGGGGTGGAGGCCGCCTCCTCCAATGCAATCTTAACCACTGCGCTAGGGCTCAGGACCTTCTCCTCCAGAGCATGGCGCAGTGGTCAATCAATGTCACCGTTGTCGCTGAGCCCTATTTTGTCCCTCCCAGGGCTGACTGGGTGTCCCCCACCCAGTCAGCCCTGGGAGGGAGAAAATAGATGGCTTGGTGGCAATAATTTCACTGGTCGCCGCCGGTATTCCGTCCTTCGAGAACGTCATCCGAGGACGGGGCTATGTCACAGCACTCGTAGGAGAAGCGGTTGTGGTGGGCGGTTACTTCTCGCCCAACCGACCTCTCGCCGATTTCGAGATGTATCTCCTCGAACTTAGCGTCTTCGTCGCTCGTAGTCACCCTCGGTCCGTATTTGTCGTCGGGGATCTCAACGCCAAATCCGCGGCTTGGGGTTCAGCGACCACGGACGCGAGGGGCGAATTGCTTGAGGAGTGGGCCGTAGAGAACGGCCTGTAAGTCCTCAATCGTGGGTCAGTACACACATGCGTGCGTCAGCGGAGCGGTTCCATCGTCGATGTCTCTTTTGCTAGCTCCGCCATAGCACGCCGTGTCCAAGGCTGGCGCGTCGTCGAGGAGTTGGAGACGTTGTCAGATCATCGATACATACGGTTTGACGTCTCCGCCCAGACCTCCGACCCCCCCACCCTCAAGTGCCTCGATTGGGGGCGGTCCGCGTTGGGCTTTCAAGAAGCTAAATCGTGAGGTCCTCCTGGAAGCCTCCATCGTTCAGGCCTAGGTGCCAGCATCGGCCAGGTCTGACAATGTCGAGATGGAGGCCGAGTGGTTCCTGGAGGCCATGACTCAGATTTGTGATGCGGCGATGCCTAGAGTCTCTTGTAATCGTCCAGCTGGGCGTCGGGTGTACTGGTGGTCAGATAATATTGCAGAGCTGCGCTATTCTTGCGCGACGGCCCGGCGCCAGTACATCCGACTTCGTAGGCGTCGCCGCCCGCCCGATTTTGACGTCAGGGACGTGGAATTATACGAGGCCTACAGAGCGGCCAAAAAGTGTCTAAAAGTTGCCATCAAGCGGGCCAAATATCAAGCCCACTAAGAGCTGCAGGGGACTCTGGACCATAATCCCTGGGGGCGTCCATATCTAATGGTCAGGGGCAAGCTTCGGCCACAGTTGGTAGAGGAGGTGGTGGCCGCTCTGTTTTCCTCACGGGCGCAACACACTCCTCCGCCGATGGTTCCGCCTTCCATGGCGTCCAGCGCGGACTTAGACGACGACGTGGTTCCCGAAGTGACCCAGATAGAGTTGCGAGCAACGGTGTCGAGACTTCACTCGAAAACCACCGCCCCAGGGCCTGACGGCATTCCAGGCCGTGCATTGGCCCTGGCCCTCGCAGAGCTCGCGCCCCGACTCAGCTCCTCAGCGAATGCATGGAGCAAGGCCAGTTGCCGCGCTAATGGAAGGTGGGGAAACTGGTCCTGATCAGGAAGGAAGGGCGCGCGGCGGATTCTCCGTCCGTCTACCGGCCCATCGTGCCGTTTTTTCTTCAGTGGGTCCGGATCTGGCTGAGAACCAGTATGGTTTCCGTCGCGGGCGCTCCACTATTGACGCTATCCTGCGTGTGAGGCCTGGCGGAGGATGCGGTATCCTGGGGCGAGGTCGTCTTCGCGGTGTCTTTGGACATCGCGAATACCTTTAACACCTTGCCCTAGAGTTGTATTAGGGAGGCACTCATTTTCCATCGAGTGCCTTTCTTCAGCACCCGAGTAGGTAGGGTTCGGGGGGAGAACTACGGGTCTCCCCCTTAGGATCAGGGGATCAGGGTACTAAGGGATCGGGCTAGCCCACCGCGCCTCGAAAGGTGTGTTCTATCGGCCGCTGACTAGAGTGCGCGGTGCCTGACATTGAGGTTGGACTTGTAGTGGCTATGTGGTTAGCCGCAGAGGACGGCATGTTTTTTGCTCGGCAAGCACGTGGCGTTCGATCGTCAGAATCATGCGCGGCTAGTGCGAACCAGTTGGTCACGCGAGGCACGGAGTTGCATTTAGCGAAGGGGTAGTGTGGTTTCACTGTCACGACGCATCTCGGGTGCTTGCCTGCTCAGCAAGTTAGAGTCATAGCTAGGTGACTCGGGCAATACCCGGCTTGTAGGCCAGAAAGGGTAGATTTATGGATGTACGACGGGAAGTGAGCGTGCCTTACAGCTCTGGCACCATACTGGAAATATGGGAGGCGGCTTCTCCGTCGGCCCCAGCGAGATTTCGTTAGCAACTCTCTGAGTTCACGAATAGTGAGCGGCTTTATTGCTCCGATACCTATCTGGACAATAGGTAGTGCCACTTGGGTACGAGGTAGCTCGCTTACGAGAAATGGGTCTTAAGATTTGGGGACAAGACCTGTCTATAACTGGTCCCTGAAGGTGCTTTCGGGCACTGGAAGGTACAGCGGCTCCCACTTTATACCAAACAGGTGGGAAAGTGGGAACGCTATATCATAAACTAGTCTATAGAGGAGAAGGGTCTGTCCCTACCTCCACCGCATTGTGGGGGCATATTTGTCCGAGAGGGTAGTAGTCTACCTGGGTCACGACGGTTGGAGTCGGCGAGAGATGTCGTGCGGTGTTCCACAGGGATCGGTTCTGGGTCCGCTCCTGTGAAACATCGGTTACGACTGGGTGTTGCGAGGTGCGCTCCTCCGTGGCGTCGGCGTTGCTACGCCGACGACACACTTGTCACGGCGAGGGGTAAGTCGCACCGGGCGGCGGCCATACTGGCGACTGCTGCGGTCGCACAAGTCGGTAATCATATCCGGCGGTTGGGTCTCGAGGTGGCCCTGTCTAAATCCGAGCCCGTTTGTTTTCGCGGCTCTCGGAACCGGCCACCTCCAGGAGCTCATATCATGGTGGGAAGGGTCCGCATCGGTGTCGAGTCAACCCTAAAGTATTTAGGTCTCATGCTCGACAGGCGATGGGACTTTACAGCACATTTTCGTCGTTTGGTCCCCATTGTTCGGGGCGCTGCAGGCGCGCTCTCGCGCCTGCTGCCCAACCTTGGGGGCCAAACACCTCCTGCCGGAGACTCTACGAGGGGGTCGTGCGATCCATGGCCCTTTACGGGGCCCCAGTTTGGACAGACAACCTGACGACCCGAAACATTTCGGCGCTTCGTGCGCAACAGCGCGCCATGGCCGTCAGGTTCATTAGAGGTTACCGCACGATTTCATTCGAGGCTGCGAGCCTCCTCGCCGGATCGATGCCATCGGACCTGGAAGCGGCGCTCCTGGCGTCGATCTACCGTTGGCGCTAAAAGGCGCTAGCTCGGGGCGAAGGATCTGTTCTTCCCGCTGTCGAGGCGGCAAGGTTCGAGCTCCGCCAGGTCCTAGTGGAGAAGTGGAAGGAGCGACTTGTGCATCCCAGTGCCGGGCACGCCATGATTTTGGCGGTAAGTTCCGTGTTTGAAGAATGGCTGGAAAGGCGACATGGCGCCCTCACCTTTCTGCTGACACAGGTAATGACTGGCCATGGTTGCTTTGGCCTGTTCCTGTGTCGCATAGGCCGGCAAGAGACGCCCGGTTGTCACCATTGCGGCGACTGCCGCGACGTTGTTGTGGACACGGCGCTGCACACTTTGACGGATTGTCCCGCCTGGGCATCGCACCGCCGTGAGTTTATCGCGGCAGTCGGATTGGTTGCCCTCTCGCTCCCGGCCGTAGTTCAGTCTATGGTCCGGCGTGAGAGGTCGTGGAACACCGTCGCCTCCTTCTGTGAGGAAGTGATTTCCATCAAAGAGACGGCGGAGCAGGAGAGGGAACGCTTCAAACCTATCCCCAACCGCAGAGCCGGGCGCCGGCACCCTGAGGTTTGACCTGGGGGTGGTGGGCTTCGTGGGCCTGCCCGCCACCCGATCAGCACCAGGTCCGAGAGGTGGCGTGCGTGTTCCCACGCGCGCCTCTGTAACGTGTGTCCGTCCCCCCATCAGGGGAGACAGTAGGGATAAAATTAGTGGTAGTCTATTTGTGTAGTGGCCTGCTGTTTCATACGGCGCGGCGGGCCGAAACCTCGGCGGGGTCGCGATTGCATGTGAAAGCGATTCGCGCGGCCCCGACGATTGCGGTTATGTCGAAGAACACCGTGGTAAGTTTATTCAGTATTACCGGGATGTCACTCACCATCTTTCCCCGGTGAGTCCGACATAAAGATAAGGAAAAAGAATTCCTCCAAGTAAAAAAAAAAAGGTATACAGCTGGTCATTTTTAAATTTGTACTGCATATTTTGCCACATATGGCGTGCAAAATTTAAGTAATTAAACATAACCGCTTGAGCGCGACATTTTATGAAGTATTTTGCATATTTCAAGTCGATCTTACATTATTTACTAATCATACTGAGATTCGCGACAATAATGGAAATCTAGCTACTGAATAATATTCACTTTAACTTGAAACACATCTATTTTACAGAGATTTTGTTAATTTAGTGATCTTATTAGGTTATAACTAATAATATAGCAGCGATAGCTCAGTGGGCAGACCAACAGACTGCAATGCAGATGGTCTTGGGTTCGAACCCACGTCGCGTACCTCTGACTTTCGTAAGATATATGACTTTTCGAAATAATGTGTGTATTGACTAACAATTATCGCCTGCTCCGTGCCTCGCAGAGCACGTTAAGCCGTCGGTCCCGGCATGAACATATATGGCAGTCGTTATTGGGAAGTCAGTGCACTATAATATCCTGACACTGGTCTAGCCTTAGGGTACCGTTAGCCTCCGGGTTGCGGAGTACAGGTGGCAGCCGCTCCGTGTAAAAACTGATATCCAATCAAATCCGGTTAGACCAGAAAAGCCGACCCCAAGTGACTTAATAAAGGCTAGGGAGAAAAAGATTAGGTTATAATCACATGTTTGTCGAAATCTCCGTAGAAAAGATGTATTCTAAGTTGAAATGAGTCTTATATAGTAGCTACATTCCTATTTATTGTCGCAAATCTCACTTTTATCAATAAACAATAAAAGATCAAGCTGAATTATGCAAAAAACAGCATAAATTTTGAATGTCGGGGGCTAGTGGGTGGGTTTAATTTGTGGGCGCGCCTTAATTTTTAATTTTTTAATAATGAATATTGTACCTGATTTAATAATAAACCTAATAAAACTACAATATGTATCTTTTTCACTGCCGAATTTTTTGACAATACTTGAGGTAATCGCGCTTTGAGGTAATCGCGCTTTGAGGTAAAAATATCGATATATCAAAATATCGAAATTTTTTACTCTGCATACATTGATATTTTTTAAAACCATATATATCGATATATTTTTTTCATTTGCCCATCCCTAATGGCACCGATGCAATGCCTTTCATTGACAGCGCAGCGCTGGGCACTGTCACAAGTAGTAGTGTTCAAATCCGCTATATTAAGATAGCACGCTACGGACTAGAAACTGTATTTTTCTAGCGCGTTATTTTATACGCTATGTTATAGCGCGCTGCGCGGGCACGCTAGTTGCGTCACAGAATATGGTAGCGTGGAGCCGTGGAGAATATAACTTTGAAAGCGCTACTATAACTGTGGAGCGTGTTTTGTAAAAATATATAATCTAATAAGAAATATGACGCTTATGACTGTCTATAATTGATTGACTGTGACTACTGAATAATAATATTTATAATAATATTCTATCACTACACACGTCACCATCTAGACAGTGGATAAACATAAAAAAAATATATTTTTTTGTAAATACATACTTATTATACATAGAAACATAATAGAATAATGATTAGTTCTGTAATAATAAAGCAATTATAGGCGTATTTAAAAGTTCATTAATACGTAACTCGCATGAGCCGGCCGGAATAGCATAGTAAAAGTAGGGTGAGGCAGTATTTCATGCCTGAACACTTGCTTAATTTGTACCAAGCATAGGTTCAATCCTGCATGGAGTACTGTTCTCAACTGTGGGATGACTCCGCAAAATATCAGCTGGAGGCTTTGGAGTCAATTGAGCGAAAGGCCAGGAGACTTATCGGCGATGACCAACTGGTCAACACACGACTCCAAAGCTTGGAGCATCGTCATAAGGTTGCCATTCTTTCGGTTTTCTATCGGATACATTTCGGAGAGTGTGCAGAGGAACTGCATAATTTGATGCCTCTTTTCCCTTTTTACCATCGGACGACCAGACAAACAGATACACAGCGATACAGAACAGCGGCACAGGTACATGGTGGATATACCACATTTACGCACGAAGCTTCCACTTTTATAATACCGCAAAGGAGTGGAACTCACTACTTATGTCTGTGTTTCCCGATGAGAACAATCTGGCTGTTTTCAAGTCACGAGTGTATAGGTATCTTCTAGGCAAGCGTGCTCCATCGTCGACTGCATCTTCACTTAAGATCAAGTGAGATCGCGGTCAAACGCGAGCCTATTACAGTATAAAAAAAACGATAATACGTCATAAAGCGAGTGGTAGCACGCGGTGACTGACTAATGTATCTAGCGCGCTAGACGTCACTCGTAGTAGTGAGCGTTTAAACGAAAAGCTTTAAACACAATCTGCTTATCAACATAAGCATAAGCGTTCGTTTATAAGTACACGCCGATTTCGTTTAAACGGAAAGCAACTTCACAAACTGTAACGCTGTCGCAGTCGCTGGGCGCTCTGGCGACTGGCGCGTTAGACGACAACGATTCGCGAACGTTAGGTTGGCCGCACTGCTCACTACTTTTTTAAAGTAATATTGAAAATGAACTCAATGCGTAAGGACATAAAGACTAATATTTAAACAAACATGTCAACATTAGGATTAAGCTACTAAATTACGAGTTGTTTGTTTACGTAATAATATTTATAGTAAAAAGATTTTTGTTTCAGTTGCATAAACTTTCGTTTAAACGATTTATTTTTCCTTCGATGCATTGTTAGTATGGTTTTCGCTTTTTCTTTTTATAACTTATATTTTTTTATGAGTAATAATTAATAACACTAATAACCTAATAATATATTGTCAAATAAAATTAATTTCAGACAGTCCTAACCTTGATAAAGTACGAAGGAAAATTCATTGGTAGCATTATAAATTATAATATAATTATTATTTATGATACACCATTTTGTTGCGTTGTCGTAAATGTGTAAGCCAATTTACTAATGTTTAATACAGCTTTAATAAAACGATTTGACAAGCGGGCAGCGGCAGCATTAATGTCCGCTTTCACAACGAATTACAAAAAGCGTTTTAAGTGAAAAGCTTTTTCAAAAGCGTGCTTTTCAATATAAACACAACGTTGTAAGCGTTGTCAAAATTAAGCCGTTTATCGCACCACTAGTCACTCGCCGCTCGCGTTGGCATGTCATCGCGCAGCGCACCATTCGTTATACCACGCTATGCATAACAGATTAGGCATATATAGCGCGACGCTATTTCTAGCGCCGAGATTGTTACGATGCTATGTTATGACGCTATATGCTATATTTACCACCACTAGTTACAAAGTTTGGGCGTCTTATTGTACATCTGTGTTATAACTCGATGGGATTATTATGGTTATAATCTCTGAACATTTTAATACTTTCTTGGTTATACATTCGTCTGCAAAATTACAAAAGATTTCGGGCTAGTATAGACAAAACTTATTTGAAAAACTGTCAACCTAAAATATATCTTATAACAATTATTCGATACTGTCTTTTCGTCCCTAAATTTACGCATGCCCTTCGGTCTTCACACTTTTGGAAACAATTGACACTTTTAGCAAAAATTTATAAAATTATACAAAACACTCTTATTAAACTTTTAAATGTGGCCATTAACGACCGGGCGTGGCTACAAGCGAGCTTGCCAGTTCGCTTGGGCGGCCTCGGCATTCGAAAAATTACTGATGTAAGTTTACCAGCGTTCCTATCTTCGGTCCATAGCACGGAGGAATTGACCAGGAAAATCTTGGCACCTACATTGGTTAATTCTGAAGTGCTGTGCATGACCGTCGCCGTGAACGCTTGGAGTCTTGCTTGCCCAAGCACTGATTTACCCGAAAACCGCCTCTCTCAGAGACAGTGGGATGGGCCGTTATGCAGCATAGTTCGAGAAAATCTCATAAATACATCGTCCTGTGCTGCTGAACGTGCCCGCTTGCTGGCTGTGGGAGAGTGGAAGTCGGGCCTTTGGCTTCAGGCGCTCCCGTCGTCCAACATAGGTACTATGATGGACGATACGACCTTCCGCATTGCTTCTTGTTTGCGCTTAGGTTCTCCTTGTGTGTCTTTGTGGAGAAGCCGTCGACAGTCTTGGTCACCATGGTCTATCATGCAGCAGGAGTGCTGGTCGTATATCATGACACGCCAACCTGAACAACATACTCCGTCGATCTCTTGTCACCGCTGGCGTCCCGGCTCAGCTTGAACCTCACGGCTTGGTACGCGACGATGGCAAGAGACCAGATGATATGTCATAACTGCCATGGAACATGGGTAGGCCTTTGGTGTGGGACGCAACTTGTGTCACACCCTTGCGCCATCACATCTTTCTAGCACAGCGGGTTGTGGTGGTGCTGCTGCTGCATCAGCGGAGACGCTCAAACGGCGTAAATATCAAAACCTTATTGGTGAGTACATATTTGAGCCGTTTGGTGTCGAAACGCTGGGGCCCATGGGGTCCAAGTGCTAGGTTTGTTTATAGAGACCTAGCTAAGCGGCTCATCGACGCTTCGCGTGACTAGAGGGCTGGTATTTTCTTTGCACAAAGAATAAGTATTGCCATACAACGTGGCAATGCTGCCAGTCTTCTGGGCACGTTGCCAATTGACGACGATGCGGAAGAATATTATGACGCTTTTTGATTTTGCAGTTTTATTTTTGTCTTAAGTTTATATTTTTCTTGTAAATAATTTGTGTATATATTATGTTAATTATGTCATTGTTTAATAGTTTAAATAACCCGCTCCAGACTCGTGGTCACACCAGGTTATCACACCAGTGTATCAGGAGTTTTTTTCTTGTTAGTCACACCGCCACTAATACAACACCTTTTATCGTCACTTGTCATTATCAACTAGTGCTGTTTTATCGATATGTAAATTAAAATTCATTATATTTAATCACACCAGTATGACAAACAGTATTTTTTTTCTCATTTGTCACACTAGTGATTTTTACACACCATGTAATGTATTTATTTATTAACAAATATTAATTAATCATAAATTAACACTTAAATTAACATATATTTCAATTAATTTGCAAGACCATACTTAAATTTTAATTTAAAAAAAAATCAAACAACAAAATGCATTTTTCATAGATTTCGTAATGATTTCATTAAACTGCAAAACAATGTTTCTAAAAGAAATTTGCAAATTTTACGAAAACAAAAATCCACTTCAAAGCACTCGATACAGACATATGAATGAAAAACTGAAACAAATGAATGAAAAAATGAATGACGACTAATGTTCCATTTTTAAATTAGACCTAACATAAAAATACATTAATTTCTTATGTTTTTTGTGTTCCGCTAATTCTGCCGGTGTGTGTATTATATTAAATTATTTTGAACTATTTAACGCAATATTTCAAGGAAATGTCCCAATGTTATTTCGCCATTTAATAGTTTTAATTGGGACGAAATTATAAAATTATCTTTATCAGTTTGGTCGACCCTTCGTTTTTTTTGTATATTAATATCCTTTTCATTTAATAATACTGTTAATAACTTTAGTATGGTTACGTAGTTTTTATTTATCTAACTGGGAGTGCCAACTTTCACAAACGTTGTTGGTTCTGTGTCTTTGACCAACTACATTCCAGTCAGCAATATATTGTTCATCATTTAGCCATTGACGGCCCATGTATGCTATGAACTGTTTAATCTTTTCCCCGCTCAATTCATTAGCTTCAGTTTTTATGTACCCATCCGTGTTTAACAAGTTCTAACGGAGTTAGCGGCAGTACCGAACATAATCCCACAATTCTTTTATGTATTTTACTTTTCAAACCAATTGATTTCGTTTTCCGCCATAAGCTCTGACAATAGTGATAGTAACACTTTTTAATCGATATAAGTGGAAACAATATTCTTAAGGCATTTGCTACAGCAATCTCGAAATCTGCGTGAAATACAGTAGGACACCAATCGGGAAATTTAGTTTTCAAGATGTCGAACAATGCAGTGTATGTTGACTCTTTTTTGTCACTCATGAGCACATGAATTAGTGGTACAACTGAATTTTTTTGAGATGTGCTTCCCAAATCACCGAGGATCGAAAGCAATTGTGGAAATGGTTGTGGACAACTCTTAAAAGTCGCATCAATAAAATATTCTTTTACACTTTTTAATAATAACTTTGCGTCTTCATCACAAAATATGAATAGTCTGGTATTCTCATATTGATAATCAGAAATCAGAAATTTTTCAAATGTAATAGGTACTTCTACGTCTTCAATTTGTTTGAAAACGGTCTTATTCATGTTTAATTTTCGTTTGCGTGCATTATACAGGCTGCACTTTACGCTATCAAATTGTGGTACTTTCAACCCTTTTTCTTTTAAGGGTCTAATATGTTTCTCGAAGATTTTAGTCATTGGCCTCTCGAAGTACAAGCAACTTCATGTATTTTGTGTATCGAAAGCGCTATTTCATTGACATGTATTCTTGTACTCAACTGTTTTTACAATATTTTGTCCCTGTGAATTTTAAAGAACGATTAAATTACGGATATTGAGGCGATAATATAACTTCTAGAGACTCGTTCATAAAGCGTATGATGAATCATTAAAACACAAAAAGAGTAGTCATTCGAGGATCGCGAAGCACTACATTCCCTTCTCTCTACCTGCCCCGTTAGAGACATAACGTGAAGATAGATAGGCAGACCAGATCTCGGTATGTACCTATATTTAGATAAGAATACACTAGCATTTACGTTTATTGTGACTGAACCGGAGCACTTTATACTGTTACGACGATTACGACAAAACCATATCTGATTCAAATTTTAGTAAACTTTCTGTTTATAGTATTGATGTTGCTTAAATAACAACACTTGTCCACGTTTTCTGTTAATAATACAAAAATCCATGATACAAAGCCAATGTGAAACTAATAGACAATCGTTTTTGTTCATATTATGTTGACGTTTGTCAGTCATTATCATTATCTCAATGCATTTCTAACTGGCCAGTACTATAGATAAGGTTGCAGTACCATATTATGAATCACGGATTATTCACAGCTGAAGACATGCCAGGTTATAGGTCAATTGCATTCTTGTCGATAAACCGACTACATTATGTTGGCACTGCACTAGCAATTACGGTATACATGGTGTGTGATAATCAGTAGTGTGACAAACAAGAAAAAAATTATCGTTTGTCATACTGGTGTGATAATGTGGTGTGACTACGAGTCGGGAGGGAAATTACCTACCTAAACCTACAGTTTAAATAGTCGCCAAAAGTATATGCAGAAAAAAAAATTGAATTGTGTGTCAATCTTATTGTCTATGATTGTCAAAAACTCGCGCATTTTGTTATTGTCAAAGTATAAGCTGTCAAAATATAACCTCAATTCCTCGATTCATGACCTAAGTTTGCATTTATTTTCAGGGTTGTAAAAAATTGTTTTGACTTATAATAATTTATTAATTTAAATCCTTTAGTAAATAATACAAGAATGTCGGAAGAAGATAGCAAAATTGCTGTGAAACGAGTAAGTAAACAAAACTGTATAAACTAACGCGGCGTTCGCCGCCAATGTATTGTGATAACTGTCAATATTTTAACTAATCTTTCTTATTCTTATGTGATTCGTATCTGCCTAACCTCCGAAATACTAGGTGCACTAGGTGGCATTCATATGTGTAATTGCCTAAGTAATCTCAAACTACCAAGCAGTATTTTAAACCTTTAGGTTAGTCCCGTAATCGAAGAATTATCATGGTAAATACTAACCAAACTGAATCGGTAATTTTATTTAGATCAATGTAATATAATTAAGGGTACATAAGACTATATGGCACAGCTAATATTTTCCAATATTTTATAATATATTCCCGCTAATGCTTACATTCTTATTGTTACAGAAAAGGAAGAATGATATCATAGCAGAGGGGTTAGATAACTTAGCTTCAACAGATCAGTTAATAGAAGTTTTACAATCGAGTAAAAAGAAAAATAAGGTTTATAATCTATATTGTCAAGCTGTGCGTCAAAGACGTACTACAGCTGGCAGATATCTCAGTAACTTACACTGTCACCTACCAGGACATCCACTCAAT
Source organism: Catocala nupta (assembly GCA_963675205.1). Lineage (NCBI taxonomy): Eukaryota > Metazoa > Arthropoda > Insecta > Lepidoptera > Erebidae > Catocala > Catocala nupta. The sequence continues at coordinate 6,267,378 of OY776092.1, forward strand.
GCTTTTAGTAATGAATGGGATGGAGGACTGAGCTCTGGCTACTTTGAAACATTCTCACATAAAAGTCTCTTGCCTAAAATAATATCAAAGGTCAGGAATATAGACAAAAAGGATCCAGTCACAGAATATATGAAAAAGAAGATAGCGTGGCAAGATACTTTAGCTGATTATAAGAGAATTATGAGTAAGTAAATTATATTTTAGTGCTGAAACTTATAAGTCTGGCTAGTCTAACATATTTGTCTGTAAGAGGGTGGTACTTTTAAGTGACCCAAAACACATTTTGCTGGATATAGACCTCCTTCAAGGTTTTCCATCAGAATCCTGCAACCCTTGCCCTCATTTGTATTGTCAAAAAGTAATTGGAAATGCCATCCAAACACTCAAGTTGAACTTTGTGGTTAGAATAGTTCTAAAGTTCCATTAAGGTCATTGTATAAATAGCTGGAGAAATATTTGACCCTGCAATGTGTTCTACTATAACCCTATTAAGTTTGAATAAGTTTATGAGTTAGATTATATATTGCAGGTCTAATGAGCAAGAGGCACAAGTATGAATGGATCAATGATGAAGTGCTACACTGTCCAAAGCAGTTGGTGGAAATAGCAGCTCATTACGAGCAGAACCCTGACCCATACTATGAGAGCAATTACAACTGGTACTATGCCGGTCACGGAAACTTTCACCTTATAGTGGTGAATGGGCTTGAGTATTTGTTGCAGAGTGAATTTAGTTGCGTTTGTAAGTATGATAAATTTTCAATTAAATTCTTAGACTTATATGACAATAGTAATCTAAAGCTGTGCCAGATATACAGAATAATAATAAATAATAATATAATTTAGTTGTAACTCACCTGATTACGCCTGAAGAGACTGCCACTCAATTTATTTCTTGCAAGTCATGGACATAAATTGTATGATCAGTTTGATCTGTGTCTTGATATTATATTTCCTTTTTGAAGCATGCAAGAGTTACTCATAATTCAGGAGTTATTTTGATAAGAATATTAAAAATTTATAGCAGACAGTGAAAGTACCGTCTTAAAATATGCTGCTAAGTGATTCATAATAGCTTATAGGTTAGTAAAATGTTTAATATTTATATTTCAGATTTATCCCCATTCACAAAGTATAACTTGTCAATAGATCACGATAATGTCATCAAATATGATTGTGGAGATAACCTCAACATACTCGAAACAATATCTTCAGAAAACATTGTAGCACTAAGAACAAGAAGTAAAGTAATTGTTTTAAAAATTCTAGACTGTGAAAGTATATTAAAAGTTGAAAAAGTTAAGGATTTGGAATCACAGATACCATTTACAGGAATATCTTTTGATGAATATCATAAAAATATTTTATATGTAACAACACTAGATTTCAGACTGACTATAGTAAATCTAGACAGAATGACTGGAAGGAGTAAACAATTACGTGCAGAAGTGTCCAGCATGGTTAACAACTGGAGTACAGTCATTGGCTCCGAAAGAGGTTATTTTTCTCATATATCTAAAAACTCAGTCACTCTATATGATAAAAGAAGCAATTGCGCTTTTCAACGATGGCGAAACCTTAGGAAAATTACAGATGATGTGGCATGTAACGATATCAGCGTGGCAAGACACGGTACAGATAAACGCTTGCTTTACGTTGGAACTGACCATCATCTATTTCTACTAGATCTGAGGTATAATAAAGTCAAAAGAAATAAATTGAAGGCAGTGCAAAGATGGACGCATGGTATGCAGAGTCTACCCACTTACATGACAGTTTGTAAATTTGAATACAGCAAAGAATTGGTGTGTATGAGCAGTCAATGGTGCGAGGACTTGTGTGTAGTCAGTAATTATGCTGATAGACTGACAAGACACAATGATATAAGTAGTGTTACCATACCTTACCATCCACCAAGTATTCTGCAAACTCTGAACGAAGCTAAAGAAAGTATGTATTGCTGCGATATTTATAATTCAATCTGTGGTCGGTTATGCAGTGCTATTACTGGCCTATCTGTTATAGAACAGGATGATAGCTACGACATTTTAATGTTGAACTCTCTTGGTGATGTTTCATGTCATACATTGTGTCCGCAACACATGACTGCATTCTTTGAAGATACCAGTCTCGAACTTTTAAATGAGTGGAGTAAGTCTTATAAAACTGAACCAAAGACTTTAGAAGTTACGTCAGTTGTTGATATCAGTAATATTTGGAAGGAGCTCAGAGTGATACCAGATGATTACAAGATTGGTGAAAATAAATATGTTAGGAAAAGCGATAAGTTTAATGAAAAAGAGATCTATGATGCTTTCGAGAATGAAGAACTAGAAGCTGGCCTCATAGATATATGGACTAAAGATCAAACCGAATGCACTAAAGATGAATCATCATTTAACTTATTTTTTAGTAATGAAGACTGATTGTCAATAAAACACCATTTAAATTTATAACAACTATATTTCCTACCTATGACTTGAGTTATTACACAACCTCACATGCGTCCATTCAACATACAAACATACACGTCACAAATAATTCATAACAAAGTGTAACATAGCTTTGAACTCTCTGTTTGATAAGTACAAATAGGAGACAGTTCAAAGCTACATTGCTAATAAAGGCTGGGAACTATCAACCATACATAAAACATTATAACAAGTGATACATTAAGCAAACTTTACTTACAATTGCATCTAAATGCAAAGATGTTAAAACTTAGCTTTGTAATAGCCACAGTCGTGTTGGTTGTTCAGCCGTCGATACGTAGAGTCAACACTGCAAAGATAAACATATAGTTGCAGAGTGTGAAGTAATCATTATTAGTAAATTATCTTTGTTAATTATAATTAAAATGCAATTTGATAATATATAATTTTCTTTTAAATTTGACTAATTAATGTTAAATTTAAGCACACAGACAAAAATATTTGTGTGTAATGTTTCATACTAATTCGTCCACAAATCTACCACCGGTACCGCTTCGCCTCCAATGTCTGTGTTGTGAAGTTTATTAATTTGCTACACATAATATGTACAACTAAAATTTAATATGTTATTTAAAATTTAGTAATTTACAATTCCATAATCCATTTAGACAAATGTATTTAATATCTAATTACTATAACGATACATATTCGATCCCTATAAAGTTGACACTTTCCAACTCAGTTGTATGCAAACAACATAAGAATAATATTGAAGCTCAAGCGTCGTCAATCGTTTTAATTTGTCCGTCTGTCGCACAATCAGTTGGTTTGAATAAATACTATAATTACGTACCTACTAGATTGCCTATCAAACAGGGTCATAAATGTACTGATTTCACATTGATTAATTATTGAGCTTAAATCATAACAGAAAATAACTATTCATAATTTATATACAAATGAAAACAACTGTATAAAAATATGTAAGGTACAGCATTACTTACTATTATTCTAATTATGTTACATGTTTTGAACATGGTAATGTTGAACATTTTGTTTTGAATTACATATTTTAGAATAATTACTACTGATAACAATATAATATTTATATGTGTTGTCACTATAACCACAATGTATGTGGAAAATACGAATTCTAAACGGAGTGTGGGGTTATGTGTATTATTGTATATAGCCGCTATGTGCATTATTGTATATAGCCGCTATGTATATTATTGTATATAGCCGCTATGTGTATTATTGTATATAGCCGCTATAAATATTATGGTATATAGCCACAATGTCCATCCACATAGCCATGGTGGTATTAGTGGAACCCTTCAAAAGATATGAATGACAATGGCAGTGGCTGTTCTTGTTGCACAATTATAGTTGTGATTATTTTACGTATTGTTAACTTATTTCATAACATATTATAATCAATTGAAATTAAACACTTTATATGGATTTTGTCGCATTGTTTATTTTACTTTATAACACAATTAAAACTATTTATATGTGAGTAAACAAAAAAGTGTAAACTCAAATATAAATAGATTTAATTAAAAATATATAGCTTTTATAGTAGTAAAGTTCATTAATAGTAGTTAGTCAGTGTTAGAGTGTTGAACATTATGTAATAACAGTGTTATAAAATAAAATAAACAACGCGACAAAATCCGTATAAAGTGTTTAATTTCACTGTATAACATTCGCGTAAACATAAGACAATATTATATTATAATCAATTTACATTACCTAACTTCTTCTTTACTTTTAATTCAATACTAACAATGGAAGCAACTAATGACTTGTTTACAAATTATTGGATAGGATATAACTATTCTTACATATTCATTGTGACCTTTTCTAACTAAAAATAATAATAGTCCTTTGCTTTACCTGTCTAGTGTGCAGTACGGTCTTTTTAAACATCCATTTGGTAATGTTTTTTTATGTATGGTACATATATAAGATTCTGTATGTATCCCTATTGAGTCGCAGCGACACACCGGCGGCCAGACAAAATAGGTTAATTGTCTGGTATTTCATGAGCTGTAGGCTAATTCACGTTACTTCTTGACGCGCGGATCAAGTTGCGGTGCAGTTGCAATTAAGTTTACGTCTTAATGCAAAATTATATTCTTGTAATTGTTTAGCTGCGCGTGAGCTGCACGTAAGCTATGCCGGCTATGCGTAAACTGCGCGTGTGCTGCGCGCATGCGCGTTAACTGTACGTCAGTCGTATGTAATACTTTTGGCATGGCTTTCAGGCTTTTGGGCCATTACATCAGTTAAATTTACCCACGGTGTGGCCACATTAGGGAAATTAATTTTCTCACTAACGCATGGAATCGATTACGTTTAACGTTTTACATTGATCCGACTAAACTGTCATTTGAGACGTCAAATCACAGTTTGGTGTGACAGTGGACACTAAGTGAATACCGATCAAGTTGCGATCTGAATGACGCACATAAAACACGCAGCAGTAGAATACTCTAAAGCGCTCGCGTGACGCGAACTTGACGCGAGCGTATCTGACAGCGGTTGTCAAAATTACGAGAATACGAAAAGGGCTGTTTCGATCGAAACTTAACTGCACTGCAACTGAACTTATTTAATTACGTGAATTAGCCTACTGACTGTTTAATGTGTTATACGAACCGATGGCGATGCTAACGTCGTGTGAATGTTCTGAGCCAATTCTTGGTGAGAGGCTGGTCTGGTCCCTTGCCCTCCCGTTCCTTCTCCTCGAGCTGTTCCAGGAGTTTGCGCTGGTTCTCACGGAAGGCGGCTATGGGGTCTTCGAACTGGCTGTAGTACATGAGCACCTCACGGACATCTATCACGTCTGACATTGCTATCGCTGTGGATCAATTGTTATTCATTTTAAATGTGTTTTATACCATCTATAGAGGTGAGAAAGGTAGATAGTCTAGGGTCTGATTGATAATCAAAAGTTACGACAGTGACTGCAATTTAAAAGTTCTTTCGTATGATGGTAAGTAGGTATACACATCGCTGGAAATATATAATCCTAAGACAGGATAAGACAATGTCTCAGGACTATTTTCAAAGTAACTATGTGAAGTAAATATTTTTATAATTAGTTTCTCAATCTTCCATATTGAATTTAATAAGACATGGTCGTTCGTATATAGTACTGTGATATGGTGAATTATAAATGTAGCATTTTGTCAGCGTCAGTTTAGTTACGATCTAAAAATGGTTTGTCATCAAGGCGAAGAATTAAGATTCTGGAATGTTCTGCACATACTCTGTAACAAGTTGGCGAGATCTAGTAACGCTGTATCGTCGTCGGCGCCCTTCCATTTCTTGAGTATAAGCGAGTTCTGTGGGTGGAACTTCGTAGCTCCCTTGTTCCAGTCTACTACTATAACCTGCAGATGACAAACAAATCATTAGATCAATCTTACAAGTGTATATATATAAGTGTATGTTTGGAAAGGAAAGTCAGCATTGGGATTTCTTAGAATGCCATAAAGATAAAATAAGTAAACTTTTCATTAACTTTTCGCCATTCTTCGCAATAATACGACAAAAGAAAAGATGTTCACCTTAGAAAGATCCCGATTGAGTCCCTCAAGGTTCTTGACGTGAACACCATCTATGAAGTGAGTGGAGTCCCTGAAGAGGCGATACGTGATGAACTTGTTTTCAGGGTCCAATTTGTCCAGCACCGGCCAGATCATGAACGCGTTCTCCGTGGTGAAGATCACCACTTCGTAGTTGGAGCTGGCTACTGTCTGAAGAAACTGGTCCACACCAGGACGCTTTTTGAACCTGAATGTCAATTCATATGTTGATATGAGTAGTAGTATGAGTAGCATGATAATACCATATTATGGGATAGGTGAAGACGTCGCAATCTACTCAAAGTTATAGGGATAAAGTTTGTTAGATATTGATGAACATCTAAAACATTCATGAACAATTTGGTCAGTAATGTAATATATGTATATATTGTTTGGAGGACCAGCTATATGACTAGTATTTATTGTAACAAGTGGTTCTTCGGTAGGTCTGTTTCTTGATATAGGCTGCCTGTCCATTGAAGCGGAGCGAGGTTGCGCTGCGGAGCGAAGAAACGGAGAAATATTAACCAATAGGATTGCATAAAATCTCCGCTCCGCATACGCAATCCTATTGGTTAATATTTCTCCGTTTCTTCGCTCCGCAGCCTCGCTCCGCTTCAATGGACAGGCAGCATTAATGTCGTACAAGACTTCTAGTAGACGTAAAGAAATCTTGATAGAGTATGAGTTTATTATTATGTATATTCGGCGCGGAGTGTTTTTCGAAGACATCAAAATGTTTTGGTAAACAATAAAGTTTTATCCATCTATACTGAATTTTCCACCGCTACTACGATTTATAACTATAGCTTTGTATTTAATTTTGACACATGAGAATGTGTCATAGTGGTCATAAAAAATCAAATGTAGGTACCTATAACTTCTTAGTATTTGCGACAGCCATAATATTGCTACAACGTAATATAAAACAATGAAATTATCATAAATAAATAATGTTACTAACCTCCATCCAGTCTGATAGGACCAGTCGGGATGAACGAGGACGTCGGTGAACTCGAGAACAAGCGTGTAGGTCGGCTGGTACGGCGGTGGCAAAGGGTCCGGTAGCAACTTCTCCCGAGACGGCTCTTTTATCATCTGGGGAATAGATGTTTAGGTTTAGAGGGCCAATGTCTTAGATATATTCCATACTTCATATTCATAGCAAAATTTTGATAACCGTTTTAGCGTATCTAGAGTGTTCCATAGTTAGTTGGATGTATATTATCCGCAGTTAGACTACCAATTCGGCCATTGTTTTTTTTTAATTTTTTAATTTTGCTCGTCCAAATGACCACACTCCGCCTGATGGTAAGCAGTCGTGTGGTCTAAAAGCAGTGGCCTCCACATCGTCCTCATAGCAGCCGAGACGATGTTGAGGTCTCCACTTTGAACTAGAGTTATTTGCCAGGGGGATAACGTACCCTTAAGAGCGATAGCATTATTTGTCTGTAAGCTTTCCGACAATAAATAAATAAATAACCTTAGAATTTGAATTGAAACCTAACCCTCTAAGGTTGGCACCAAACAAATTTGTGCTGGGCAATGATAACCTGGCTCTTTTCTTATATCGGCGGATATGCAAATATGCAAACGTTATTTTCATAACATTGGCAACAGTTTAATGCTTGGTCTAACAAATAAGACAACTCAAGCAACATAGTTTTAAAAATGATTTTCATATAATTGCCAACATCTCGAGAAACTCGCGAATTATTCTCCATAAACATACACATAAGGACACAGACTTATTTCCCAGTGGTGTTGCTTTAGTATTAACTTAATATTGTCAGATGTTTATGCGAATGTTATATTTTTTACAAAATTATGTAATAAAATTGTTTTAAAGTAAAATAAACAACGCGACAAAATCCGTAGTGTTTAATTTCAACAGTATTAACTTGTTCTACTCGTTACGATTTTTATTTTTGTAATAATAGATTTAAAGGTCGTATGATTGAATCTAACGGACACCTTGTTAGTTTCGAACGCAAAGCGATGCCTGACGTAACACACATAACATACGCGTCGGGTCGCATTATGCCACAGACATGTTTACAGGTCGCAAACAACGCATGACAAATCTCGTCCCGTTTGTCGCTAAAGAAAGAGAGTGTGGTGTGTCCGTGGTGTCATGTTCCGCCAACACAAATGGAGTATCCTCTGACCAGGCTGGGTGATTGTGCCTAGCGGGTCGCGGCTAACTGTTGATGTCGGGAACTTGTATATTAATTGTTAGCTGTGTAAACTTCGCTTGTGTGATTCAGGATTGTATGGCGAGCGTGATTATTAGCGTCTATTGTATACAGCGCCATCTCATATCTCAGGTTGAATTACAGAGAGGGTAGCAAGCCCTCTTACCTTTTCATAGAACGTAAGTTCTTTCCAAGTGCGTCTAAGATATTGTAGTACAATCGGCATGTGTGAGAACTCATCTTCGATAAGCTCGCCCTCGTCACCGCGCCGAGGCGCACCCATCTCGATGACCAAGCAGCCACCCATCACGGTCATCGCACCGCCGAATATCGCGAAACTGTGATGCATAATTATCATAATATGTTATATAAATTTTCGTGAAAGACTACTGTTTTCGTGTTGCGCACAAGACAATACTAATGTTACATTACAGTAATGAATTCAGCACACATAGTTAGTGTTGCCAACACATTTAAGTGTAATGGTGCACATTGCCATTGGCCTAGTCGTGAATGAGTTTTCAGGTCGTGAGATTTCAGTTAAGTGATAAAGAATGTTTGTACACTTTAACAGCATTTACATCTTGTGACCAGTTCCAAGTGAAAATGCCGCAAATAAGTGTCATACATAGAGGTTGCCAAATGTACCTAATCAATGAATTCAGACTTTATTTTAAAAAGGATTTTATTTCAAGTACATAGGTACTACAGGCTAAGGTAAAAGTGACTTACATCACCTCATGCACATTAGGCCTCAAAAAGGTTTGATCCATAATTTACTAGTTTTAATAATATTTCTATTGAGAACTTGGACTGTGTGTATAGAAGTCTGGAAACTTCTTATTCTAAGGATAATAAGGATACAATTATAGATACCCCAACTTCATTCTCCTCCAACTTTTTTCATTTTCTTCTGTTTTCTCTTTATTCTCTTTTTCAAAGCTTTCCTGTTCCTTCTTGATGGATTGTGGGTCTTCTGCACTCTGAGGGAAGAACCTACCCAGGATATCCACCTTTTCAGTTTTAATCTCTTTGCTTTTACCTGTAAATTATTAAAAAGAAGGTATATAGTTTAATTTTAGAACATTAGCAATCAGCCAATATCCCGCTAAAAGATTACTGCATTATGCATTCTTATCAAGAATAGGGGTACTGCCACAGACAGCTAATGCTAAATTGTAGCAGTCCCCTGTGCTATATCTATGAATAATATGTAATAATTGATTCTTTGCAATTTTATGAATTTGAAGATTTAGAAAAATAAAGTTTATATCAATCTTTCTTAAACCTGAATTGCATAATGTGGAAGTAGAGTTAATTTTATAAAATTGATCTGTAGTTATAGAAACTAGAGCCATGTGAGTAATATCTCTGACATAAAATAATTACTGTTATATGTCAATGCGTGGTATAATTTCTGGTGATTCAAAATCTTGTTCCTGACATGATTTAGTTTAGCATATCGAATTATTATACCTAGGTCTAGAGCCAGACCACTGTAATAATTACGACACCTAGTACGAAGTATTTTTTAAATACCGGTTTTATTTATAGGCCTATTAATATTTTGATATGGGTGTAGTATTTTTATTATAGTATAATATAATATACTATTAAAAAGTAATTATACGGTTGCGAGATATAAAATTCTATACTAACCTATATCTTCGGTAGAGTAAAATCTTGGTGTGTTTGCTGTAAGTAACCATATTTTCTGCTTAGCAAAATTTCTTGAATGCAATTCCCCTATCTTACAACATGCAGTTCTTGTTAGAAAAAGAACTTTTCTAAGAGACATTATTTTATTTCAAAAAGTCACATTCACAACAAATGAAACAAACGTCACTGAACTGTCATTTCCAAAATCCTGTCCGGCTTTGTCTGTGATAGCCATCTGCCATAGACTCTCAAGGTATTTTTTTCTTAGGGTACATCATTTTAATAGACTCTAGCGGCCCGTCCCGACTTCGTCCGATTGTATTTATTAATAATAATCAAGTAGTCAATGTAAATCTGGAATATAGTGTTTAAATAGTTAAGGAACTTTTATTTATATGTGGTTCCAATGATCATCCTTCCAATACACACAAACTCTAAAAATACGTATCCTCTCAATTGGTGTATTCAGGGATATTCTACAGAACAAAATCGGTGATCTTGGCATTTGAAAACGATTTAATTTTTGATACTAACATACTTTAAAAATATTTATAATTTTATATATGGTCTGTAATGATTAAAGTCGAAAATAATTTTAAACTGGAATGCATTTAATGTAAAGATACCATATATTAGATGTAATAATCTGTATTTTCTGTCAGTGTCGAGAGGTGTCTGCCTAAGACATTTCTACAGTGTCAACCTATTTGAACTTGCGAATCTTCAAAACTTGTAATATAAATTATTATTTGATGTTATGAAGAATAAATGCTATAGATTGTATGTAAAAAGACAACCCCATGATGACTTCTTTAAATAAACAGTCATCTATTATGAGTTTTGTTAAAAAATCTTCTGATAATTCGACATCAAACAAAACAAGGTAGATTAACTTTTGTACAGAAACTATTCTATGGCAGGTACTTTATTAGAATAGTAGATGCTTATATAGATTTAATGAATTCTAAATTCTTATACACCTAATTAGGAGTGTCTTGTGTACTTCAGAGTAGATATCAACTAGAATTTTTCATTTTGAGGACATAACATTGAAATACCTATTTATACTTTTTAGTGGCAATAACAGCAATGGGCAGGCCTCGGAAAAAAGATCTAAGTTTGTATTTAAATCAAAATCAACAAACTCTGCCACATGTAAGTGCAGTATTACTTATTTTAATACATCAACAATCCTCTTAGATTGCATTACTTATCATTAATTATATCATAAATATTTTAGGGACACCACCCATAAAAAAGAACACAGATGATAATGGATCTTCACTAAGCAATGTAAGTTTTTTTTATGACTGAATAAAGAGAATAATTTATAAACTATATTCATTTTTTTTTATCATGATCAATGATCTAATAAGAAAGCTGATTCTGAATAGTTACGCATTAGAGCTAATATATTGTTTCTTCAATAAATTATCATTTGACTTTTAGGTCCCTGTCAAAGTTCATCAGGAGTCACCATCAATACTGCCTGTACATAAAGCACTAAAAACTGTAGTCTCGGACCCAGCTAAAAGTAAAAACAATGTGGAAAATAGTAATGACTTATTTGCTATGGATGTGGTGAGTATATAGATTGGTACAGATATATAATATACAATATTATATGTTAGTCCAAACTACAGATTTTAATAGTTATAAATAAAAGAATATCTTTATGGAACAGGTGACATAATGAAGCCATGGATGAATGAAAGAGCAAATATAAACTGGCAAATGAATAAATAGGGTGTAGATTTGCATATTTACTGATATTTCAGACAAACACCTGATATTTTTCAGTTTATAAAATTTTTTGAAGCCGTCATATAGATTGCTAATAATGCATTTTCAAATACCACTGCATGGTAATCTTCACTACTCCATGAAATAAATGCCTTACTATATGTAAGCTTGATTTATATCTGTTAAATTTTACTATGTTTGATCCACAGGATGACCTGCCATCAGCATTTGGTGACAAAGCTCGCACTCCCTCCCCAGAGAGATCAAACAAATCAATTAGGATAAGTGCAACACCAACCCCACCGAAGAACAAAAATATAAATTTAAATAGTAAAAGTAAAACACTGAAAACTCCAGAGAAAAGTTCTAAGTTAGACAAAGATCCACTGAAAAATATAAAGTTGGATCAATCCCTCTCTAGTTTCCTGACTAATCTATCCAAGCATCCTGTAATGAAGAATAATAAGGTAAGCACACATCTTCTCAGATGATTAGTCAGTTCTATCTAGGTGCTTAGTCTTAAGCCTGTTATCCCATTCAGTACACTGGCATATTCATCAACATTCTATGCTTTTTATAAGATTAACTGATTACTAATTATGCTATTTAAATTTTTATTCCATTACTGCCTTTGCTACAGCAAACCTGCTGTTTTGGAGGTCAATTTGGTTATTGTGTTTGTTACTTCAATGTTTCTTTAATCTTTCACAACCCAAGGTAATACTTAGTGCATGAATTTTTTTAGGACTCTAGTTTCGACGACATGGAAAAAGAAATGTGTAAAGACATTTATATAGAATTACTTGAGAAAATATTTGATGCATTTGATAGAATACCAAATTGTATTAAAGAAAAATTTCCTGGATATGACAAAAAAGTATATGCTAAAATTAAGCAATATAAATATAAAATAAAGAGAGCTTTAAATGAAAAATCTGGTGATGTAAGTACATCACAAAAAGAAAATAAAATGTCTAATGGAGAGAGCACATTTGATAATAGTGGTGGCAGTCCTTCCATAATTTGTAATTACGAGGATGATTTAAATGATTTCAACCTAGAAAGCAGTGGGATTGTAAGCAAAAGGCTAAAAGAAATAAACAAAAACAGTAATCTTGAAACTTCAACACCAGATTTTAGTACAAATATAGCTGGACCAATGAAAACAATATACTCTGACTTAACATCAAAGAAATCTCTATCGTTTGATGCATTTTCGCCTCTTAACAATACATCTAAACTAGAAACAACTTGCCAATCGGATGCTGAAAACGCAGTGACAACAGAAGCCAACAAAAGTAAAGGAAAGTTCGTGTTTAAAAAACCTTCAAGGCTTACTATAGAAGACAATAAAGCTACGTCAAATAAAGACATACATTCGTCTACAGCTGAAAGAATTAAAAATGCGTCGGAAAGACTAAAACCCTTACAACAGAGTGAATCACCGAAATGTGTTGCAGTTGCTAATAGTTCCGTAGATTTTCAACCACCACAATTTAGTAAGAGTTCTCTATTTAATTTGCATAGATGTAGTACCGAATTTAGTAAAGACAATGAGGTAGAATCCGATCCTATAGATGACTATGAAGTGCCAATTGATATGGATGATGATCTAGATTTTAGTATGCCAGAGAATTCAAAAGCAAGTGTTATAAATATCAGTGATTCGATCGCTAGTTCTAGTAACGTAGAAATAGTAAATAATAAAGAGATTCCTATTGATGAGGATGGGTGGCCGGAATATAGGATGGAAGATTTCGAGGATAATCTTGTGGAGTCTATAAACGAGCCTGAAGTGTTCGATTTAATGGAAAATTCAATGGTTAATGAAGGCAAGACGAAGAAATATGAAGGTATGGGTGATTTTCATGCTGGCACGCAAAATGACGGTATCACAGGTGGGTTAATTATTGTTATAATAATTGTATGACTAATATTATTTAAACTGATTTGATTTTAACGAAAGCGTACGAGTATGTAACCATAATATCTGGTCTTATATCATAATCGTACTAAAATGAGGCGCCTATTTTGTAGTGTCCAATATAAAAAGCCACCATCCAAATTGCTGACATTAACACGAAAGTAGACAGTTTCGCGCACATAGATATTATTTCGTCTCCGTGTTTGGCAAACTTAAGTCATGAAGAAAGAAGATCCAAAAACATAATTATGTCCATCGCACCCTGATAGAAATTGCTTTCGCAGCACGTATCTTCGTATTTATGGAAGTAAGCTATATTTGCTGACGTAACAACAAATTACATGTCAATTGTAGGTGAATTCGATGGCACGAACTACCCCCACTCGTTGCTGATGATGGAGATGTTCAAAGAGAAGTTCGGTCTGAAGTCGTTCCGTCCGAACCAGCTGCAAGTGATCAACGCGACGCTGTTAGGGCACGACTGCTTCGTGCTCATGCCTACTGGAGGCGGTATGGCGACATTGCATTTTGTTCTATTATTTTCTTTCTTAAATAGACAGCTACCGCGCTATGAATAAATCCTGTGTCGCAGGACATAATCGCAAATATTAAAGCAATACAGACAAAGAATACCCATAGTCATAAGTTTACAAATATTATCACAACTCACGAATAATACTCAAAATCAGAAATTATTGGTCGGCCGCACAAATTTATTTGTTCCGTGTGGGGTTCAATCTCACGACACTCGGCGCACAAACTGTGGGCAGAGAGACCAATAAAAACCAATGCGTTATCCGTGCATTTCTATTTTCTTCTATTCTGTAGTAAGAGTTATTCCCGTCATAATATTATATATTACTAATATAATCATATAGGTACAATATGTAACAAAAACCTGTTGGCCGTTCTAGGTACGTATATATATACAGTGTGTATATAATAAACCCTATCCGATCCATTAAGGTCTTGTTTCTCTCTTAACAAACATGCTAAGAAAATAATTAAAAAATCTATATCATCATAAAAAGTCTTTATAATATTATTATGTACGGTATTGATCAGCATTTTTATCCTGAAATTACTGAAATTTCGCTCAGTTTAGCAACACTCCACTAAACTTGACAAGGACGCGGAGCGTGGCATACTTTTGGCAGCATTTTCCTAAGGCGTAGGTAGGTAGACGCGGCGTAGCGCGGCGCAGCATCGGTAAACCTTTATGAACTTTAGTGATACCTAGGTATTATGATTAATAAGCTGTCGGTGTTGCCATGGGTAATCTATTAACATATTATTATAAATAAATTACATTTAACGGGGTAATTTTTTTTAATCGATTTTATAAATGGATGTCACTTACTCATAATAAGCTACTGTATAACACCTTTATGAATGAATGAATGGTGTTGTTTTGCAGGTAAATCATTGTGCTACCAGTTGCCAGCGATATTGACCCCAGGCGTCACAATAGTAATATCTCCGTTGAAGTCATTGATTTTGGATCAAGTCAACAAGCTGTTGTCCCTTGATGTAAGTGACAGGTTTTTCTAAGCCTTTGGGGAATGGAGAATTTAGTACGAAGTTTCTTAATTTCATAGGGCATATATAACACTGGAACGCTATCTACTGCGGAATGCGACCGTTATCCACTGTGCAATAGTCCATCGCTCCATGGTTTCGATACTGTATATACTTAATCAATGCAACAACCAACAAATATTATTCTGTTGCCTATATTTTGTTTCCCAAATTAATCTTTTGGCCAAACTCAGATCCTGAGATTTGAACACAATACTTTTTTCATTGATCGATTAAAGCATTAACAGCATAAACGATTATTTATTTTAAGCAACTAACCAGTTGCTTAGAAAAAGGAAAATGTATATTTATCTACTATTATATAAATAGATATGTATGATACAATAACCAGTCAGCTGAACCATGTTAAGACAACGATAAAAACGATGAAGCTGGACGCCGGCATCCGTACGCCGATGCACCAATTAATTAAACGAAAATTGTGTTATTGTTATTGTCTTTTGTTCGAAAATTCTTAGTAGTATTCTACAGAGTTTCAGAGGAAAAGTGTCTTATCTCTATCGGATGCTCTCGAAATATGGGTGGCTAACACCGCGCCCACAAATATAGGGATAGGTATCCGTTCCTTTTTATTTCCGCACTAAGAATAATTCATATGTCGTGTGGGTCTTAACAAACATTTATACAACGGACATTAGGTATATGTTAACTTGTGGTTAGATCCCAGCGGCACATCTATCAGGCGACGTAACGCTGGCGGCGTGTGACGAGGTGTACCACAAGCTATCCATGAGGGAGCCATTACTGAAGCTGCTATACGTCACTCCTGAGAAGATCAGCAACTCGCCCAAGTTCCAGTCGATGCTCGACACGCTTTACTCAAGAGACAAACTCGCTAGGTATGATCAATTAACTTTTGGGTGTGTTTATTTTAGAAAAATATTATGTTAAATCTTTAGTAACAAGAAGACATTACACATCGTGTTAATCTAAATATCACATAAATTTATATTCTTCGAGAACGGTACATTTTTCTATGAAAGGTATCTTATGTCCTATTCTGTACACCTGACAACGTGTATGCGAGATTGCATGATGATCGGTCAAGTGGTTAACAAGTAAAAGCGTAAAAAAATCGCATTTGTAATTATATTAGTTAGGTTGTACTAGATATTTAGTTATTTAACTATACCGCATCTCATTTGGCGCATTAAGCGTAATAGCCAGCATTTTGCAAACATTAAAATATCGGTGAAGGTCCTTCCTGTGAAAATATGTTGTCATAAATTCACGTGAGACCAATCACCCTCTTTCCCCTTTCCCGCTCCTTCTCCTTCCCACTTCCTTTCCTAAAGAGTCAGCCACGCGCAAGTGATGCCCCTGGTGTTGCAGGCGTCCATACGCTACGGTGACCACTTACTATCAGGTGGGCCGTAGGCTTGTTTGCCACCTTAGTAGTATAAAAAAACGTGTAATTTCATTTTAAGTACATTTAATATCTAGCATTCGCGTAAGAGAATTCTATTAAATCATCACACCTAAAGAACATCCAGACTTAAATACTATTTGTGAAAACACGTTATTTTCGTTCCGGTAACCCACTGATACCGTACCGGTATCCACCAAACTTATACTTCTGGTGGTACCAAGATGACCACAAAAATCATCCATCGGCTTAAGTGCTTACCTTATTATTCAAAATAACATTTTCGGTTCCTTGCTTACCTATCAATCATCCACAGGTTTGTCATAGACGAAGCTCATTGCGTATCCCAGTGGGGTCACGACTTCCGTCCAGACTACAAACGTCTCTCGATCCTTCGAGAACGTTTCCCCACGACCAACATCATGGCGCTCACTGCCACCGCCACCCCTCGCGTCCGCATGGACATCCTTCACCAGCTCAAAGTGACCAAGTGCAAGTGGTTTCTGTCCAGCTTCAATAGACCCAACCTGGCTTATAGGATATTGGAGAAGAAACCCAAAGGTGTCAATCAGGATATCGCTACTATGATTAAGGATAAGTTTTACAGGTTAGTACGGGTTTTTAAATTGATCTAATTATTTACACGTAATGTAATTTATTTTAAATTGAATGAGTAACTAACAAAAAAAAAAAAATATAATTTTTTTTTTTCGTAAAAAGAAAACCTGTGAACTTGCGTAATACACGGAGTCACGCAAGAGTTTACACACATTGAAGCAACGGAGACATACTTTAATCACGCAATATTTTGTAGATCTTAATTCTTAAAACCTTTCCGGAAACACTTCATCAGAATTCTTTGAAAACGGAAGGGTTTATTATTAATATCAAAATTAGACGAACAAAACGAAACGAAGTATCTTCCATCCCTTATCTGCAATTTGTCATTTAACACTACTACCCAGTCAAAAAGGAAAAGGAAATTGTATTATAAAATATATTGTATTCAAAACTTACGGAAAAATGACCTAAAAAAATATGTGTAAATAATTTAATGTCAATTTGTCCATAGTGCATATTATTAAAGTTTCAATCGTTCGCAGACAATCAGGTATAGTGTACTGCCTATCGCGCAAGGAGTGCGAGAGCTTGTCGGCAGACCTTCGCAAGGTGGGCATCCAGTCGGCGCCGTACCACGCCGGCCTCGCCGACAAGAAGAGGACTGAGGTGCAGTCGGGATGGGTCGCTGACAAGTATAATGTGGTAGGTGACTTTATTATAATATTGAGGTGGCAAGTCTGGTTCTTGCTTAATGGTTAGCGGTTACCGTAGTCTAAGGATGCTTGTAACATAGAGATTAGCTCGTTGCCAATTTTTAATAACGAAGAAAGAAGTTTTTCTTCTTTGTAATTGCAAAAGGTGAAGATTACACTGGCCCTCCCAATGTTTCGTCGTTTTCTTTTGTACGAAATCCAATGATTAGATGGGTATTACTTTCTTTATAGTTTAACTAGCATACATTTTGGAAATGATAGCATACAACGTATTCGAGTACGTGCGTTATACGTACCAAACCTTAGTTGCGGCTTGTAGATGCTTTGTTGCCGTATATACAAATGATAATGAGCTCCTTATACTTATTTTTCAAATAAAAATTTATTCATGATGTTATCATACCACGGTGCAGGATGCACACCAGATATCTCATTTGGAAGTGTGTAAAAGTGTTGTTGCAATAGAACCGTTTATCCCATGTCTGAAATACTGATATAACAATGTGCTATACTTCCAATGCATGCAGAAAAGGTCATACTGGGTTCTTCCTGGCAGCACATCCGTCTTTTCAACTGCACTAAAATTGTGTCCAGAAGATTTTACCTATCAACACAGTACAAGTTTGTTTGGCTTCGATCTTTTGTGGGACACATTGTGGGCCACAATGGGGCAGACCAAAATTAAACAAACAAGCAACCAAACAGAAAACCAAAAAACAGAAAACCTGGATATAAATGGGATTTTTGCTGTACCCTACACCTCCAAACTAGGAGTCTCGTGTTTGCTTGCACAAACTCGAGACAAATTGTATTGTCTTAGCCTTGCCGCGGGATGCACTATTTGATGCATGTCTTTGTAATTCCTATTGTTAACTAGCTGGTCAAGACAGCCGTTTGATTAATCTGTAATATTCCCTGGATACCTTAAGGTCTAAAATCCTGTGAACACTCGAATTAGAATGAATATGAATGACGTTGAAATGAAACTAGATGGCGTTGTTTTATAAATTCATGTAAGAAATGTGTTTTCTTTAAATAAACTTTTATGAATAGAGATTTAAAAATTGTTTAAAGTAAATTTAACAAAATTGATTAGTTAAGAAATCTTTATTTTTATTTTATAGTAGTGCACCGCCATCTATTTCGATATAACTAAATTACTTAACAGTTCTTGTATCGATTACCGTTATATGGCGTCAATTACCAGCTTATACCATTTTAATTTTGACATGGGTATGCATTTTTGCAACTTACTGTACATTTCAAGTACGTATGTATGTCATTCTATAGATATGTGCAACGATAGCCTTTGGCATGGGAGTAGATAAGGCGGACGTGCGGTACGTGATCCATCACTCGCTGCCCAAGTCCGTGGAGGGGTACTACCAAGAGGCGGGGAGAGCGGGGAGGGACGGAGAGCCCGCGTCTTGCCTACTCTACTACTCGTATACCGACGTTGTACGGTACAGGAGATTGATGGATTGTGAGTACTCATAGAATACTGCCGATTACTCATATGGAACGCATATGGCTTGCACGTCCTTTTAGTTAGCGGACGATAGAATATGTATCTCTGCGACTTTTGTTTTGGCAAATATGCCACTTATAATCATTAAATCATTATTAGAAAGTGATCGATAATGTTTCGAATAATACATATTGTATCGAAACAATCGAATCATCTGAACATTCGATTGATTCGAATTTTAATCGATAGCCGCTATCTATATTGCCAACTATATGCTTAATATGTTATCACCTGATATATACTTATTTACAGCAGAAAATAAACTAAAAACTATACGTATAAAAGATAGTTGGTTCGCAAGGTCTCGGGGTGTCGCCAGTAAGGGATGGTTAGACCCTACTAAGTTATATTACTTACTTAGATTCTAGCAAATCTCTCGTTTTATTCGCATTCTCATAACGTTTTTCATGGACGCTCGTCGGTTGAAGGTATTCCTAACATGATTATTAGGAGTACCCTAGTGTGCCGAGTGAATAGTAGTTGGTTGCTCCTATTACTTGGCCCTTAAACGTAGTTTTAATACATATCTGCCAACACCTGGATATCCAAAAACGTGTCTATCCGATATCGTGTTAAAATTTGATTTGTTTCTACTAGTGGAACGCAACACAACACCAGAAGCAAAACGCGTGCACTTAGAAAATCTACTACGTATGGTGGAAGTATGCGAGAGTGTCACTGAATGTCGGCGCGCGCAAGTCTTAGCGTATCTCGGCGAGAGATTCAACAAACAATTGTGCCTTAAGGAGAAGAGGACTGCTTGCGACAACTGTCTTTTATCGCATGAATATAAGGTTCGTTTTATTTGTCATTCTTTCTTTTTTATTAATTTACTTGAACAGTAGTGGATCTCCATAGATTTTAATTAGAGACGCTATATTATAAATGTATTTCCTCGTAGCCGGTGGATGTGACCGAGGAGTGTAAGCTGATAGTGCGGTGTATCCGTGAGGCGAACAGTAACGGCCGGGCTCCTTACACCCTGCTGCACGTGGCTGACACTCTGAAGGGCTCCATGCAAGCCCGGCTGCAGGCGCTGCGGGACAGCCCCATGCACGGACGGTGAGCTACTTCGCTATACCCTGCTGTACGTGGCCGACACGCCCAAGAGCTCCATGCAGGCACTGCGGGACAGCCCCATGCACGGGCGGTGAGCTACTTCTCTATAACCTGCTGCACGTGGCCGACACGCCCAAGGGCTCCATGCAGGCGCTGCGGGACAGCCCCATGCACAGACGGTGAGCTACTTCTCTATACCCTGCTGCACGTGGCCGATACGCCTAAGGGCTCCATGTAGGCGCTGCGGGACAGCCCCATGCACGGGCGGTGAGCTACTTCTCTATAATCTGCTGCACGTGGCCGACACGCCCAAGGGCTCCATGCAGGCGCTGCGGGACAGCCCCATGCACAGACGGTGAGCTACTTCTCTATACCCTGCTGCACGTGGCCGATACGCCTAAGGGCTCCATGTAGGCGCTGCGGGACAGCCCCATGCACGGGCGGTGAGCTACTTCTCTATAACCTGCTGCACGTGGCCGACACGCCCAAGGGCTCCATGCATGCGCTGCGGGACAGTCCCATGCACAGACGGTGAGCTACTTCTCTATACCCTGCTGCACGTGGCCGACACGCCCTAGGGCTCCATGCAGACGCGGCTGCAAGCGCTGCGGGACAGCCCCATGCACGGACGGTGAGTTACTTCTCTATACCCTGCTGCACGTGGCCGACACGCCCAAGGGCTCCATGCAGGCGCTGCGGGACAGCCCCATGCACAGATGGTAAGCTACTTCTCTATACCCTGCTGCACGTGGCTGATACGCCTCAGGGCTCCATGCAGGCGCTGCGGGACAGTCCCATGCACAGACGGTGAGCTACTTCTCTATACCCTGCTGCACGTGGCCGACACGCCCAAGGGCTCCATGCATGCGCTGCGGGACAGTCCCATGCACAGACGGTAAGCTACTTCTCTATACCCTGCTGCACGTGGCCGACACGCCCTAGGGCTCCATGCAGACGCTGCTGCAGGCGCTGCGGGACAGCCCCATGCACGGACGGTGAGTTACTTCTCTATACCCTGCTGCACGTGACCGACACGCCCAAGGGCTCCATGCAGGCGCTGCGGGACAGCCCCATGCACAGACGGTGAGCTACTTCTCTATACCCTGCTGCACGTGACCGACACGCCCAAGGGCTCCATGCAGGCGCTGCGGGACAGCCCCATGCACAGACGGTGAGCTACTTCTCTATACCCTGCTGCACGTGGCCGACACGCCCAAGGGCTCCATGCAGGCGCTGCGGGACAGCCCCATGCTCAGACGGTGAGCTACTTCTCTATACCCTGCTGCACGTGGCTGACACGCCCAAGGGCTCTATGCAGGCGCTGCGGGACAGCCCCATGCACAGACGGTGAGCTACTTCTCTATACCCTGCTGCACGTGGCCGACACGCCCAAGGGCTCCATGCAGGCGCTGCGGGACAGCTCCATGCACAGACGGTGAGCTACTTCTCTATACCCTGCTGCACGTGGCCGACACGCCCAAGGGCTCTATGCAGGCGCTGCGGGACAGCCCCATGCACAGACGGTGAGCTACTTCTCTATACCCTGCTGCACGTGGCCGACACGCCCAAGGGCTCTATGCAGGCGCTGCGGGACAGCTCCATGCACAGACGGTGAGCTACTTCTCTATACCCTGCTGCACGTGGCCGACACGCCCAAGGGCTCTATGCAGGCGCTGCGGGACAGCCCCATGCACAGACGGTGAGCTACTTCTCTATACCCTGCTGCACGTGGCCGACACGCCCTAGGGCTCCATGCAGACGCGGCTGCAGGCGCTGAGGGACAGCCCTATGCACGGATGGTGAACTACTTCACTATACCCTGCTGCACGTGGCCGATGTCGCCCAAGGGCTCCATGAAGGCGCGGTTGCAGGCGTTGCGGGACCGTCCCATGCACGGACGGTGAGTTACTTCTTTATACGCATGTACATATCTGATCCACACTAATATTTTTATATGTAATTTCAGTTGCAAATCTTGGCACCGGGGTGACCCGACGCGTTTGCTGCGACAGCTGGTGGTGCGGGGGTTACTGGCTGAGAAGCTCGTCATCAATAACGATATCGCTAGCGCGTATGTCATACTGGGGCCTAACGTTGAGAAGTACGTATAATAGCTTTAGTCGGTGAAACCGTCCGTACGATATTTTGAATATGTTTAAACTTGTTACATGTTGATACTGTGGTACAGACTGATGCGCGGCGGGCTGCGCATCGTGTTCCCGATGAAGGTGGAGCGCAAGGCGTCGCTGGCCGCGCCCGCGGCGCCGGCGCCGGGCGCCGCCGACTCGCCCGTCGTGGCGCTCATACGCAGGATCGAGGAGCGATGCTACGCCGACCTCGTCGAGGCCTGTCGGTATGTATGTTGCACTGATGCGCGGCGGGCTGCGCATCGTGTTCCCGATGAAGGTGGAGCGCAAGGCGTCGCTGGCCGCGCCCGCGGCGCCGGCGCCGGGCGCCGCCGACTCGCCCGTCGTGGCGCTCATACGCAGGATCGAGGAGCGATGCTACGCCGACCTCGTCGAGGCCTGTCGGTATGTATGTTGCACTGATGCGCGGCGGGCTGCGCATCGTGTTCCCGATGAAGGTGGAGCGCAAGGCGTCGCTGGCCGCGCCCGCGGCGCCGGCGCCGGGCGCCGCCGACTCGCCCGTCGTGGCGCTCATACGCAGGATCGAGGAGCGATGCTACGCCGACCTCGTCGAGGCCTGTCGGTATGTATGTTGCACTGATGCGCGGCGGGCTGCGCATCGTGTTCCCGATGAAGGTGGAGCGCAAGGCGTCGCTGGCCGCGCCCGCGGCGCCGGCGCCGGGCGCCGCCGACTCGCCCGTCGTGGCGCTCATACGCAGGATCGAGGAGCGATGCTACGCCGACCTCGTCGAGGCCTGTCGGTATGTATGTTGCACTGATGCGCGGCGGGCTGCGCATCGTGTTCCCGATGAAGGTGGAGCGCAAGGCGTCGCTGGCCGCGCCCGCGGCGCCGGCGCCGGGCGCCGCCGACTCGCCCGTCGTGGCGCTCATACGCAGGATCGAGGAGCGATGCTACGCCGACCTCGTCGAGGCCTGTCGGTATGTATGTTGCACTGATGCGCGGCGGGCTGCGCATCGTGTTCCCGATGAAGGTGGAGCGCAAGGCGTCGCTGGCCGCGCCCGCGGCGCCGGCGCCGGGCGCCGCCGACTCGCCCGTCGTGGCGCTCATACGCAGGATCGAGGAGCGATGCTACGCCGACCTCGTCGAGGCCTGTCGGTATGTATGTTGCACTGATGCGCGGCGGGCTGCGCATCGTGTTCCCGATGAAGGTGGAGCGCAAGGCGTCGCTGGCCGCGCCCGCGGCGCCGGCGCCGGGCGCCGCCGACTCGCCCGTCGTGGCGCTCATACGCAGGATCGAGGAGCGATGCTACGCCGACCTCGTCGAGGCCTGTCGGTATGTATGTTGCACTGATGCGCGGCGGGCTGCGCATCGTGTTCCCGATGAAGGTGGAGCGCAAGGCGTCGCTGGCCGCGCCCGCGGCGCCGGCGCCGGGCGCCGCCGACTCGCCCGTCGTGGCGCTCATACGCAGGATCGAGGAGCGATGCTACGCCGACCTCGTCGAGGCCTGTCGGTATGTATGTTGCACTGATGCGCGGCGGGCTGCGCATCGTGTTCCCGATGAAGGTGGAGCGCAAGGCGTCGCTGGCCGCGCCCGCGGCGCCGGCGCCGGGCGCCGCCGACTCGCCCGTCGTGGCGCTCATACGCAGGATCGAGGAGCGATGCTACGCCGACCTCGTCGAGGCCTGTCGGTATGTAAGCTGCACAAACCTGCTTCTGTACGACACGACCAGTTCATCAATTGTTAATATATATTGAAATAAAATAATGTTTATAAGAATATTGTAAAATTACCAGACTAATGAATTTCTTATCGGATATCCACATCGTATAACTAGCTTCTAAATGGGAAAACATATTATTTTATTGCATAATTATCAATTTCTAAAATTATATCTAATGATATATTTCGTACAAACCTATAGAACAGTTTCATGTTTAAGTTTTAATGCCAGAGCTAAAGAGTGTAACTGAATAGTGCTACTTCGTCCGTCCAGAGCTAAAGAGTGAATCATGTGATTTCTCTAAAGCTTTTGATTGTGTTTACCATATTACCTAAATACGATGCTTTGGATATTAATATTATAATATCTTTTTAGCTATATGTTATAGCTGCTGCTAAACTAAGCAATAAAAAAATGCTAGTATAGACGAAAGTAAGTCTCCATCTCAGTCTTTCGCACTGAGCGTACCACAAGGCACTATTCTAGGACCTTACTAATTTTAATTGAGTTAAGTTTAAAATTTTTTACGTATTTGATACTGTACATGAATTACACTTCATTTATGAGTATTTTATAATGCACACATAAATTATTTTGGTTATTATCAATTTTGGACAAATGTTGTGTTTCTCTATAAATTTAAGATGTGATATAATAAGTGTGTTGCATATTTTTGGCCTTCCGTGTTATATTTGTTTTCCCTACAAGCACTGCGTTACACACATGTTCCACGATGTCCTCAGCGAGATGGCAGAAGCGCGCGGCGCGACGCTAGCGGCCGTCCTGCCGCAGGCGGCGCTCAAGGCGATGGCCAGCAAGTTGCCCGAGAGCTCGGCCGACATGCTGGCGCTGCCCTACGTCACGCGCGCCAACTACGACAAGTATGGCGCCAAGCTGCTCACCATCACATCTGCATATGCTATTGAGAAGATGGGTACGTTAAACACATTCATTTTATATAAAAAAGCTACATTGGCAAAATGTTATATCTTCTATTGTAATGACTGCACCACCATTGACAAAATTTGTGTAAGGCAATAAAACATTACATTTATGTAAGTAGTTGCTGACACTTAGCGGCTTGTACCGCATTAACAATAGTAGCAGTATCGATCCGCGACCGTTGACCAATAGTATTGCCGTCATACTTAGATAGGTGATCATTTACACAAAAGTAAAATTTCTTGTACCTTAATTTAAAGCAGAATCAAATTTATACTGCCTGCTTTGCCTGCAGCAAAAGTATAAACAAGACAAAAAAAAAAATAAGAATGTTTTAATGCATATATAGACTCAACTCTTATACAGGGTCTCCGGTAATTAATGGATAACCTGGCAATGTCTTGTAGTGGAAATGATGGACGTTCAGAAAAAAATATGAAATAAAAATTATCCTAACTACTACTTGAGATATGTTTTTTTTTTAATTACCATGTATAACTTTCTTGTATACTACGACCATAAATGAATGAAATCCATCGGTTTTTTGTTGTTTTATTATTAAACACTAATTATGCTAATAGATAGACAGTCCAACGTATGCTATGCTAATATAGCTTGCACTTTTTAATATATATATTTTTTATTTTTTATTATTATTATTTTCTTTTTTTCTGAACGGCCTTCAGTTCTTCTATAAGACATTTCAAGGTTATCCATTAATTACCGGACACCCTGTATATCGCCCAAAGGTGTGCCTCTATATTTTAAAAACAGAAATCGAGACTAATGCCGCCTAGTGTCCTTATTTCAAGATTCCATTACTGCTGCGTATTTCCTAAGATCAACACTAAGTAACACTGCCTGGCTTGACTATCAAACCCGACAGGTCACGATCTCACTCACGCTAATATAAGCGCTAACTCAGGCCACAAACATACGTGTTTATGACTGTAACTTCTATTACAGGACTCCTCATGCAATACCAGGATGAGTTAGAAGAAGAACAGACGAAACAGAACGACTTTGACGAGCCTGGCTCCGACTCCGACACGGACTGGGGACGGATCGGACGAGATGCTGATAACACCAGCAATACCGCCGGGTCACGCGGGAGACGGACTTATCGAGGGGGAGTTAGGAAGAAGTAAGTGGCACTTTTAATGCACATAATACAGGGTGTAAGGGACTGTGCACCGATTTTTTTTTCCAGTTATTTTTCATATTGCTACTTATCTCGACGCAAACTTCAATTCATGATAGCGCGTGAAAAACGCGCGATATAGCGAGCACCGCTATACGCTGCGATAATTTATAGCTATAATATATTCGTGCTATACTGTTATTTTATTTTATTATTGTTAGTATCAGAGAGCATAGCATAGCATTGAATCAGCTGATTTCGCAAACTGTTCACACATATCACATATTATTCAATTATATTTGTATTTCTAAGTAAAATGTTTTACTTTTCAGCTTATATAAAAGGGGCTGTTGATGCTTTATGTTATAATTAAAAATCAGTAAATGTAAAATTGCCGTGAAGTATATATATGGAAAATATATTCTCTTTTTTTTAGCTTAACGATTTTTAGCTCAAAATATATATACTATTGGTTTTCGTTACGATGTCCCTTACATCAGGTATATAGGTATTTTAAATTATATATATCATATTTAGGTATTATTTTATTGTCCTATTTACTTTAAACTGTGTTTTTTTTTACCTACAACGCAGCCGGAGGTACAGAAGAGGTGTAAGAAAAACGTGAGTTCCTAAGTTGTAGCAATAACATTTATTCTGCTGTACATAATGCACAACTTACTCTTGAATAATGGCTTTAGTGTGCAGCACTCATATTTGTTATATGTCTTTATCGGTGAAGATATTCATAGTTTTGCGTAAATTATACAGAAAAGGCATAAAGCAGATAACAACACCTAATAACTGGCTTCCGAATGGGGAAACATCTTATCTTATTTTATCATTGTTGTCAACGTCTCATAAGTCATTTATATCTAAGTAGTTATAATTAATTCGTACCAAACAATATAACATTTACATACTGAAGTTTTATTGCCGGAGCAAATTTAAAGAGTATAATTTGCGATTCACATCATTTTAAGCCTGGCTAAGGAATGCCTTAGCCGCGTCATTGTGTAAAATTCACGACGTATCGCTTTCTTACATTTTGTATGGCAAAGTTTTGAAGTGCCAGTATGCCTTTATTGCGCCTGCACCGCACTTAAGCCTTATGCCGCTTCTGTATAACTTACGTCTTAAAAGCTTCTAATGAATAGCTCGGTTGGTAAAGCGGCGACACGGTTTGTGGATTGTCTTTTCCTTGTTTATAATTTACATTTAATTTTTAATAGGTTCGTAATATATTAGAAATGATTATGATTTTTGTATTAACTGTTTTTATGTTTGTTTTACTTTATTAATACTTTAAAGGAAATACCACGTGCTTTCTTATTATTAATAACTAACACATAATCTAATTAGACTTCGTATACAGCCAGCGACAGAAGTTGATTACCATTTGTGAGATTTTGTACTATTTTATTGCTAAAAATATTCATAATTACTAATTTCTTATAGCAATAGTAATTGAAGAATAGTTTAGCTAATTATAATTTGTAACTCCAGAATAATAATTTAAAGAATATTTTAATTCATAACAAGCTTTCTGAAATTAGTTTAACTTGTTATGATTACTGTATAGAAATATGCTGTAATATAACATAGACTTAAGTTTAGTACACTACTAAATATAGCAAATAAGAATTTGGCAATATGATGTATACGACGTCGGCCTATAGTAACAAAATCATATGTTAAACGTTCATAGTCTATACTACAGACGGTTAGCACATTCAGGGTATTTATTATATCTTTCTTGCCAATAAAAAGAATTAAAATATATTTGCTACTTGCACAGTGCCTTCTGAATGACTTCTGGAAATTCTTTTCATTGCTAAACACTACACCTAGTTAGTTAGTCTAAAGAGTGACTACTTACATACTCGTTAAACAAGTAGTAATCAATATCCAAATAGTATAAATCCAAATAGTTCCAATTGAATAACCTTGTTGTTCCATTTTATAAGAGCGTCTATCAAAATGTTCTATGTAATGCTAAACTATCATTGGTTAATTTTGTCTAGTGCGTTTCGTCCAGCACTTTGCAGGGTATGTAATGAGCTCTATACACGTTGGCGCTTGCCTTCACTCGGCCAGCTAGGCGAGTGATATCAAGCACTGGCAAGGCAAAGCAAATACACCGTCCATACATTGGCATTGGCTGTCACTCGGCAACGTTGGCCAAACGTGTATTGCCGGCTTAACGTATTTGATGTTTTATACGTTTGTCCAATATTTGAAGTCTACGTGTCTGTCCAATCTCTCCACTCGTAGTGTATGTAACGCGCGATCATTTGATGTTTCATTTCATTTTCATTTCATGGGCGCTTACCATTATTTGGCCATCGGCTGTATATTTGTTTCCCACGTCACAAAAACCTTCATTTTCTTACTAACCTTTTGACGGTTCAGTGTATTATTCTGAGTAAGCATTTACAAGAAGTATCGTTTGCAGGTTCAAGCGCAAGGCGACGGGCGCGGCGGCTAAGAAGGCGGCGCGCGGGGCGCGCGGTGCCACGACGAGTGTCGGTATGATACTTATTCTATTACTTAACTTATTAAGCTGATGCAAAAAACCAGCTAAATCTTAGTGGGAGACCGTTGAACTACCACGCAGAGGTCGCGAGTTCAGAATTCAAGAATTTAATATTCGAGACTCTCGAATCCCAAGGCTGGCCAAGCTAATTTACTATTTAATACTTTGGAGTAGTTTGAGTCGTACTCTCAAATTTTTCCAAAGTATGAAATAGTAAATCATTGCTAGCTTTAACAGTGAAGGAAAACAAGGTGAGATAAACTGCATATCTGGGAGCTCTCCGTAATGTTCTCAAATATATGTATTTGAAGACTGCCAACTGGCACTGGGCCAATGTGGTACCCTAAACCTTCTCACGCTAAGAGGAGGCTCGTATCCAACAAAGGAATAGTTCATATACTGTGCTAATATTATTTATGAACTGTTGGTTTTGCTTAAAGAAGTATATTTTTAAGCAACACGTCACATTTCTGGCGACACAGGGCGCGGCGGCGGCGGCGGCGGCGCGGGCGCGAAGCTGGGCAGCATGCCGCTGCCTCGCGCCGCCACGGCTGTGCTCAACACCAGGCCAGGAGTCTTCAAGTCCAAGCTCAACCTTATATGAATACCAGTGCTAACCGTTACATTTGTTCGACAATAATTTTAGTTCGGTTTGTACTCACTAGAGGCGCTGCCAGCGCAATGAGTAAAGATAAGACGACAGTATTTTTTAATTTTGGTATTTAACTAGCTTTTGACCACAGTTTACTGACTTGAAGTTCGAGTAAAATCGTGCGATGGATCAGTTGTCGATTGAATTTTGTTCGTTTTTCAGTTTGTTGTCACACATTTTACTTTTTTGAATTTAGAAAAATTATGGTCTATTCCCGTTGTCCCCATTGACGCTGTCCCCATTCAATGCGAACCACGGAACTCAATAAAAATAATTAAAATTTATTCCTTTTGTCGCCATTAATAGTGTACCTGTTAATGGGGACAGCGGAAGTCAATAAAAATAAATGAAATTTATTCCTGTTGTCCCCATTGATGGTGTCCCTGTTACCTGGGACAAGCGAAACTTAATAAAATAATTGAAGTTTGTCGTGACGTTAAATGGGGTTTACATTGGTATACTAATTATATACCCAGCTGTTACTGGGGATAAAAGGGAATTAAATATATAGACCATCAAAAATATTAATTGCACAGCAAAATATCCTTACTAAAATATATCATAACGAAGACCTATACGCCTCAAATCACTGCATTCTGTCTCGGGTTAGGGGTAAAGATTAAGGGTTAGGTTATTTAGGTCCCTTCTTAAACCCACCCAAAAATAGGAGACATAGTTTGATCTCTTTAAATATATTTTGCTGTGCAATTAGTATTGGTGAACCCTATTATGCTTAAATAATTTGTTTCATTTGTATGTATATAAATTATGCCTACGTCAATGGGGACAAAAGGAAGGATATTTTATAAGTTCCCGTTGTCCCCGTAATGGGAAAGCGTCAATGGAGACAACGGGCAGGAAATTTTATGACGTCCTGTTGTCCCCATAAGAGGAAAGCGCTAATGGGGACAACGGAAAAGAAATATGACTTCCCGCTGTCCCCATAATGAGAACAGCGTCAATGGGGAGAACGGGAATAGACCAGAATTATATCAATAGTCTATAAATAGTCGAATCCTTTGATTGATCTTTTTTTTGTAACTCAATAGGATATTGGTTATGTATTGTTGATATCTTATCTACAATACATAACCAATATCCTATTGAGTCTTTTGATTTGCGGGCTGAACGTTCTGTATCGCCTACATATCAGACGGTCTGGATAAAGACTAGATTCACAGTACCATGACGAATGTGATGAAATCCAATGAAGTTATAAAAATATATCACTGAATCGACCTGTATATTATTATGTAGCAGGCCATACGCATTTTTGTCACGTACATTTTGTATACATTTTAGTTCATACACAAATACCCACCGAGAATACATTTGTTTTAAAATACATATGATAATTTCCGTTTTTTTTTGTGTAAATAGAACTTTGATTCTGTAAATTTATGATTATTGTTATTTAAGTTGTTCGTGATTGGTATTTTATATTTATTTGTGTATTACATATGTGACATACATAGCTCTGTTCTTTGTTCTGTTAGGAATATACTCTATAATATAATGTTTTAACTGTCTCCATTGCGTAACGGTAGCGAGGTCTCGGGTTCGCATCCCGGTTCAAACCGACAAAAAGTTATTGGGTTATACTGTTACGAAATCTTAAAAACAGCCCGGATTTACAAAATTGGCCGTGTTAGACACCCTGTGCTTCGAAAAGCACGTACAGGTCGTTGGTCCTGCGCCTGATGTCTCCGGTCGTGTCAGATTGCCTTCCCATTGGATCATGAGAGTTAGGGAAAAGAGAGTGCACTTGTGTTTGCGCATACACTTGTGCACTATAATATCTCCTGCGCAGATGATCAGTCTCTGTTAAGATTGGCCGCCGTGACATTTGGTGTTTGGCGGACATTATTATTATAATATATTTGACTTAAAACTAGCATAATTATATTCAGATAAAAACAATAAGTCGCGTTGAAGTCTTATTTTCTGCATTCTTCAGTGATTTGCATTTTATCTGGTCATATTAATAAATGTTTGTTAAAAATACGTACGCATTGTAAGTCATCATAAATAAACTTTCTGTGAAATCTTTTTTTATTATTTAAATATTCGAATAAGTAATAAAATTTGCATGTACTTACATTTCTCCGTTAATGTTGTATAATATATGATTAAATGTTAATTAAATAAATGTACCTGTAAAAGTTTGATACTGTAAATAAATTATTGTTACGTGTATTTATTGTTTTGTTTTTATTATATATATTGGTTTTCTAATCACACTATCGCATGAACTGCTGTAATGTGTATTTCTAATGCATCTATGCCGCCGTGCTAGTCGACAAATACCGCCCGTTTTAGTCGACATGTGTAACTAATATAAATGGCAATGTGCGTTTGTTTATTTGTTATGCATTCACGCTTAAACTACTCGACCGATCATCATGAAATTTCTTATACACGTTATTAGGGAAACAGAAAAGGACATAGGGATTCATTCAGAAAAGAATCTGTTTCTTCGCCGGCAAAATCTAGTGTTCTGTAAATAAAACCGCCAAGTATTTTTGTACATGTATAATGATTTTCATGGCGTCGCCTGTCTTGGCTAGCTCCAGGGCGTCCTTGCTCTTGGCAAGAGGCACGTGATGAGTGATGAACTTCTTAAGCGGGATCGCACCGCTTGATACAGCTGCTAGCGCCGATGGATATCTGCGGGAAACAATTTATACTTACCGTTATTATCCTTACTAATATTACTCGTATAAACGCGAAAGTTTGTATGGATGTTTATTACTCTTTCACGCAAAAACTACTGGACCGACTGCGATGAAACTTGGTATGTAGATAGCTGGAGACCTGGATTCACACAAAGGCTATTTAACCCGATATTCCCACGAGAAAACTAGTATTAAATAGTTACTGCTTTTGTAGTGAACGCTAGTGCTGAGTATTTGGTCTCGGTTCGGGCAGTGTTAGGTTTTTCTGTCAAGGAATTCTCAGGAGCAGCACGGAGACTGACTGGTTGACTGCACGAATGGCGTCGTGCTTTAAGTGATCGCCTAACCACTGCCACCGCGATGTGACAGTGTTATGGGTTCGAATCCGACACCGGACAAAAATTTGTGTGGTCCACAAATGGTTGTGCCGGACCCGGATGTTCTTTGTGTCTCGATTTGAATGTTCGTAAAGCCCCCCGTGATACAGGAACTTTCTCGCGTCATTTTTAGTAGAAATAGTAGAAACTGCGGTTTCAACCAGTTTTATAATAAGTCAAATTTCTAAATTAATGCTTTTAGTTTATTTGATTATTGTAACATTATGCATCGCTATTAATTAACCTATTGTGTGGCAGCAGCACGCCGGTGGCCAGACACAATAGATATTCAAATATGTCAGGCATTTCAAGACATGCCAAATTAATATAATAAAGTAATAAGTACTCACGTATTGACTATCCTAAACGATCCTCTAATATCGACCTCTCTCAGCAGCGCCTGCGTCAAGGGCACCTCCACTTTGTTGTCACCGATGCCCACCACTAGAACCACGCCAGCGGTTTTCGTTACCTGCAACCCCAAACCAATAATATAAAACATTTTATAAACAAGAAGGCTAGAGCTCAAAATACAAGATATCTGCGTCAAGATGTTTTAAACGGCGAACCGACCAATTCTGCTATTTTACGACCAATTTCGACTAATTATCGACTAATTCACTATTTAAATAGATTTCCAATGCGATGGTGACTGTGCCAAGGTGAGCCACACATGTTTGCAACCTTAGCAATATAAACAAACAGTATTAACCTGCCATTATTTCTCTTACGACATTGGATGTACAGTGATATGCTCGTGTTTTCTTAATGCCTTCATGTTTATTGACTACTAGCTTTGTTGATCGGTTGTCCTGGGAACACGACGTTTGGTCATCACTCATGGTAAATAACGTTTATGGTATACGAAAATTTGTCCATTATAATTGACCAACAGAATTCAGGAAACTTAATAATTCTGAAGGAGGCTTTTAGCTTTAAAATGTGGAGAAACGTGATGTGATGATCAAACACAAAGGGACCAACCAGACTAAGTGATCGTACCTGGTGGGCCGCGGCCCTACGGTTGATGTCGGGAATTTCTATATATTCCAAGACGCTGTGTTAACTTCATTTGCGTGTTCCAAGTTTGTATGGCGAAGCTCGAGTTGTGTACAGTGCCATCTCTTGTTAATTGTCGAAACTTCTTCGTCTGTATGGAGTAGCTACAAAGATAATAATTTGGCTTCTATAATATCTAATCATACATACCATCATAGCGACTCTTTGCGCAGAATCCATAGCGCAGGCATCGATGGTAATGTCGGGCTGCGTGCCGAGCATCGCCACTATGGCGTCCACCATGTCCTGGTCAGAGTACTCTCGCTTAACCAGAAACGTGTAATCGGCGGCTAACTCACGGGCCGTGTCTAACCGAGACTGTTTTACATCTGGAAAATATAGGTGGTTGTTTCAAGACTTGTGTAAGTTCGGTAATCCGTAAGTAGCCAGAGTTGGGCTCACAGTTACTAATTGGGTAATCACTAGTCGACAGTGTCAAAAATAATCCCCGATTTTGATATCGATTAGAACACAACTTGCATACCTACCCACATAATAATTTATCGTATTACGAAGCTTAGATAAAGCGTACCTTGTCTGTTTTACAATGTTTTGATTTTAGTATAGGTAGGTATACAATCTGAAAATGATGATGAATGAAATTATATATGAACAGGCTATCCTTTGAAAGTTAGGCGTGATTGTTCACCGTAATGAGGGTACCTACTCTAAAATGGCTTAACATATCATAATAATGCTAGTTTACCAGTGATAAGTATTTTGCTCGCGCCCATAGCCTTAGCGGTCATGGCACACAGCATGCCGATCGGCCCAGCGCCTAGTATGACGAGAGTCGCGCCGAGCTTGATGCCTGCGCGCGCGCACGCGTGCATCGCGATCGCTAGCGGCTGCACCGCCGCACCCTCTTCCATGCTTATATTGTCTGGCATTCTGAGAAAATAGATTTTAGTCAGAATAATACATTTTGCTGTATAGATAAAGACTGCGATAGGGTAGACTTCCTGTAGCCCTAAGGTTTAGAAATACATTGGCGTGGCCGGCCTTGTATATCTACTAGTGTGCTTAGAAAGAGTGAATTTCTCTCGAGTATATTATGTCTGTATCTCCATGTCTCCTTTATAAAATTTTCTTTAAAGGTACGTAATAGGGGCACGTCTATTACAGAGTTTATAACAATAATTCTACAACATCGCTCAACCCGGAAATCGAGCATACACGATGGACTACAAACATCATACATCTAGGAACAATATACATCCTATGAAACACATTCTGTATGCTCTTCCCCTAATAAG
This sequence comes from Catocala nupta, assembly GCA_963675205.1. Classification (NCBI taxonomy): domain Eukaryota; kingdom Metazoa; phylum Arthropoda; class Insecta; order Lepidoptera; family Erebidae; genus Catocala; species Catocala nupta. The sequence continues at coordinate 6,302,201 of OY776092.1, forward strand.
TGGGACCTAAAACCATCATTTAAATGTACTGAAAACTTCCTATTTCTTCGGGGATATAAATATAGAGAGAGACTATGTAAGTATGTATATTTGCTTTTTAACTAAAGGCTACACCCGCGCAGTGTCTCGGTGGACATTACAAACATTAAAAAACGGACACAAAGATCACCCAGACTCGAAATAACAATTTGTAAATCACACAAATGATTGTCTCATCTGGTGATCGAACTCACAACACGCCACGCAAGGGCAATGGCGAAGCGACCGCTTAAACCACAATCCGGGCAGTCGAATATGGAGGATATTAATGTGACTTACTTGTGACAGAAATCAGCGACGTGCTTGTAATACCGGCAGAGGTTGCCAGGCGTGCCCATTGACGAGCAATAGTGCGGTGCGATACACAGGTTGTACCGACCCGTCTTACAGTACTCGCACGCTCGGCACGGCTGCGTCGGCTCAATGGCCACGCGGTCGCCTACCTTCAGGGAAGTTACTCTTGCACCCACCTGGGAATAAATTATATAAGAATATTATTCATTTGAACAATTCTTTAGAACTAACTTACACGTAAAATATTATAAAGGTATCTAACAGAATTTATAAAAGGAGAACCTAGAACTACCACCCTCTAATAGGCGTTATAGAATTCCTCCGCATCACAGTCGAATGGTAGTATGGCTAGAAGACTGGAGGTGTTGACACGTTGAAATTATATTTAATAATATAGTAATAATATATTATTAAGTAAATAATCTGAATTTACATTAGTTTGTTGCCATGTTTAGCAAAGCAAGTTCGGACCAATGAAAAGAATGTGTAAGAAACTCACGGCCCCTTTTTTTGATCACCAAGTTTACTTACTTATACAATTTTTATTTACAATATTTTATATTTAACTGATTAATAAACTGATTAGTTAATAAAACGTTTAAGCATTACAGCCGTTGATCACTTACTACCAACCACGAACAAGCAACTAACCAATAGATACTAACTCAAACAAATAGTACCTTTTTTTTTTTTTTTTTTTACGTGGGGAAATGCGCCTGATGCATACCCTCTCGCCACAAGGGGAGGCGAGAGGGTTATGTCCGGCTCTCCCGTACTTCGGGCCTACGGACCAAAACCCCACGGTGTGCACGCTCGCTGCCTTGCATATTGGATGGGCCGCTGGCAAAATTACTACCTCAGCGACCCACCCAGCAGTCTACAACTCCTCGGCGACGCCCCGGCACTACATAGGGCGTCAGACCGACTCAATGGCTGGCGGACGGAAGATCCCCGTTCTTCCGCCCGCGGCCTTCATTATGGCGGCATTAGGCGCGCGTAAGCGCGCCTGCGCCGCCCGGTTCGCCGGCGACGGCTCGGATCCGCAAGGATACTTTCTTCACGGATCCGCTCCGCCGCCTCCTTCTGCGAGATGACGTCCTCGCAGAAGGACGCGACCGCTGCCCATTTCCTCTCGCTGTCGGCCATGGCTTTGATCACGGCCGGCAGCGAGAGATCCTCACCCACAATCTCAATGAGTTCACGGCGCTGCACCGCCCAAGCAGGACATTGCTCGAGCGTGTGCTGCGCCGTGTCCTCCTCACAATCGCAGTGGTGGCAGATGGGACTCGGTTCCCTCCTAACGACCGTGTGCAGGTATTTGCCAAAGCAACCGTGCCCTGACAACACCTGCACTAGCCGGAAGGAAAGGGTCCCATGCTGCCGCCCTGCCCACCGCTCCAATACCGGCTGGAGGGCCTCAACGGTTCTGAAACCGGCCACGGGCACCTCCAGCCGCGCCTGCCACTTTAAAATCATGCCCTGATGGGCTCGATTGCGCGCGTATTCAATCACTGTCGGGAGGGGACGACAACCCGTCTCCTCCCGCACCGCCTCACTCATTGCAAACACTTCGGCGAGCACTTCAGCCTCCAAATCCCACGGTGGTGTCCCGGCCAACGCACAAGCTGCGTCGGCCGACACCGTGCGGTATCCGCGTATTACCCTGACCGCTATGACTCTCTGCGGCCTCCGCAAGAGAGTCCTGCACTGAGCGGTCAGGGAGTCCGCCCACACCGGTGCGCCGTAAAGCGCCATCGACTGGATAACCCCCGCGTAGAGTCGCCGGCAACCAGCACTGGGCCCGCCCAAATTTGGCAATAGCCGCCCAAGGGCGGACGCAGTGCCGAGAAGCTTCGGGGCGAGCTGTCTGAAATGCTCGTCGAAGTGCCACCTTCCGTCCAGCACCAAGCCCAGGTATTTCATGTGGGCCTGGACGGGAACGCGCGTCGAGCCCACCATTATCGAGGCGCCGCGGGGTGGACTGCGACGAGGCCCATGAAAGACCAGGGCCTCCGTCTTGTTAATAGCCACCCGTAAACCCAGCGCCTCGATACGCCCGACCACCTGGGAAACCCCCACGGTAGCCAAACGGGCCGCCTCCTCGAAGGTACCCCCACGGGCTGTGACCAGGGTGTCGTCAGCGTAGCTGATGACGCTCAGCCCGGGGGGTAGGGCAGCACGTAGGACCCAGTCGTACCCCATGTCCCACAGGAGCGGACCAAGAACCGATCCCTGCGGGACACCGCACGACATGGGCCGCCGCCAAACCTCGCCTCGAACCTCGAGGAGGACACTCCTGCCTCTCAGATAGTCTGCCACCAGCCGCTCCAGGTAAAAAGGTACCCCGTGATATCGGAGCGCCCCCTGGACACAGCTGTATGGCAGACTATTAAACGCGTTGGCGATGTCTAAAGACACCGCCAACAGAACACCGCCGCCGGCGACCGCCTCCTCGGCCGCGGCCTTCAGGCGCATAATGGCCCCGACCGTCGAACGTCCTTCCCGGAATCCGAACTGAGCGTCCGACAGGTCGGGACCCACCGTGCTCAGGTGCCGGACGATGCGGGTGGCGAGAATTTTCTCAAACATCTTCCCCGCCTCGTCCAGCAGCACTATGGGCCTGTACGCCGCGGCCGACTCTGGAGGCCGTCCCGGCTTGGCCAGCAGTACCAACTTCCCCTCCTTCCAGCACTCAGGGAATCGTCCCGACACTAGGCTCGCGTCGAAAAGTTCCCTGAGGCGGACATCCAGGTGATCGAGGGCCAGCGCGAGAGCTCGCGCCGGCACACCGTCAGGTCCAGGGGCGATCGTCTTGGAGCGGATCCGCAAGACAGCCGCCCCCATCTCCGCGTCTGTAATCGGGGGAGCACTGAGGTCCGCCTCCCGATGTCGGCCTCCCGATGGGGCCATTGTCGGGGGCACGTGCTCTGCCCGGTCAGGAAATAACTCCTCGACCACCTCGGAGAGGAAGTTGGGCTGGAGGGTCTCCGTAAGGGGGGGGCCCCGCGCACGGAGCTTGTTCAGCGCCGCGCGATATGGGCGCCCCCAGGGGTCATGGTCTAGACCCTCCAACATCTCACTTTTCGCCCGTTCCTTGGCGCGGCAGATGGCCGACTGCAGAGACACCTTCGCTTCGCCATACGCGTCATACAGTCGGCTCTCCTCTCGCTCATCGCGGTGGCGACGGCTTCGGCTGCGTGTGTATAACCTCCGGGCACGAATGCAGGCCGCACGGAGGTCCGCCAGCTCCTGGGACCACCAGTAGACCCCCGTTGGGGTCCAGTGTCGCACTCGGGGCATGGCCGCGTCGCAAACAGCTTGAATGCTGTCGCGAAAGCGGACAGCCCCGGCGTCTACCTCCCCAGACGGGGGTGCAGGAGACAGCCAAGCTTGAACTATGGCTGCCTCTTCCAGTAAGTCCCGGTTCAGCCTTTTCACAGCCCACCGCGGAAAGCGAGGTGTTCTGCCCGCCGACGGGCGCTGACCCCTGCTAGGGTCCCGGAGCAGGGAGACCTCCAGTCGGACATACCGATGGTCCGAAAGGGTCTCCACCTCCTCCAGGACACGCCATCCCCTTACGCGTGCGGCGAGGGCCGGGGTAGCAAACGAGAGGTCCACTATCGACCCCCCCTGCCGTCGCACGCACGTGTTGACGGCGCCCCTGTTCAGCAAACAGAGGCCCGCCGCATCGGCCCACTCTTAAACAAATAGTACCTATTCTAACCATAGATGGTTGTACCTAATTTAAATACTGTAGGGTAGTGTAATGGTTTAACTACTTGTTAATTCAATCCCCACATGAACAAAACAGAAATTGCAGTGGTATATACCGACATAAATTTTTAGATTGAACCGTTGTTTTAATGTTTGTAAATCGATGATTAATATGATAGAAAAGTAATCGATGATACATCATCGCCTTGGCGTGATCTCAGCTCTTGTGTTCCTTAAGGCGGCATTCTATCTCCGTTACTATTTTCTCTATTTATTAACTTTATAACTCAGAATCTTCAGTGCACGTGTCATCTTTATGTCGATGGCTTGCATCTATATGCTCAAGACACTGCAGATAATCTATCTGAAGCCATTTCTAAAGCAAATGCTGATCATGAAGCAATTAGAAGCTGATCTTGCAGATTTGGATTGTCTGTTAACCCGACTAAGTGTCAGTCAATTTTAGTTGAAAGTCAACGACTGATAAGCAGACTGGACACCAGTACTTTACCGCCTGTTGTGTATGATGGGACACCTATACCGTTTAGTCCTACTGTAAAGGATCTGAGTTTGCTCATTGACTCCAATTTAAATTGGCAAGCTCAGGTTACTAGTGTCAGTCAGAGAGTAACCGGAACGCTACGCGCCTTGTATCGCCTAAAGAATTTTCTCCCATCTAAGACGAAAAAATGCTTGTGAAGACTTTGATCTTTCCCTTAATTGACTATGGTGATAATAATAATATAATAATAATAATCTTTATTTGCTAGAAACACGGTTACAAAAATATATATATATATGCATATCGCACCGTATGAACGGTATGCAAAAGTAATATTTAAGATTATTAATTGGTAAATATAAGATAACATTAAGATAACAATAATATGAAATAAAATAAATATTGTCCTTAATTAATTAGCATCGTGAATTTACGTCATGAATTAAATTGCATTGAATAAGGAATTATAAAATTGTATTAAATTATAATGAAACCATATAATATAATTATTTACGTTACATTATTAATTAAATTATAAGTCTATTATTTTTATATATTTGCACATTATAGTATATGTATTTGTGTGTGATTACATAACTAGATTAATTAGGATTATATTAGTTTCTACATAAGTGTGGGTTTTTGACACTAACAAATACTTATTTATCTTTACATAACATAAATTCAGCAAGTGTGTATTAAGCATTTATTTGTGAGCCATTGCTTTAATTTATGTATGAATTGTGTCAGAGGCAATTCTCGTACACTTTTTGGTATTTGTATGCTCATACAACTGCTATTTCTTTTGTGCAGAGTGGTTGATATCATGTTATACTGTAGTTTACTAGGGTCTCGTATGGAATATGTTTCATGTTCACTTACTTTTTGAAAAATGTGTCTATGAATGCTTTTTAACAAATACTCCGATTTCAAATACGTATAATGAAGTTAATGTTAGCAATTTTAATCACATAAATAAAGGTCTACACGAGTCTAGTGGGGCAGCACCACAAATTGGCCTTTTACATTTCTTTTGCCTAACCTGCCTTTTCCAATACCTATATATGTTCCAATCATGATAGAAATCTTTGTTCTTCCATTAACCTTCTCTTAATTTGTCCCTCCCATACATCTGGTTTCCTACATTCTTCCTTCTTCGTCCAGTCCTTTTTACTTTGGAATGCGCTCCCTCATGAAGTCAGGATGTTCACAAACCGTTGCACTAAGAGGATACACTGAAAAAATGCACTAACTTTCATCGAATAGTATAGGACTATGAGAAGACCAATTAAACTAGAATTTTGATATAGGTAAATTGATGTCTTTAACTAGAATTTCCTAGCTCAAAAACACGATATTGTGATTTTGGCCCGATCATAATTATTTACGAAAACACCTCTGAAAATTTACTATTTTTGAAATTACAAGGAAGTGACACTATCAATAGGCTTAGAAATTACTCAAATATATTCGTAATATCAATATTAGTAATTTGCTAGCTCATTATTTCCATAACTAAAACCAATAATGTTTTAATAATATTTTAAGATTTTAACAATTTATAAGCGCTCTCGATCATTGCGGGCGCATCGCAATTTTAGACCTTATGACCATGAGTGAGAGTTTAGACCAGTGAGTACGGGCGTCGAGTCAGTCTGGCGATAGCCCGCTTCGACGCTGGACGTATGCATGTCGACTCACCGATCGTACCAAATTTCTGTCGTGTACTTTATAATCGTAGGTATAAATAGTTATAATATAGGATTAGGTTAGGTTTGAAAATATTTGTAATTTATTTGTAATAATGGGAAACACTAAAAAAATTGTATCTAAAAGGAAAAGAAAACAGCAATTTAAAAATAGTGTCACAAAAATGGCGGAGGCGAACAAGGCAAGGTAAATAAAATCATTGTACCTAGGTACCTACTTATTTATTATAATATTTATTTTAGTAACATTGTATCGTAACGTATTTTTGTAGTTATATTATTTACAATAACCAAACCTAGGTAAGGTAATAATTCAACTACCTAGTTGACCCTTTTGATAATTCAAGCGTTTGTTTATAAGCGATTTTAGTCTCTATGCTCATGTGTAACAGAGACTTGTATTTAGTTTTATAACCGCTTTCGTCAATATTTACATCATTGTTTTTTATATAGGTAGTTATTTTATTTGCAAGCCGGGGTTAGGTACTATGAAAATCTAAATAATACTTTTACCCGGATCTGGGCATCGAGCAGCGAGCATCTCGGCGAGTGTGATGTTAGGTACAATGTTGGGTATGTTTTTGTAGTTGTTTGGCTACCCAGTAGGTAGGTAGGTCTTTCTGTAACAAAATTGTCTGCTACCGAACTGATGTTGAACTGAAATGGTCTGGAACCGTTTACTTTGAGTCGCAGCCGGCGGGCGCTCGAGCACTACACCGCATTTTCCCTGTGTTCAGTTTTGATAATATCCTGATATCTCTTGTATGGAACAACCGATTCAAATAATTTAAAAAGTAATATGCAGCTACTGAAGCAGCCTTGAATACAAGGTAAGTTATTCGGATAAGGATTAACACTAAGGTACAAAGAATTTGCTTTAATTTCACCGGTATTTTTATTAACTTTTCAAATATAAAAAAGTACTCATAGTGATGAAACTTTAATAGTTAGACATATGGTCTCGCGGACTTTTTTGTAGGTAATGATAAGTACTTTAAATAAGTAGAACTTTATATTCCTGTATCGTCAATAGTTTTCGCACCGTACGCCAAATAATGATATTTTTAGCAAAATTTTTGAGGTATCGGTTCACATTATTGCAATTTCCGTAAGGACCTCTACTTTTTTTTAAATAAAATTTAGCCTATGTTACTCGCTGATAATATAGCTTTATATTGGTATAAATAATTTTAAAAATCGGTTCAGTAGTTTGGAATTTATCCATTATAAACATATAATCAAATTTGGCTTTATAATAAGTGTAGATGTAAACATAAGCCCTATCAGAACAGCTAAACTATGGAGACGTTGTACGCTGTAATATTCTTTAGTAATACATAATAATTTTATTTTATTGCTTTTAAGGAGAAATTTACGAAATGAACAGATTCCTCTAGTAGAAACAATATATGACTTAGATGCTGTTCCAGCAACGAGTATCAAGGAAAAGTAAGTGATTTTTATATCGATATAATATTGGATTAAGTACCTACCTAATGAAATGTGTTTATATTTTAACGTGATGTTATTGCAGGAATCATTTGGTATCAGAATCCTGGTATAATACAAATAATAGCAGCCGACCACAGGGACATGAAGAAATATCTGAATCTGAAAAAGTTTCACATAGTAGGGACGTTAATGAACAGCTACATAAAAAAATAAATGTTGTTTCAAATAAGTAAGTTTCATATGGGTGGTCTATATATTTCGTTACTTTCGTTATTATTCTGGTAGAAAATATATGGTTACTCGGATTGTTTATATTTGGTTTCAGAAATACACAAAAAAGAAAATTTACCGAAGGTGTGAACAGCCAACATAAGGATAAAAAAAAAACAAAGCATTCTGTCAACGAACTATGGGCTTTGCCTTATGAAGTAACTTCACAAGGAGAAGAAGTATGTGTCTGCTAAATCAAACTGTTGTTTACTTTCATGTTAGGCTTATTTATATGATAAGTTGCTTTTATTGTTACAGATTGAGAATATAAAAGATGGGAATCACAGAATAGTGGATTTAAAATATTTTACCAAAGAACTTATGCGAATATCTAGCCATGAATCACTATTCCAATGTTCATTTAACACCATGGAGCTAGTTTCCGAAACAAAACACGGCTTGGTTTCAAAGTTCTTATATGCATGCTCCTTGTGCAAAACACAGTTTACTATAAAAAACACGCCTGAAGACTTAAATATCAAACTGATTGAAGGTACAATGGCTGCAGGCTGTGGCAATGCACTATTGGGACAAATAACGGCCTCTTTAGATTTACCATCTATATCGGAATATACTTACGGTGTTTGCCAAAATAAAATATGTCAGGCCTGGGAGATAACAGCTTGGGACGAAATGAAAAAGGCAGGTGGTAGGGAAAGAGAGGCTGCTATAAAGGAAGGCAAAGTTAATAAAGACGGCATTGCATTAATTGACGTCATTGCCGATGGTTGTTGGTCAAAGCGCTCATACAAAACGAATTATGCTGCACTCTCTGGGGCTGCTGCCATAATAGGAAGACGTTTTGGCCAAGTTTTATTTATGAGTGTAAAAAACAAATATTGTTGCATTTGTGCCAGGTCAAAGAAGCAAAACATGACGCCTAAACCACACGAATGTTTTAAAAATTACTGTGGTACTTCTACCGCAATGGAATCTGCCATATTAGTAGAGGGTTTTAAACAATCAATTCAAATGCATAAAGTAATATACGCACGATTTATAGCAGATGCGGACAGTAGCACTTATGCCAAAATTTTAGAATCTCGACCTTATGTTGACACAACAGTAGAGAAAATCAATTGCCGTAATCACATTTTAAGAAATTTCTGCAATAAAATGCAACAAACAAAAAGCGACACTAAATACAATTTAAAGGACAGGAAAAAAATTACAACTGAAAAAATACTGGGTGCAAGGAAATACATTACCGATGCTATAAAATACCACAGTGAAAACAGACAACTAGATAGTGTAAAACGGTTACACGCGGACATTAATCAGTCTATAAATCATGCGTTTGGTAAACAAGACGAGTGCAACAAAAATATATGCTCAAGAGAAAACGTCTCCCAGGAATGCGCAGGCTTTTTCAACAGTTACATATTTAACAAAATAAGATTTCTCACCACCAATGTCGCTTCACACGCCAGAAGCCTCATAGAAAACGTTGACAGTAACGGAAAAAGCGGAAAAAGAATAAATTACTCTTTAAAGCGTTCCTATCAAGCACGTTGTGCAGTAGCTGTTATTTCATTCAACACCGGTAAAATTCACGCAGCGATTTCAAAAAATATTCATAAAAAATCGCCTTCAAAAAGGCTAAAGGCATATGAAGAAAAAATTGATCAAAGAAGGAGATACCATAGCACAATTAAAAGACGTAAAAACCGTGCCTTGTTACCGAAAAAAATTGATTTTAACTACGGTGAAAATGTTGAAACTCCAGATATGGACGCAGAAACGTACGAAAGCTGCAAAACAACGTTTTTGAACAATTTAGTGAAGACCGATGCCGAACGACTTCAAATACAATCACGCACGATACTGCAGAGTGAGAGCGGAGAATGGATGGAGTTACGCAGGAGTCTTTTAACGGCCTCTAATTTTGGAAAAATTGTAAAAAGGAGAAGAACAAATAGTTGCGCTAGTACTGTAAAAAATATGTTATACAGACCAGACATTGGACACGTGTCGTCAATAAACCATGGCCGAACACACGAAATAGTAGCGCTGGAACAACTTTCACAATTATTAAAAGTGACGATAGACCCGTGTGGTCTATACATAGATAAAACTCATCCATTTTTAGGAGCAACGCCAGATGGTATTATAGAAAATAACATCCTGGTAGAAATAAAATGTCCCATAATTCCCTACAAGATCGGCATTGACGAAGCCATAAGTCAAGGCAAAATGCATTTCTGGCGCTTAAATAAAAGAAGTGGTGAGATCGTAGTGAATAAAAATTCAGATTGGTATATGCAAATTCAAGGACAGATGCATATTTGCGAAATATCAAAATGCTTATTGGCAGTATGGTATGGCGATAATAAGATTAAGGTGGAAACCGTTGAAAAAGACGACCAATTCTGGAGTGAAAAAATGGAGCCAAAATTAATATCCTTTTATTTTGACTGTTTGCTACCAAAATTGGTAGACCCGCGCTACACTCGAAACCAACCAATTCGGGATCCCCAATATGTAACAAATATCAAAAATAAAGAAAATGTGAATCAAGGCACAAAAAGAAGCGAGGATCAGATCAAAGACAATACACATTCTATGATACAATTCTCTCAATATTAATGATTTTTACTTAACTTATCTTATTTTTTAACTTTTGGTCGTGCCGTCCGCTATACGTTTGCTATACTGGGTTATAATATAATCATTTATAATATACTAATTTTGTTTATATTTTCTTGTATTTATAGAGATTCTAAGAACTTTTTGATTTACCCTCGTATATTTAAGTTTTAATAAATATTTATGAAAATATTAATTACACATCTTCATTATTTCTCCTCTAATCCCTTTTTGTTCAGATATAGCGAAAAGACTTAAAAGTTTGTAAAAAAAGGAAAAATGGAAAGGAAAACTCCAGTCAGTAATTTTGGAGATATGCGACTACGAAATTTTGAAATCCTTTATAGATTAACATAATATGTGAATCTTACTCATTTTATGTAGGCAAGATTCACATACCTATTATGTTATTCTATGAAGGATTTTAAAATTTCGTAGTCGTATGTTTCTCCACGCACACGCTACATACATAGTGTCGAATTGATATCCTCTTTATTTGAAGTTAATTAAAAATATATATACTTAATATAATTTAATCTAAAATCCCTTAAAAAAATATATTTCATAAAACTTTATTATACTCTTATTACAAATACAATATTTACACCAAATTACACCGAACACCAAATTATACACACCAAATTATTCCAAATTTAAATTAAAAAAAGTAAGTCGCAACTCTGTATCTTTCTTGTTCGTTTCTGTTGACCGCACGTTGACCCCGACAGGGCGCATATGGCGCGAATTTCAAATTTTACACTTCGTGCGATGCGTGTCGTTTGCGGGGCGCGTAAGACGCGCGGGTGTAATGGGCGGAGCTATTCTAAACGAAAATTTTCGCGGTGTCCCCTCTCTCTTCCTTGACAGTTTATCTGTTCCATCTCATCAGTAATATGTTACGTATGTATGTATATAGGTATGTATGTAAGCAGGCGTCTATATATTTATATGTATATATTTGTATATACATATTTTATTTAAATTATATGATATATTTAGATATGTATATATTATATAAATATAATTAGTTTTGTGTTATTCTTTAGTTTATATACATGTATCTATATTTATAATGCTATTGTATGCGTATGCACCTACTTCTTTTTATCTCTGCATAACCCTACGGTTGACTGGTAGAGAATGCCCTTGGCATTAAGTCCGCCAATGTACAATACATGTGCATGAAGGTTTTTAAATAAATAAATAAAGCTCTCGCGACACAGCGGAGTTATAATAAAAAATCATGAAAAATCATTTTTCATAAATCGGTTGTTCATAGTTTTAGAATTAAGTCATAAAAAAAAACCTTTTCTTTTTATATTAGTATAGATATGTATTTTGTGGTTATAATAAACAGTAATATGTGAGTACCTTGGTGACGACTCCAGCGCCCTCGTGTCCAATGACCATGGGCTCGGTGAACACGTCCATGCCGCACTTGCCGGTGGTGTACAGCTTCAGGTCGGAGCCGCAGATCCCCACACACTCCATCTTCACCAGCACCTCTATACACCACGACAATATTTAAAGAACATGAAAACAAAAACGTATACATCGTCCTATATATTAGGACATATAAAGGTTCTCAGTACATAGTTATATTTTGAAGTGGTAGAAAAGTGGATGCAGCTATCATACCTGCCATATAATACCTGTATCCACTTTCCCCCACCACCCACAAGAAGAGAAAATTATAAATATGAAAAAAAAGAAGCACAGTTGTGCCAATGTGTTTCTCAACTATAGGGGACGGGAGTTCTGTTTTTACCGGTTAGTAAAGGCTAAACTGAGCTAGGAAATTGTTTCACATTTATGATGGAAGCAATGAGGTTATTGGCTGCTTTTCAGCATACATTGATTCACGCATGTACTCGTACATTTCCAAAGATGTAGCGGGCAAATCTAGTGCTAACTACGTCACTAACAATAAAATCTAATATAATTTTGACCAATTTTAGGTTTGATTCCGGGAAGGAAATTGGCCGTGAACCCATGACACGGGACTAACGATGTATCTTATTAATTTCAAGCTGCAAAGTAACAATATTATTGTGTATGTAGGTATTATTTTCTAGTCAATTGAATTCAGCCTTCAGGCTATAAAAAACTCACCGTCGTCTTTGATAACTGGCATTGGCCATTTTTCCTAAAACAAAAAAGTACATGATTATAGTTTTCAACGTTTTTAGAAAGAATAGAGCCTCTACCTGGAACAAGATTAATCTATCAAACTTAATACTTTAAACAATAATCGTTCCAGAATTGTTAGAAATTTTAAAGGCAAAAGGAAGACATCTTGTTTTTCTTCCTAAATCTCTTACAATTTTAGCTTATTTAGATAATGAGTTGATAAATTGTATACCACTGCATGATGATATCACGGGACGGTAGGTCACAAGATCACACAAATATCATCTAGTTATCTAATTACAGCTGATTTCCACTTGATAAGAGAACGATTTCTTTTCTTTCTGTATTGTGCTTAAGTTTTTGTTATAATAACTTACGACACGATAAATTATCTATCTACCAAGCCCTGTATTAATTCTATTATGTCGGGTCTTTTATGAAATTAATAATCCGTAGGTATAAGTGAAGCGTCTCGGTGGCCCAGCGCAGCGGTAGGGAATGCGATTCCTGTGCATGAGGTCTGGGTTTCGATGGCTGGATCGAGCAAAGTGTCAATTGAAATTTTTATACGGAAATTCTCAGTGGCAGCACAGACTTTGGAATGGCACATAAAATCAATAACTGGCGAAATGTGTGTAATACATACCTATCTATTTACGGAATACACATCTAACTATGTATAGCTACGAATGATTCAAGCTGTAACTGTTCAGAATAGTTTAGACAGTATCATTAAAACCCATAATCTGAATACGAATTTGTATTATTATAATACTATTAGCATACTCAAAAATACTTTTAACAAATGTTTTTGTTTGCGATCGTTCGAGTTAGAAAGTTAAAGGTTGTCAATTTTCAATGATAAACCTACAGAACAGATTTATTTTATTTCTGTATATGATATTTTAGGTATAAGATAGTACTAAAAAAATTTTTTATTGATATTGGTCAAGCGTTGGAAATAAATATATATATTTTTCCGAACAGTTAGTTAATTAAGCGAAATCAGAATTAGGGATATCTCGAGTTTGAAGATTGTTTATAATAGTTTAAAATTATATTAAAATATATTAATTATACAAATTATGGCATGTATTACCGGTATTATAATATAATAATTAAACTCACAATTTTGAGGTCATTAGGCCCATGAAGAACCGCCGCGTAGTTTTCACAATTAGCCATATTGAACACTGAGAGAGAACTGTCAACGAGTAACTGGCTATGATAATAACAGAACAATTATATAATACTAATTATTTTGATACATACGCGTCGTTTTAATGTAAACATATGTGATAATTTTGTTAAAATCCTCATGGTATGTATTGTATTGTGATAAGAGTACCTACCACATCAATACAGAACCATAATTGTTGGAGTTCCGTTCAAACTAAATCAATTCATTGTCTCTTCTATAATTTTTACATAATACATTGGTACGTACTTACAAATACTTACGCTAGTATATCCCTCGGAGCTCATTTATCCCTGTTTGTTCAAAGTAACATAGGTACAGTACAATGACATTTGCTTCAAGAAACTATTATCGTAGATATTTATGAATCTTAAGATAGCTCCAGAGATGTAGATGTATTGTTGCCAGATATACCATATCATAACAAATTGTTACACCCCGTGTCATCTCTCGGCATTGTGGGGAAGACTCGGCAGTTCCGTCTAATAATTTATTACAGTACCATCTATTGAAGTCTTACGGAACTACGTAGTTCACTGGTACGAGTATAGTAGAGAGAACGCTGGCACATTCTCGAATCTCGTACTGTTATGTACCGTGTATGACGTTTCTAGAAAACTCCGGTAACGCTTTAACCGCGTATAAAAGGGGAAGGCCAGGCCTCACCGAGTCAGTTTACAACAGTTTTACCGAGTAAGCGGTCAAGTATTCATCGAAGCGAACGGAAGCGAAAATACTATGGAGTTTGAAGCAGTTACAGTAGAAAAGTGTAGTATAATGTTTGTTGTGTTTTAAATTTAATTGTGTGCAAGAATAAAACTTCAGTCGGTAATATTGTTTTATATTCTTATCCGTCGAACCCAGCACGTAACAATATGTTGGCCATACGTAGCGAGTCTATCACTATCGACTGGGCATAATTCTAGATTAATATAACACAAAACGGATATTAACGAAATCATGCTCGGTATTGACATAACTAGGGTGGCGATGTAAGGCTTTCTCTTGATATGTAGATGTCGCTAAATCCACCTTCATATATATTTTTACCGTGTAGCCCCAAATACTGCACTACTACATGATGCCGACTACAGATTACGATAGGTCACTTCCAGAAACCGTGCTGATACTGTCATTTTTTGACAGGAAATATAATACCCGACCGGCTCGTCGAAGTACGGCAAAAGTACTTCGACGAGCCGGTCCAAATAATAGGCCAAAAATATAAGTTCAATGTTATACCATGCCAAGGACTTATCAGTGCAACGAGTCCTTTTTATGAAGTTGGCTATGCGAGTGTATTAACTCGAGTGTTACAGAAGTTTATTAAGCTTTGTAACTACTTGCCATCAGATGAACGCATGTTTACCTAGCACCCTAATCATATAAATTAATTTATGCCATTGCAACAGCAGTAGCAAATTATACGAAGCATTTTTATGACCGAAACATATTCCAAAAATTTGAATGCTTTTAGCAACGACAGTTGTGTGTGAACATGTACAACAGGGGACCAACCACTACCTGAGATTTGACAAACCACAGATTTTCGCTAAAGAACACCGATTCCTACCAAGGATGCTTCGCGAGGATATTGAAATCAAAAAACATCCTAATTTCAATAGAGAAGATGGTTGGAATGCACCACCAGCTTGGGATCCAATAATTCAAATAGTCAAACCCAAGAAGAAGCAAACCACAGCTTGACTTCATGATACTTTGAGCTCATTCTGCGTAAATAGAAACACCAAAGATAAAATTATGATCGGGTACTTGGAAATAACTACACTGGAACATTGAGACAACTTCTATCTTAGTCTCCCCGTGACCATGGCTGCTGAAAAGCAACCGAAACGTCGGGGAAAGTGTAAACCTAAATATAAATAGTTTTAATAGTTTTAATAATTTTATTAGCTTATAAATTAGTAAAATTCAATAGTAGTAATAGTATAAAAGTTTTAAAAATTATGTAATAGGTACACCCCTTTCTCTACGACTATCCCAGTTTATGATATAGCGTTCCCCTACACCAACCGTTAGGTTATATTAGAGGAGCCGCTGTACCTTCCAGCGCCCGAGAACACCTTCCGGGACCAGTTATAGACAGGTCTTGTCCCCAAATCTCGACTCTCCACCCTAACCTCAGAGATCCGGTTCTCGTAAGCGAGCTACCTCGTGCCCAAGTGACACTACCTATTCTCTAGATAGGTACTTGCTCCGGTAGCAATAAAGCCGCTCACCACCCGCAACTCAGGGAGTTGCTAACGAAAACCTCGCTGAAGCCGACGGAGAAGCCGCCTCCCATATCTCCAGTATGGTACCGGAGCTGTTGCCGAAGCACGCTCACTTCCCGACATACATCCGTACGCCTACCCAAATTGGCCTACAAGCCGTGTGTGGCCCGAGTCACTCCAGCTATGACTCTCACTTGCTGAGCAGGCAAGCGCCCGAGATGCGTTGCGGCAGTGAAACCACACTGCCACTTCGCTAAAGGCAACTCCGTGCCTCATGTGACCGACTGGTTCGCACTGGCCGCGCCTGAGTCCGACGCTCGAACGCAACGTGCTTGCCGAGCAAACGAACATGTCGTCCTCAGCGGCCAACCACATACCCCTGCGAGTCCAACACCAATGTCAGGCACCGCGCACTCTAGTCAGCGGTC
Source organism: Catocala nupta (assembly GCA_963675205.1). Taxonomy (NCBI): domain Eukaryota; kingdom Metazoa; phylum Arthropoda; class Insecta; order Lepidoptera; family Erebidae; genus Catocala; species Catocala nupta. The sequence goes on from OY776092.1 coordinate 6,318,757, forward strand.
GATAGAACACGCCTTTCGAGGCGCAGTGAGCTTCCTGACCCCGCAGTACCCTGGTCCAAAGAGGGAGACCCGTAGTTCTCCCCCCGAAAACCTATCTACTCGGGTCATGAAGATAGGGATTATGTAATAGGTACAGTGTTAAATAAACAACGTGATAAAATTCGTATATAGTAGTTTAATTTCAATGAACGACAGTAAATTAGTAGTAATAATAATAATGTCGGGTAGATTATCCGTCAATTATTCATGCTGTTGCAGATAAGTAGAAAACTGTATATATCCACGGGACCATACTACCAGGGTTGCCACCTTTATTTTGAATGAATAGAGTATTATAACTATCTGAGGAAAAAAAATTAAGTTCAAGATCTGAAAATAAAGTATGTATGTATTATTTATTTAACCTGCTTTTTACCAGATTTTTATTGCTTCTAGTAACATCTAACAAATTTAATTATTACGGAACGTTTTAATCGGAAATATGTCTATATTAAGATAGGTAAACAATTGTTGTTATTGAATTTAGGGAATCTCTATAGCGTTACTTTAAATAAACAATTAAATAAAACCAGTAAAAGCCGACATAAGTAAAATAAAGTATTTTTACGTACTTTATTTTCCTAATAAAGTATAAAGTACACACGGCTACACATCAAGTTAGATACTCTATATACGCATAGTAATGCGTAGTAACGCTACATACAAAATAGAGAATTGTTGAAAAGGGACTGCATAGTGGTGTCGATGTAATGGTAAGGATAGAGCGTAACAAAAATATAACGGACTCTCTTGCACGATTCGCAGCGTTCAACTTCTAATAGTTCAAAGTCCAAACAGTCTAGGTTGATGCGTCGCTGTGTGTACGTTTACCCGAAATAACGTACAATATATTATTAAGTACGGTTGGCAACCCTACATACTACGTCAATTTATATCACCAGACTCTCCGTAGTATATTTATACTCTTTGCACCAGACCCAGAATTTCATACCTCATTGCACCACGTAAGTCACAAAACCATTCGGCTCACATGCATATATGCCTAAATAAATACTTACGATAGTTTTAATTGCAGACGTAATCTGTAGTTGGTTGACATTGTTTATAGATATGTTTAATATCAACATGACTTGTTGAGGAGACCTTTACTATTTGTTATCGGCTTATCTCACTTTGGCGTCTTCAGAGTAAACATTGTGCCTGCCCACTATTTGCATCTCATGATGTTTGTGTTTTTTTACAGTTTTTGTAGAATCAATAACCGGTTTGGACTGGTATATTGTCAGTTGGCACCATTGGCGTATATAAGTGGGTGTGTGGGAGCCTTGCCTACCTCAGAATAGTCTGGTACTTTCCCCAGGATGTTAGTATTCAACTCAAAATTCTATTGTTTTGTGAAGGCCTTATTTTATTGTTTGCTGATTGGTCGAGCCTCTTGAAATAGTTATGAATAATAACCAATGCATCCGTAACCTTACAACCTCCAACCATTAGGGTTGGAGGTTGTAAGGTTACGGATGCATTGGTTTTTTATTGGTTTGGTACACTTAATCGGTGGCACAGTGGCTGTGCATAAAGTCTTGGGTTTGGTCCTCAAGTCAGATAGTGTTATTTGATTTATTTTCGGTAAATTCCCAGGAACATCTCAGAAAATGTGCCCGGTGGACAACAATAGTCTGACTTCTCCACTCCCAGACTTTAAGATATACTTGAAATGTGGATGCAAACATTTCTACTTACCTATAGGTGTAAGACTATGTATATAAACTACACTGACGCTATCTTAAGCTAATATACAAAAATCTTAATCACTGAATTTCGACGGTCAAGTGATATTTCGTTTGTGGACAATAGAGAGCAAAGTTATAAGTTTGAGATGAAATAAATTAATTAAATATCAATATCGAATATTCTGGCAGTGTATAGCATGAATGAGAGACGCACATTCGATATGATCACATTTTTATAGAACTACAAAACCATCCTACTGAAACTGCTATACAAGTTTGTGGCCTAGATACAATAATTTTTCATTATGTCTGTATATATATATATATATATATATATAGTATATCGTCGGAGTTTTACGTTTAATGTAATTTGGTTTAGGCCAGGCGATATTTTATTATGAACTGAACCCTATCTTCACCAGTTCAAAACTATGTATAAATATACATATATTATTATCATGAGAACAATTTAATACAATGTCGAATGCGATACCTGTATATCTACTACTATAACGAATTGCTCGCATTATATACCTAATCCTAACTCGTTAAATCATATATGTACATATTTACTTGCACAATCTAGAATCTCTTGGCCGCGAATTACACAAATACAGTGCCCGACTAGTTATGCAATAATAGCATTTACAGCACCTCGCAAAAATCATCAAACAAGAAATATAAATCAGGATAAAACGGACAATTTCTTTTTGATTATAGCTACTACATTGTTAGGAATTAGTCCCTGTGTTGCCCAGGCTCGAAACCATTTGTTAAATATTATTAATAATGTCCTCCAGACCGAATTTCGGTAACGGCGGGCAATCTTAACGGAGACTGGACATCTGCGCAGGAGACATTATTATTGGTTATATTATTATTACTCGTATTGAGATTTCTTAACAGAATAATCCAATACCTTTTTGTTGGCCGGACTCGGGATTCGAACCCGAGACCTCATGCACAGCAGTTGCATGCACTGCCTCTGCGCCACAGAGGCATAAATAGATAACAAGTAGATAACATAAATATATAATTGTCTCATGTAGGAGTAGAAACCACAACACTCGATGCACTGTTAGCGGTGTGGCGATCGCTTTCCTGCTACGCCATCCTACCTCACCTTACGTCGAGAGATGTTTGTTTTTAGTTGTATGCTATTTTACAAATAAATAATAGTCTAAGAAACACACTCCATTAAAAAAAGGAATCCAAAAAGTAGAAAATAGTTTAATAATTTTAATGTAAAAAAGCGTGGGGTGGTTATCAAAATATCTTAGAAAGCACCCCACGCTTTTTTACATGTTTTTAAAACTATTTATTATTGACTAGATGTGCCCGCGGTTTCACCAGCATTTATGATTACTGCGCCGCCCCCGTGGGTCGTAGCGTGATATTATTTAGACTCGATAAATGAGTTATCCAACACTAAAATAATTTTTCAATTCGGATAAGTAGTCCTGAGATAAGCGCGTTCAAGCAAACAAACAAACAAACTCTTCAGCTTAATTATATTAGTATAGATTTTGTTTTTCTAAACTATTATTTTTTTATTTCCTTTTCTAAATTATTGTATTGTCATCGGTTCTCGATAAGTGTGCAAAGTTTCAAATTAATCCGTCGCGCAGTGCGATATTATGAAAATCTAGAGGGACAAAAGTCAAATTAGAAACATGTCTTAAATGACCCATTTAACGGAATAAATTCAAAGCTAACAAGTTATACTACAATCTAGTACATTTTTTGGGAATCCACGCGAATCAACAGCAGGTATAAACAGGTCAGGACGGCCGGCTACCTGAGCCACATCGACCGACCGCTCGCTGCTACAGTTTCATTCGTCTGAGTTCGCTCGATGAATACGCTGTGTTTTAGTGTGCTAGTAGTGATTTTGTGTTGTTATCGTTTTTGTGGAACTTTCAAGGTAAATTTTCATATATATATTTTTTTTATATGTATATTAATTTCATCATAAATATTAAATTAACAGAGTAAGGTTTTTATTTAATCATAAACAGTACTTCTTTAGTTTCATCTAGGGTTTTAGTTGGTTTCCCTGCATTTCCCTGTGCATTGGGTATATTTTTCTGAAAGGTATATTTATATACTATAAGATAAATGTTCATTTGCTTGCGAAAGTTTGCGACACTCTACAACATTTTCTTATTTTCAGAATGCCTTCGCATATTTCTCGTCGTTCGTTTTTTGACGTTTGGTTTGCAAACGCCAAAGAGTCAAGACAAGATGCTTTGTTGCATTATGTTTAACAAGAACATGGTGTCCATCCCGTTACGGATGATATTTTGAAGAGTTTAAAAGCAACAATCAGTAGAATTAGTCAAAAAATTGACGAAGAATGGTCGAAATAAGGAAGACATCGAGAACGCTTTCTGAAAAAGAATTCTTTGTGGTTGTAGTAGTAAGTAACCGGGCTGGAAGACCACCAAAAGACTTTGAATTATCCAGTGAAAAACAAAGAGACGGCGAATTCATCATCTTCTTAAAACTACGCGTACGTGTCCAGAAGAGATATCGATGGCAAACGAATAACAGCTTCGCCAGTCAGGAAAAAGAGATTTAGCAGCTATTGTTAAGGAGCTTTGTTTGTTTTCACCCAGAAAAGATACAGAAATAAAAAAAAGCACGGAGGTGTTTAATCAACCCAAAGCAAAAGGGTCTCATACGGGAGTAATCAAAATTAATTTTTAAAATCTGTATCCACCATACTACAGAGTGAAAATGGCAAAAAAATAGTGCTATCCTAGTAAAATTTATGTTTCAGAAACACATGCCGAAGTTAAACTTTAATCTTTAATGGATCACACGATATTAAGATTATGCAAAGTGCAAGAAGAGGTCCTAAAGTGATAAAAGACTTAAGAAATCTAGATATTATTGTTAAATGGAGTTGTGACGGAGCAGAACAAAATCGCTACAAACAAAATTTTTCTGAATCACACTCCAGTGATGAAAGTTTGTTCAGCATTTCAATGGTGCCAATACAAATGTACGCAATGAATGGCCAAAGTTGTAAACAAATTGTTTGGCAAAACCCTTCGACATCATCAACGAGATATTGTCCACCCATAAAGTTTGTGTTTGCCAAAGAAACTCCAAATATTATTGTGACCAAAGTTGATAAAATCAAAGAACAAGCTAGATCACTGGTACCTACTAAAATTATTATAAATGACATGGAAGTGTTAGTAAAGTCAACACTGATATTCTGTATGATAGACGGCAAAATATGTAGTGCAGTATCTTTATGTACATCCACACAAAAATGCTACATATGTGGTGCCAAACCCAGTGAAATGAATAATGAAGAACTCATTTTAGAAAAGACGGTAAGAAGTGAATTTCTATCTCTGGGTATATCACCTCTTCATTCTGGGATTAGATTATTCGAATGCATCTTGCATCATCATTGCTTCATTCTTAGTCCGCCAGTCGCCTCATTCGCACGATCGTAGTGCTAGCGATTACTATATAACAAATATAACTAGCTATACAGCGACTAGCGAAGCGACTATCACGTGTTACAGAGTAGTGAACAGTACAGAGATTATAGACGAGGCATTGAGCATCATGCAGGCAAGAGAAGATTATGAGCTGTCCACATGCGAAGAATCACCTTCGAAATATGAATCACCCTCTGTTAATATAACACATCGAAGAAAAAAATATGCACCAGGCCATGCGGATACAGAAATGCGCGAAGAGATCAGGGCCTTCCAAGCAAGTGTGAATGGTATGCTTGACAAGTGGTTCACCAAGCAAGAAGAAATGATGGACAGATTCAATAGTATTGTTGGAGATATAAAGGCATCGATAACATTTTTGAGCGACAAGTATGAAGACCTATATAAAAAAACAGAAATGGCAGAAAAACGTGTGATTGAACTTGAAAGTCAATGTTTAACAGCTGTGAAGAGGTTGTCTGATCTTGAAGCTAAATTGGATGATATGGAGCAGCAGAGTCGAAGTTGCAATGCTGAGATTAGTAATCTTCCTGAAAAGCGCGGCGAGAACTTGATGTCATTACTTGAATCCATTGCGACTGTGGTTAAACAACCAGCGCCGGCGCAATTTATCACATCAATACATCGGGTACCTCAAGCTAACCCTCGAAGCGCTCAGCCAAGAAACATTGTAGTGAGATTCACTAGTCAGGTGATTCGTGACAATTTCGTGACAGCAGCCAGGCGGAACAAAGGAGTGTCATCAGAACAGCTGAACATATCAGGCTCACCTGTGAAAGTTTATATTAATGAGCACTTGACATTGAAAAACAAAACCTTGTTTCGCGAGGCCAGAGAAGCGGCCAAAGCACATGGTTATCGATACGTATGGATCAAACACGGGCGTATACTGGTACGAGCAAAAGATACTTCCCCAGCCTTTGCCATCCGCAAAAAGGAGGACGTCCTCAAGATTAAGCAACAAGAACAACCCTGAACTTAGTCGTAAAGTCGGTATAGTGTTTATTAAGTATCTGCCATTCTTGCTAAAGTTAGTTAAACAAAAATGCACTTGCAAATTGTACAATTGTTGTGGGCTCTCAACCTCGCATTACTCTGTGGTATTCATATTATTTGTGTTATGCGGGCAGTCAATCGCGGCAAAATACCCATCTGACTTCACTAATTTATATTTTTAGAAAAATGATTTACATTACAATTTGCAGCATATTTTTCATGATAATTACATTTACAATACATTACTTGAATACAGTGTGTTAAGGATATGTACAGTGCAATTCCAGTGTGGTCGCATATATTGTAAAAGCAGTATGTTCGGGATGATCAATTCTCCTTATAGTTTATATTATTATACACGTAAGTATTATCTAGACTATATTTAGTAATCGTTCTACAGTTACACTTCAATAATGGTTGATAATATATCATTATATTATCAAAACTGTCGTGGTTTGAGAACAAAACTAAACATATTGTATACAAATACGTTAACTGAGTGCTATGATTTAATTGTGCTTTCGGAAACGTGGTTAACGCCTAATATTGGTGACTGTGAGTGCCTGGATTCACGTTATAATGTATATCGTTGTGATAGGAATCGAGCATTATGTGGTAAATTGGATGGTGGTGGTGTCATGATTGCAGTGCGTCATGGACTTCCAGTTAAACGTTTTTATTTGCAACCCCAGATAGCAGACGATGCCACCAACAGTATTATTAATTTGCCAGTTAACTTTGATTATGTTTTTCTTAAATTTGACTCGTGTAATGTAGGTAAGTACCATGTAATTATCGGCGTATACATACCGCCTAGTCAGCCTTTTTTGTCATATAAAATATTTTTCGACGCTATACAAACAGAGGTTATGTCTCTAAATGTAGACAAAATATACATGATTGGTGATTTTAATATGCCTAATATTGAATGGATGGAATGTAGCCCGTTAGTTTTCATTCCAGAACCTTCTACTTGCAACAATACCAGCACATATTTTTCTAACTTGTTTTCTCTTGCAAATTGCAAACAATATAATGTAGTTTAATAATATGAATAGAATATTAGACTTATTTATTTCGAATAGTGATGAATGCGTATGTGAACCCCCAAGGAATTACTTAGTACCTGTAGACAATTTACACCCGCCTTTCTGTGTCCATGTTAATTTTAATTTACAATATAAAAGTTTAAAAGTCAATTCAGATAATATGAAATATCGATTTTTAGAGGGTGATTATACTAGAATTAATAAAGAAATTTCGAGTGTGGATTGGCATAATGTTCTAGAAAATATGTCAGTTGATTCAGCTACTACAGTTTTTTATAGTAAAATATATGACATTATTAAATCATCTGTACCTCGCCGACCTATAAAGAATAGGAAATACCCTATATGGTTTTCTAGACCGCTTATTCATATTTTTAAAAATAAACAGAAAGCTTGGGTCAAATGGAAAAAATATGGGAACACATCAGATTATGAAGCATACTCATGTTTGCGTGATAGATTTAAGTCAGTTAGTGGTGAGTGTTTTAGATCTTACATTGGTTCTATAGAGGAAGGTTTAAAAAAGGATGTCAAGGCTTTTTGGTCATACATAAAAAGTTACAAAAATAGAGATGGAATCCCTAGTGAAATTACATATAACAATATAAAATCTGATAATCCGTCTGAAATTTGTAACTTGTTCTCAACCTATTTTAGCTCAGTATACGTTAAAAGCGACCCCATAAACTTGGACTATGACTCTTTGCCCACATCTAGGTACACTGATATAATCATTTCTGATTTACACATAACCAGAGACAAGATAATAAAAGAGCTTATGTCTTTGGACATAAACAAAGGGGCAGGGCCAGATGCAATACCTCCTTTTTTCTTAAAACATACTGCTGAAACGATTAGCCTACCATTGTTTATTATATACAATAATAGTCTGACAGGAGGCGTAATGCCACAGGTTTGGAAGACCGCTAATGTAACGCCTGTATATAAGAGCGGGTGTAAATCGGATGTTACAAATTACCGTCCCATATCCTTGCTCTCAACAATGGCAAAGACTCTTGAGCGTTTAGTACATAGCGAAATTTATTCACATCTGCACATATGTATTACTCCCGAACAGCATGGATTTGTCAAGGGTCGGTCTACTGTAACTAACCTGTTGCTTTATACGAATTATCTGTTTGAAACTATGGACAACTGCTTGCAGGTGGACGCGGTTTACACCGACTTTTGCAAGGCATTCGATAAAGTTGATCACTCTATTCTATTAAAGAAGATTGCATATAATGGTATTCGTGGAAACTTGTTACGCTGGTTCGAGTCCTATATAGTTAACAGAACACAAAGGGTTGCCCTGAATGGTTTCTATTCTAATGAAATACAAATCAGTTCGGGTGTAGTCCAGGGTTCAATTCTAGGGCCCTTGCTCTTCGTGTTATTTATTAATGACATAGGCAAGTGTTTTAAACATTGTCATTATCTATTGTATGCAGATGATTTAAAAATCTATCGAGACATTAAGATGCAAAGTGACTGCAATAAATTACAGGAAGACTTGAACCGCTTTACCAGTTATTGTTCTGACAATAAATTACAACTAAACATTAATAAATGTAAATCAATAACATTCACAAAAAAAAATAACACATTTAATCAAACGTACTTCCTTTGTAACAATGCACTTGAGAAAGTAGTGTCGATTAGAGACCTTGGAATACATCTGGATTCTAAGCTCCATCTTGATGTTCATGTTAACTGTACAGTAAATAAAGCTTTTCAAATGTTTGGATTTGTCATGCGCACTTGTGTACCCTTTAAAAGGCCAGCCTCATACTTGCTGCTCTACAAGTCACTCATCAGATCACAATTAGAATATGCCACTGTTGTATGGAATCCCTATTACATAAAATATATTAATCAAATAGAAGTAGTACAGCTTAAATACCTCCGTGCCGTCAACTATAGATGTTTTCGCAAAAGAAGCTCATACTATGACACATTGGTTAAATTTTCTCTAATGTCACTCAAAAAAAGACGATGGCTAATGGACTTATCTGCGATATATAACATTTGTCGTAATAAATATGACTGCAATAACCTAATGAATCAAATACAAATAAGAATCCCTAGCAGCTCGCTTCGTATACGTGCTGCGCATAACTGGGGGCTTTTTGCGCCAAGGATGTGCAGAACGAATGCGGGCGAGCGAGCGCCGCTTTGCCGCATCATGAAACTTTATAATAAATATTTTACAGATATCGATTTGTTTATACTATCACCTGGGCAATTCAAGAGGTGCGTGGTTGAGAAACTCAACGAAATAGCTAATGTAATATAGTTGATACCGATTTTCATTTGTATTAAACTAATTATTGTTTCGACATGCCAGAACTAATACTTGTAACACATTACTACTCTTTTTTGTAATAGTATTAATTTTGCGGGCAACGATGTTGGTTGTGCATATATTTAAGTATTTTAGAAATTAGTAGTTTGATTTAGCATAGTGTACAATTGTTTGTTGTCCTGAACAAAAAAAAATAAAAAAAATAAAATATAGGCTAGGGGATCCGAAAATAAAACGAAAGTGGCTGAAAAAAGAAGTTCTTGCAAGAAAAGTTTAGAAGCGAATTGGGTCTTTTAGTAGATATGCCAAAACAACAAACCGGAAACATTAACGATGGAAATACAGCTCGTAAGTTTTTCCGAAATGCTGAAAAGTCAGCAGAAATAACTGGTGTCAATGTTGAGCTTATCAAACGCTTTCATGTCATATTAGAGACTATAAATAGCGAGTATTTCATAAATGTTGACAAATTCGATGAATTCACCAAGGCAGCAAGAGAATTGTATTTTATGGAGTATTCGTGGTACCCAATTCCAGTAAGCGTACATAAAATTTTATTTCACGGGAAAGATATAATTTATGCATGTGTTTTACCTATATGTCAAATGTCTGAAGAAGCTCAAGAGACATGAAATAAACACAATAGGCAATTCAGGGAACTTTTTACAAGAAAATCTTCGAGAATTAATACAAATAGAGATTTACTGAATAGATTGTTAATTTCATCGGATCCGTATATTGCTAGTTTTCGTGCGGCTCCAAAAACAAAGCGTGGTAAAATTAAACCTGAGGTAATTGAGCTTGTGGCGTATGTATATACACACAGGCAACATATAGCTTTACGAGAAACCTGGAATCGAACGGAGCATCGTACAACTAGACGCGCCGAAACCAAGCGACGCGCGAAGGCGATCGAACGGAGCATCATACGTCTAGCCGCAACGATATCAACATTCGAACTGTTGACGCGCGAAGCTTCCCTCTGCTTTTTATACGTGGCACTACTTTTATACTCGCGAACAGATTTCCAAGAAATCATTCGAAAATGTTAGATTTTTGTTTACTTGTCGCTGATTGGTGAAAATGTTTATTGTACACATTAGTGTTAGCATTACTTGCATGACTAATAAATGGGATATAAGATAGGTGAAAAATTGTAAATATATTCTCAGTTGAATCAGTCTGCGTGTTTCATTATAACCCTAACGGTTACCAGCTACGGACCTGGCTTCTGCCCGCCGGCTGGTAACACGTTAAATTGGTGACCCCTGACCTCTCATCGTTCTAGTGCTGTTATAATATCGGTTCACTGAACCGACACCCAACATCTGTTGGTTTTCGGCCAAATCTAGACGTACGAACACGCTACCTTATCGTCATGGCACAATAAAAAGCTGAAGAATTCACCGACAAGCAAGTAACGACCCCTCTCTACGCTGCCGTCGTAATTATAAATGCAGTAATCGACATTTTTCAAATTTCTGTTTTTATCGAAAATGATGGTAAGAGACAGATATCTAAGTAATGGTTAATTAATATTTAAAAAAAAAAAGCTTGGAAGTTAGTAAAATCATAAGCACAAGTGCAGCATTCGTATGACTTTTCCGGGAGTTTGTTAATTGAAATGCAGTAGTAATAAAATACAAGGATAAAATGCAGTACTAATGTCTATGCTACACATTTAAAACGCAGTATTAATCTTATCGTAGGAATAAATGCAGTATTTGCATAATATACTGCATTTTAATGTTATACCTCCATTTTATATTTCTATGATTCTTTCCTAAACTCAAATGCAGTAAATGTGTATACTGCATTTGAGTGTTGTGTTAGTAGAGTGTTTCATGACGCTGTGCAAAATATGACATGTTTTGAACATTTCATTTGCCCTTATGGGTAATGAAGAATGTGAAGATTGTTAAGATTTTAACATACACCAGCCTACGTGCCAGGAACCCGCATCATGTGATATCTGTAATTCCTATAAACTGCACAAGGAAATATACGAAATGGCCAGAAATTTTTATCAAGAAGATGTGGAGGTGTCTACGAAATCATCAGATAAAGCCTTTTATTCAGCAGATTTACAAAAAGTTATTATGCTGCCTAGGATAGATATGTTCAAAGCGGTTATTTTTGCCCGAGAATTATAGCGTTTAATGAAAGTTTCGTACCTTTGGGATCTAGTAAGGTAAATTTTCTGCCGTTCGCCGCAATAAGGCACGCAGCAATTGCAGGCAGAAAGCAGGAAGACATCATCGGTGCTTTTAGAGCATTTTTCATTTACAAGCGTGATTGTAATGAAATAGTAATATGGACTGATAATTGTTCTGGTCAAAATAAAAATTGGGCATTTTTTACATTCCTTGTCCAAATAATAAACAGTTCTTTAATTAGTGCCAACAGTATTACAATAAAATATCTCGAATCAGGGCATACTTTTAAGTCTGCTGATAATTTTGACCACCAGGTTGAAAACCAACTAAACAAAGCAAAGAAAGTATACGATTTCGATGACTTTATTGATTGTGTGCAATTGAGTAATTCAGGCAAAGTAATAGTGAAAGCCATATAAGTTACTGATTTTTTTAAATATGTTGATCAGTCATCTCAGCCTAAACTAAAAAAGAGTATAAATCGTATATATTTGAGAAATATAGTTTCTGTAAAGGCACGTAGACAAAACTTTAATTTATTTGTCAAGACGGAATATGATGGGGTGATCCGAGAAATGGACTTCCTAAAACTTAAACATAAAAAAATATTGTCAATACCCGAACCAATTCAGAACACGATTCCTAGAGGTATATCTGAAGCGCGTAAATCTGCAATTCTTACTACTTTGTCTAAATTAATTCCACCAAACAGATTACCCTTTTGGCAAAATCTCCACACCGATAATAATTTTATTGATCTCGTTAATAATTTAGATGTAGAAGAAGAAGACTGTTAAAGTGCTGTTATAAATTATTGTTAAGTCCTTTTTATTTTTGTTTTTCGACGGTGGCAGTAGCCCGTCTAAATATTTATTATTGTTTAGTGTAACTGTTATTCTTAATTTTAAATGAGAATAAGCAAGTCATTTTAGAATAATAATTAGTCTTTTTAAATTTTGTTGATTTTTTGTGATTTGTTTAGAACAATTATTATAATAATGAGAAGACTGTTAAAGTGCCATTATAAATTAGTGTAAAGTTGCCCGTTTAAATATTTATTGTTTAGTTACTTTTATTTACATTTTAAAAGACAATAAGCGAGTCATTTTAGAAAAAAGATTGTGTTTATTAAGTTTTATTGATTTTCAGAGATTTGTTGAATAACATTTTTAAGAAGACTGTAATTAAACTGCCATTATAATTAGAGTTAAGTTCTTTTTTATTTTTGTTTTTGCCTTAATAAAGTATAATTTATTATTTTATATACATGTTCACTTTATTTGTTATTTTTACCTATAATCCTATATTTTAAATGAATATGTATACTGCATTTATGTAATATTTATAAGATCGGTTCATTTCGATATACTAAAACTTAATGCAGTATCAAGCAATCCCTATACATAAATGCAGTACTAAGCACAAGTACCGCATTTCACTTAACAGTACACACATAATATTAGTTATAGGCACAAAGTTAAAATGCAGTATTCAGCATTTTAGATTAATTCAATAATAAAATTGTTCTTAATGTTAAGGTAAATAATGAAGTGTATTATTTTGTGCATCGTGAATCAAAAATAATATTCATATTAGGTCAGAAATCGTAGAGAATGTAAAAAAACGTTTAACCGCGTTTTTTTCGAAACCGCCATTCTGCGAATACTGCATTTATAATTACGACGGCAGTACGGTGATGTCGCTACAATCTCACTGCCTGCACGTCTACCTCAATTCTGGCGTCAAAACCCACGACTGTGGTTCGCACAGTTTGAAGCCGCCGTCGCCGCCAGCTAGATGGGAGAAGAACAGAAATTTAACCTCGTCGTACCGTTGCTAGGCTGTAGTGACCTCGAACAAATCGGCGACATCATATTAAACCCGCCATCGACCAACAAGTACATTACGCTAAAGAACAGACTGATATCAACGTACCAAGAATCAGACCATCGTCAGCTACAGAAATTACTCAGCGGCCTAGAACTCGGCGACATGAAACCTAGCCAGTTATTACGTAAGATGCGCGATTTGAGCGGTAAATTACTAACCGACGAAGCTCTAAAAGTTATGTGGCTCAACCAATTACCCACACAAGTCCGCGCCGTACTCTCCGTGAACACCGAATCGTCGCTAGAATGTTTAGCTGTGATGGCCGACAAAATGGTTGAACATTTCGAACCCGCAACTGTTACCGCAGTCCACACTACATCCTCTACGCCGGCGCACACATCAAGCCCGTCGTGTTTACATTGCCCAACTCACCCAACTACAGAAAATCTACAGTTCGACCTATTATATAAACAAATAGAAAAACTAACGCTGGAGATCGCCGAGATTCGAACCAATCAACAACATGCGTCGTATCGCTATGGCGCCACTCGTTCGCATAGCAACAACCGATCGCGATCGAACTCGAGATACCGTGCCCGCTCGAACCGCAAACCCGGCGATCCCGACTGGCTGTGTTATTACCACCTGCGCTATGGAGATGAAGCCCGTAGATGCGAATCACCGTGCGCAAAAAAGAAGCAGGAAAACTAGAAAATACATCGACTATGGCGGGCGTCGATGTTAGCAAACCAAGCTACCGCCTCTGCGTTATCGATCTTAACAACAGAGAGAAGTTTCTAGTCGACACGGGTGCCGACATATCCGTATTAGCCGCAAGAAATAAGAAAGACGTGAAGCCGATTCAAAGTACCTACAAACTGTTTGCTGCGAACGGTACAGAGATACGTACCTACGGTGAGCGCACACTCGAACTCAACCTAGGTCTACGCAGAAGCTTTAAATGGACATTTACCGTGGCTGACGTGAAAACATCAATACTAGGCGCAGATTTCTTAGCGAAGCACAAATTACTTGTCGATCTACATCAAAGAAAACTCATCGACCGCATTACCGACCTTAGCGTTCACACCATCAAAATACATAGCACCGAGGAAGCCGTATACGTTATCAGCCACCATCACCCCTATCACGACATCTTGAAAGAATATCCCGACGTACTGCGACCCATGTCACTCAAAACTCCGACTAAGCACAACGTAACTCATCGCATAAAAACAACAGGCCAACCAATCTATTCAAGGCCGCGACCCCTGCCGCCCGATAAATACAAAGCTGCGAAGCTAGAATTTGAGAAGATGATGGAGATGGGAATCTGTAAACCGTCAAACAGTCCATGGGCCAGCCCGCTTCACGTCGTTAAGAAAAAGGATGGTTCGCTACGCGTGTGTGGCGACTATAGAAGATTGAAAGCCGTTACAGTACCCGATCGCTACCCTATACCGAGAATTCAAGATTTTACGTACCAGCTACATGGAAAGAAAATCTTTTCTAAACTAGATCTCAAAATGGCGTACTTCTGGATACCTATTGAAAAAGAAGATGCTGCGAAGACTGCCATAATAACTCCCTTCGGCCTCTTCGAGTTCAACTGTATGACGTTCGGCTTACGCAACTCCGGCCAAACATTTCAACGTTTCATGCACGAAGTACTACGAGGGCTCGACGACAACGTATTCTGTTTCATCGATGATTTACTAGTGCACTCAGAAAACCCAGAGGATCACAAGCGTCACTTACAAAAAGTTCTCGAACGACTCGACAATTACGGCGTCACTCTAAACATTGATAAATGTGAGTTCGGCAAAGACAAGATACAGTTCCTCGGTTATGAAGTTACACCGGACGGAATCAAACCCACAGAAGAACGCATTCAAGCCATACTTACGTTTCCCAAACCAACTACAGTGCAAGAGTTAAGAAGATTTTTAGGCATGATCAACTTCTACCGTAGCTGCCTACCCCATCAAGCCGAATACCAAAAGGACGAAGGAATCACCCCATATATATCTGGGCCCAGTTGTTATCATAATCAAAGTAGCCTTATTTGAAAGAGAATATAATAACAAGTCGTCACCAAAAATTTTGTGATATTTCGCTTCCCAGAAATTAAGTTATATAAAATAAAGTAAAAGTGAGGTTATATGACATTAATCGTTTGCAAAATGTTATATATGTTTATATGGAGGTACTTTATCGAAGGTTTACCTATTTATTTACCAGTGGCGGTCTATGGGGAAGGCCCATGTTCAGCAGTGGACGTCTGTGGCTGATAGATAGATAGAAGTAGCCACCTCAGAAAACAAATATCAATATTGCTTTGATTTTTATGTACTTACCTATAAATAAAAAATAAAACGTCCTTGTTTGTAACATGCAGATGCGGACCACTAAAAGACAAAGCAAAGATCCACTAGATTACTTAGATTGCGGCATTACCCTCTATAAGTATGCAACTGCACGCATTTTTTCACTTGCTATACCTACATACTTGCTATACCTATACCTATGCATGCCATTGACGTATAACTGATAAAATCGCTTCATCCTCCAAAACTCTTCTGCCAATAGAGTTATTGCGACCTATCTCAATGGTATAGTTCACACAGCATTCGTCAATGTCCAATTCAGAAGCGGAATCAGTTGTCTAACATGAAGTGCCAGGTAATTCTAAGTCACAAGATCCGTCGAACAGTCCTTTAGCAAGCCAAAGTCGTGGGGTAAAGCAAACCACATAACAAAACAAGAAAAATATGTGCGCACTCATAAGGAACAAACCACAGAGTACATTTGGAACAAACCGAACGAGTGTTGAACTTGATTTTGACATTAGCCGTTAAACTTGTCAGTCGGTGACCACAGGTAATTAATAACCAAAACACGATTTTCAATCGATTGAGATTTTATTATCATCATTCGATTATAGAACACATTTTGAGATTATACCGATTAAATAATACTCGATAGTATATATTAATCGATTATTGGTTAACTTAATTTAATATAAGTTTCTCGCTTTCTATGAAGAAATAATCAAACGTATTTTGGTGGTAAGTACCCAAAAATATAACGATTTTTTTGGTATCAATTACAATGTGATAACTGGTGGGCCCAGGGGTTCTCACCCTCCTTTACTTAACAAGTATCTACACAATAGCAAGAAAAACGACAAAACACCTATCCAATGGACACATGAAGCTGAAACAGCTTTCGAACGATGCCGACAAAGCATTCTCGAGGCTACTATATTATCGCACCCGATACCTAACGCTCCGTTATGCTTACTCACCGACGCGTCTGGCACTAGCCTCGGCGCAGTCCTACAACAAAAAATAGACAACGTGTGGAAACCACTCGCCTTTTACTCAAAAACAATGAGCGAGACGCAGAGAAGATACAGTGTATACGATCGCGAACTTCTAGCAATGTATACAGCTGTTAAAAACCTACGCCGACTGATAGAGGGCAACGAACTCACCATATGTACGGATCACAAACCATTGACGTACGCTCTAACAAGAACGCCGAGTAACAATGACACACCGCGTCGAGAACGACAATTGCATTTCATAAGCCAATACTGCACTAACATCAAATACATTCACGGTGATAAGAACGAAGCCGCTGACGCGTTATCACGTATCACAGAAATCGAACTACTCAACGCAACGATGGACTACGATAAGTTATCTCAAGAACAAGAAACGTACGCCGAGCTACGTGTTTGCATGAATAACCCCAGACTGAAGTTTTCCCGCGTAAACCTACCGGGAGTCAAACGGCCTATTTGGTGCGAAACATCGACAGCGAACATTCGACCATACCTACCATTGCCTTATCGTGTCGCAGCCTTCAAAGCACAACACGAACTAAGTCACCCCGGCGTTCGTACAACAAGAAGAATAATGACGACAAAGTTTTTCTGGCCATCTATAAACAAAGACGTAGGTATATGGGCCAAGGCGTGCATCAGCTGTCAACGAGCGAAAGTTCATCGACACGTCATTAGCCCGCTCGGTGAGTTTCAACAATCATCTCGTTTTGAACACCTGCACGTGGACATAGTTGGGCCACTCCCACCATCAGATGACTATAGATACTTAGTTACTATGATTGACCGCTGCACTAACTGGCCAGAGGTAATACCTACTCGTGACGTTACCGCCGAAACGGTCGCGAAGGCCGTATACGAGGGATGGATATCGCGGTTTGGATGTCCTCTACGACTTACTACAGACCAAGGGAGACAGTTCGAGTCGTCTTTATTTCAAGCTTTAATGAAGAAAATAGGCGTCTCTCGAACACGTACTACTGCATTTCACCCGCAAGCTAATGGAAAAATCGAACGATGGCATCGATCTCTGAAAGCGGCACTGATGGCAAGAGCAACCGATTACAGATGGATCAATGAATTACCTACAGTATTACTAGGACTTCGCACCGCCCTACGTGAAGACTCAACCGTCAGCCCGGCCCTGATGACATACGGATCTACGTTACGCGTCCCATCTGATTTCTTCGCGCCTACCAAGCCGAACATTGAAGATGCGGAATTTGTCCGTCAGCTGACTGAAACAATGTCGTCATTATCACCAACATCAACAAGGCAAGCGTCAAGGTCAAACACATTCATATACAAAGACCTCGGGACATGTACGCATGTGTTTGTGCGCAACGACATCGTGCGCAGACCTCTCGTACCACCATACAACGGACCATATCATGTACTTCAACGCAGTACCGACGGCAAGCACTTCACAGTGCAACTTCCGCTTCGCACCGCAGTAATTTCAATCGACAGATTGAAGCCAGCCCATCTACTCAACGAGGAAGACTCGCTAGAAAACACAACATTAACAAACAAGCCAGCCCCGGACACATCACCCACACCAATGCGGACAGCCTCATCACAGTCATCACCTTCACCGCGAAATTCGTACGTCACCAGATCCGGCCGCGCGGTGAAACAAAACGTACGCTTCGCTTAGGCGGGAGTGATGTGGCGTATGTATATACGCACAGGCAACATATATGTAGCTTTACGAGAAACCTGGAATCGAACGGAGCATCGTACAACTAGACGCGCCGAAACCAAGCGACGCGCGAAGGCGATCGAACGGAGCATCATACGTCTAGCCGCAACGATATCAACATTCGAACTGTTGACGCGCGAAGCTTCCCTCTGCTTTTTATACGTGGCACTACTTTTATACTCGCGAACAGATTTCCAAGAAATCATTCGAAAATGTTAGATTTTTGTTTACTTGTCGCTGATTGGTGAAAATGTTTATTGTACACATTAGTGTTAGCATTACTTGCATGACTAATAAATGGGATATAAATTAAAATGCATTTAATTCGGACAACAGGTTATATCTAGTGTTAGTGTTAGTAGCGTACGTAGAACAAAAGAAATTAAAAAGAACAAGAAAAAAAAAAAAAAAAAAACGAAAAAAAAAAAAAAAAACAGTAATGCAAGAGGATGACCAAACAGGAAAACATGTTTCCTATTTAATAAGCCTCCGCACAAAATGGCTGATGTTCGGAGTATAACTCTCCGCCACAGCTCTCAGGATATAGTTGCGACTACTCCGCACTCTGCTCAACAGCGACGCAGTTTTTTTGCGTATAATGGCATGAAAGCCGTCTGTGTGAGTTTTTGCAAACATTTCCGAGGCACTGCAGAAACGGGGCAGTCGCAACAACATCCTGAATGCGTTTATAATGCGCGATATAAGATAGGTGAAAAATTGTAAATATATTCTCAGTTGAATCAGTCTGCGTGTTTCATTATAACCCTAACGGTTACCAGCTACAGACCTGGCTTCTGCCCGCCGGCTGGTAACACGTTAAAAGCTATTAGAAATAAGAATTTCACCTATTGAACGTGAGATACCAGTAGACGAAACAGATAGAGATTCTGGTGAATCTGAATTAGAATCTGAAGACTTTGATGAAACTGTTAAAGAATCTGACGAAGATTCTAAAGAATCTCAAAATTAATCATAACTGTACTAATCTTTGTATAGCTTTTTTATTGTATTTACTTTTATATTCATTTTGATATATAGTTGTGAAAATGTTTTTTTGTTAAAATAAACGTCTAATACTATCAATATGTTTTTTTATTGATTCATTTATATTTTATCACCTAATAACACGTAAATATGAGACAAAATAATTTTGTCCCGCTAGATTTTTATAATATCACACTGTGCGTCGGTTTAAAAGGGGTGAAAATCACGTTCAAAGATTCCGTTACATAGATACATAGACATATAGATACATACATACCAAGCTAATAAAAGCGTGTTAAAAAGGATCCTTCGTCATAATTTTCTACTGGTTCGGTGCACGGGGCTGACTTATCCGGTACTGAATTGGATGTCTTCGACCAACTTGACTTAAAAGTATATAATTATACACGCATATGTACCCTATATACGCATACCTACGCTACATACAAAATAGAGAATTGTCGGAAAGGGGGAGTGCATAGTGGTGTCGATGTAATGGTAAGGATAGAGTTTAACAAAAATATAACGCACTTTCTCGCACGATTCGCAGCGTTCAACTTCTAATAGTTCAAAGTCCAAACTGTCTAGGTAGATGTGTCGCTGTGTGTACTTACGCATCCAAGTGTGTGAACTCACATTGTACTGATAGGGCCTTATCTGCAGTTGCCTTTTTATTTTATTGTGTCATGGGTATAATCAGTTACTCTAAGGTGTGTTTAAGTACATACACATGTAATATATCGTATACTTGAAATATCTTATGCTAATTAAAATTATTCATAGCAATTTTCACGTGACTCATCTGTATACTTAATATAATGTTAGACAACGGGTCTTACTCGCGATAAAGTATTTAAAAGGTAATAAATACCTATTGATTACCCGACGTTTCGACCGACTTGCATCGATCGTGGTCACGGGTTGACTGATGTGAGCTCAGCGGCGCCTTCGTGAAGTGCGGGTTTCGGCAACTACCCTCACTTGGTCACTATTTATATTCGCACTGTCGGTATTTCGACACACAACACTAACGACGTCTACACACTGGCTACCTAAGTCACTACGGCGACGTTTACATTTGCTGATGACTGGATTCCAAGATGTAGACAAACGGTATCCATCCTCCCGGTTGAAGTTACGATATTTCTTAATTTCAACCGCTTCACGTACTATCCTGGAGTAATAGTGACGATCGGTGGATAAAACCTGTGGTTTATGTAACTCGATCCAGTGGTTTGGTCCAGACTCCAGCAAATGCTCGGCTATAGCGGACTTGTTTACTACCCGGTTCTTGACAGCTGTGATATGTTCCTTGACCCTTTCAGCGATTGTACGTTTGGTCTGTCCGATGTAAGAACTACCACAACTGCAATCCACCTTGTAGACGCCAGGTGTTTGAAAAGGGATAACATCCTTTGGAGTGCGTAGATAGCTTACTACTTTGGAGAACGGACTATATACAGTCTTTATGGAGTATTTCTTCAGTGCTGTTCCAACTTTGTCCGTTACTCCTTTTATATACGGCATGTATGCCGGCACTCTGCTGACCCCAGGTTGGCTATCCCTTCTCCTCGGACGGTGTATGCTACCCTTATATCCGTTGCGCCTAAGTACCTCCTGAACATGTGTGAGCTCACTTTCTAGGTGTTCAGGGTCACAGAGGTCATACGCTCTGTTCGTCAGTGATGATACAACGGATTGTAATTGTCGCGGATGGTGATGCGAGTAGGCGTTAAGATACCTGTCAGTGTGTGTTGGTTTGCGGTATACAGTATGTCCCAGGGTGCCATCTTCTCTCACTGTTATTTTTACATCGAGAAAGGGTAACGATCTGTCCACCTCCATTTCGTAAGTAAAGCGGATGTTAGGATGTATGGAGTTCAACCGCATTGCGAATTGTTCTACTTCGTGCTTGTTGCCTTTCATGATACAAAATATATCGTCGACATACCTCTTCCATAGTTTTACATTTGAGGCCTGCATGTCTATGGATTCCTCGAAGTATTCCATCCAGATATTAGCCATTACCGGTGCTACTGGGCTGCCCATGGCTACTCCGTCGATCTGAAGGTAATGTTGTCCACGATATAGGAAGTAATTGCCTTCTAAGCAGCTCTTTAGTAAAACAGTGTATTCGTTGGGCAGATTGTTTTTCACGAAAGATGTAGTCTTACCTACGAAAGACTACATCTTTCGTGAAGGATTCGCGCCATTTTGTTGACATCCTCAAGTGCGTGATAGTGGAACCAGACGAAGTGATGGTGAGTTTTGATGTGGAATCACTATTCACTAACGTTCCCATTGAAGAATGCCTTGTGGTCATCGAGAGGAAGTTAAGGGAAAACAATCTGCCCAACGAATACACTGTTTTACTAAAGAGCTGCTTAGAAGGCAATTACTTCCTATATCGTGGACAACATTACCTTCAGATCGACGGAGTAGCCATGGGCAGCCCAGTAGCACCGGTAATGGCTAATATCTGGATGGAATACTTCGAGGAATCCATAGACATGCAGGCCTCAAATGTAAAACTATGGAAGAGGTATGTCGACGATATATTTTGTATCATGAAAGGCAACAAGCACGAAGTAGAACAATTCGCAATGCGGTTGAACTCCATACATCCTAACATCCGCTTTACTTACGAAATGGAGGTGGACAGATCGTTACCCTTTCTCGATGTAAAAATAACAGTGAGAGAAGATGGCACCCTGGGACATACTGTATACCGCAAACCAACACACACTGACAGGTATCTTAACGCCTACTCGCATCACCATCCGCGACAATTACAATCCGTTGTAGCATCACTGACGAACAGAGCGTATGACCTCTGTGACCCTGAACACCTAGAAAGTGAGCTCACACATGTTCAGGAGGTACTTAGGCGCAACGGATATAAGGGTAGGATACACCGTCCGAGGAGAAGGGATAGCCAACCTGGGGTCAGCAGAGTGCCGGCATACATGCCGTATATAAAAGGAGTAACGGACAAAGTTGGAACAGCACTGAAGAAATACTCCATAAAGACTGTATATAGTCCGTTCTCCAAAGTAGTAAGCTATCTACGCACTCCAAAGGATGTTATCCCTTTTCAAACACCTGGCGTCTACAAGGTGGATTGCAGTTGTGGTAGTTCTTACATCGGACAGACCAAACGTACAATCGCTGAAAGGGTCAAGGAACATATCACAGCTGTCAAGAACCGGGTAGTAAACAAGTCCGCTATAGCCGAGCATTTGCTGGAGTCTGGACCAAACCACTGGATCGAGTTACATAAACCACAGGTTTTATCCACCGATCGTCACTATTACTCCAGGATAGTACGTGAAGCGGTTGAAATTAAGAAATATCGTAACTTAAACCGGGAGGATGGATACCGTTTGTCTACATCTTGGAATCCAGTCATCAGCAAATGTAAACGTCGCCGTAGTGACTTAGGTAGCCAGTGTGTAGACGTCGTTAGTGTTGTGTGTCGAAATACCGACAGTGCGAATATAAATAGTGACCAAGTGAGGGTAGTTGCCGAAACCCGCACTTCACGAAGGCGCCGCTGAGCTCACATCAGTCAACCCGTGACCACGATCGATGCAAGTCGGTCGAAACGTCGGGTAATCAATAGGTATTTATTACCTTTTAAATACTTTATCGCGAGTAAGACCCGTTGTCTAACATTATATTAAGTATGTGTACAAATCGCGAAAGTTTAAAAACTTTTACTCATCTGTATGTCGAATTTGTTATTACTTGGCTGCTACCAGGGACTTTTATTTTTTTTATAACAAATCGCGCCGATTGCACTACGTGTAGAACCTAGTCTATCAAGTCTTAGAATCTATACTAATATTTTAAAGACGAAAAATGTATGACTCATCATGGCACAGCCACCATCGCAAACTGGAAATCTATTTACGCAGTGAATTAATGCCTCCGTGGCGCAGCGGTAGTGAGCTCGAATCCCGGGTCGGGGCAACAAAAAGTTATTGTGTTTTCCAGTTAAAAAATCTCAATAGCAGCCCGGACTAAGGAAGTTGGCGGTGTAAGACACCCCTGTGTCTCGGAAAGCACGTAAAGCCGTTGGTCCTGCGACTGATCTCTCTCCGGTCGTGTCGGATCATGAGAATTAGGGAATAGAGAGTGCACTTGTGTTTGCGTTCACAATTTTGCTCTATAATATCTCCTGCGTAGTTGGCCAGTCTCCTTTAAGACTGGCCGCCATGGCCGAAATTCGGTCTGGAAGATATTATTATGATTAGTCGATAATTAGTCGAAATTGGTCGCGAAGTAGCAGAATTGGTCGGTCCACCATTCAAAAGATACAAGGGGTATTGGTGGCTGTGCAAAGTGAGCGCTCATCTTGGCACAGACACCTTGTATTTCCAAAACCACAGCACCGATCGAATATCTAACTATACCTACCAATAATTAGTCGATATTGATCACAAAATATCAGCATTGATCGAGCCCCGTTTAAAATATATAAGGGGGTAATGGTGGCTGTGCCAAGATGAGCGCTCATATTGATACAGTCACCTCAATATCTCGGGAACCACAATGCCTAGCGATAATCTGATTGCACCAATAATTAGTCGTTAATTGGTGAAAATGAGTCGCAAACTGCCAAAATTAGTCGATGCTTCTGAAAAGAGAAAATCAAGCTTATTGTTTTACATAGATTTGGTCGACGTACAGTCGCGTACATATTGACTAATTGAATGTACGAATGGAAGAATGTATTAAATCTGTTTACCTTTAAAATTAAAATTGTTACAGTTGAGCAGATATAAAAAAGATATCGCGCTTTTAATATCATTCTATATTTATTTAAAATTTATTTAAAGAAAATAGTACTTTTAAAAATATAACGTACGTAACCTACGTTTACGCGAGCGAAACCGACTGCAAATGCTAGTACCAGATATCAATAAAAACCTATTGTATTGTGTCTGTTCACCGGTGTGCCGAGGCGACTCAACACGTTAGTCAAATTTTAAGCATTTACGCGTTCTCCTCGCAATATCTCTTAGATTATAATATTAACAATTTTTATCATGTGCAAAAATATAAATTTCTTGGTTTATAAGTCCAACAGAGCGTTAATCGATTTAACTGTATCCTGACCCCACTAAAACCACTCGCAATATATGCTTTCAACCACGTCAATAGTTGTTATGCACAAACAATCTGCAGCATCTGTCGTAAAACTGAGACACTAGTTATTTATTTGTAGTAACGACGCGAGTCGTGTAGACCTGTATTAAAGGACCATACCTCGTACTCTCGCTACTTAGATCTAAGAAAACGTGATGTAAGTTGTACAGCTTTGTCTCTTTCTTGCACAACGACAATGCTCTAATAGCCATCTATTAGAGCATTGTCGTTGCATGTGCAAGAACGAGACATTATTGGTACTAACAGCGCCGGCCCTAGCCCTTGATCAGGATAGTGCGAGATTGTCTTACGGCGCCCTTTGGTCAACGCTTTTACTTTACGTTAATTGTACATACTTCGGTCTTGTGTTAAATAAATAATAATTCATCAATTTACAATAAAAAATTTTTTATCGCATTTGGCTTTTTGTCGACTCCTATCATCTGGTGGCTAGAGTAACCGCTCCCCTCTCTGTCTCTCCTAGAGCCGTGTAGGGTACGTACCTAAGGCCCTCTGTACACAAACCTAAAAAACTATATATGGTTAGACAATAATATGTTCTATACAAAAGTTATTTTGCCTGTATTATATACTTTACTAGCTGTTCTGACAGACGTTGTCCTGTACAGGCGAAAAAAAAAGAACAAATCTACACCATCCTCGAATCCACTTGAACACACACAAAAAAATTCATTCAAATCGGTCCAGTCGTTTAAGAGGAGTTCACTGTCAACACACGTACAGAAGAATTATATATATAAAGATAGGTATATCTCATTTCTAACAGCGTGTACCGTAAGTATTTATACAATTACTTAGCAATAAACACAGTCAATTGGTTCGGTATAGAATGTACTATTACTGGTTTGACACCTGTTAGAAATAAATTACGTTAAGTAGTACTACGACTGATAAGTCCCATTATGTATGCAAATCCTTTTTTCTGTTCGTTACTTTGCATGACTAAACCACTTAACTATTTTCGATGAATTTTGGTATAATGTTATGGCTGCAATACTAAGTGAGGACATAGCGAAACTATAATATGTGTAGGTTGTACTATAATAGAAAGAAATAAAAGAAAGAAGGAAATCTTGTTCATTTCGTACAGTGCACACTCAATTAGTTATAACAAAATAAACAAAAATTATTATGATGAAAAATGTAATGTATGCAGTTACCGAAAAGGGTCACCACCTCAGCATTCGCTGGACACCTAAATTCAGTGCACCAGCGCTGGTGAGTCGTCCAGTGGTGGAAAATCGACCTTAATTCATGTAATAAAAAATATAGCACTTTATTATTTTATTTCATAAATTATTACTTTTTGCCCTTCCTCTATAAATCATCTTTAAGAATACCATATCTCACACTCAACCAATACAGTTATCAAAAATACGACAATACAAAAAAGATATTCAAACAAGAGAAGATTATCATAACAAACATTACGTTTTAAATAGTTTGGTTAAGCTCGCATGCCGACGTCCTAGCATTGGTTGAGAGCTTCAAAAGGGTCACAATGTCATCTTTTATGTATCTATGATGTATTATTTCTGATGGTAAGCGGTTATTATACCCTATAGACCTTTTCTATACAAGAGTGACAATACTGGCTGAAAATAAATATCAATAAAACGCAACATCATCAAAAATACATAACCGTTTATTTAAATATAAAAATATATTTATATCCATTGTACTTTCACTTAGAAATCAATTCATAATGTGCATGGTTCATTTCCGATCTTATTTTACATACATATATGTTATTTACATTTAAAAACTTAATATTCTAATAACAAAAACATAACAATTAGTAACAAATCTTGGTGCCGTATTCTATAGTCTAATATAAACCTTAATTCGGTTGAACATTTAAGTATTACTAAACCTGTTGATAAGGTTGAATTTATTCGTCTCTGCATGTTTGTTCGTTAGTTTATTAGTTTTTAAACGCGGGTGGTCAGCCGATCTACTATTAAATCTCACTACCAAACTCCCACAAGAAACGGCTGTTAGAATTTGAGCTTTTCTACAGTAACCATGGTAATAGCAGTTGGTTGTTATGGTTTCTGTCGAGGCGCAATACCGAGGTCCAATTGAAATTTTAAGCAGAATTGTCCAGCTGATGTGTAGCATGCCCAAAGTAGTGAGTTTATGTACAGTATGAGTAAAAGAGACAGTCATTGCTATTGATATAAATTATGGTACATATTAGCCGGCTTGCCCAGGGAAACATTTGCGCCGAAATCTATATATGCGAAGAAGTTACAGCTAGCGAGAAGAGATGGCGCTGTACTTAACTTGAACTTGTATTCGAGTCTGAATCATGCTAGAGAAGTTTGCAAAACGGCTTTCTAATATAATAATATGTTCCCGATATTAATTTTAGTAAGAATGCTGAAATGAGCTAAACATACCTATTGCAACAAAAGGTAATTTAGCTACGATTTTATGAACGCTATGTATAGTGTGCTATGCAATAAAACACGATAATTCTACAACTTATAACATCAAACAACAAGTCAAATGTTCTAAAATAACAATAAGAATAAGTCATTTTCATTTGTCTTTTAAAAATCTCTCGCATAGAAGTCGCGAAGAACTCACGCATAATTTTATTCGAATAAACTTGTGCACAACGCGATACCTACTTGACATGTTACACACGCATATAAATTAGTGTTATCAAATTATTCGAATATGATCGAATACAATGTTGTACAACACTACCCTGTATCAGCAACATAGAACCCTAACACATGTGTGATTTAATACGAAAATGTTAAATGTGTGCAACCAAATTATCAATTTTGCCCATAAATATTAACATACTAAAAGATAGTTGGAAAACCGGCTTAGTACAACCTGCGATATCCGACACACTTCGGTATGAGTCTGGGTATAAAAATAGACTCACTTTCACAACAGACAAACATCCGGTTTCAGAAAGGTTAATTCGACGACGTGTCAAAGTCAAACGCATACCAAGTGATTTGATTGGCTGTTGATAATTCAATCAACCAATAACAGCAATTGACATGCGTTTAATCGTTAACAAATTTTTCGGTTTTTTGCCTTTCAGAGACTAGGTGTACGTGCTTGGTGAAGCGCAAATAATCATAATCATTGTACTCCCGCTTTAATATGAGTGCATCAGTTACCGCAGGTTGTATTTAAACGGCCCATCTATATGTAACTAATTTGTGTCAATACATCAATTTTTAACAAACATTAACCTTTTAGGGTGTACTAAAACTTCTTAGGATTATTGGTGTCCCTGGGTTGTACGTGAATCATGACCTTGATGCCAGCTCCCTGCCTGGCTACCTCGTACGCCTCCAGGCTCTCTTCAAGGCTGAAGTGATGGGTGACCAGGGGTTTCACGTTGATCTTACCGCTTGCAACCATCGCCAAGGCTATTGGGTACCTGGATAACGAAATTAATGTTGGATTAGCTGGTTAATAGATGATAAACTAGTTTCTGAATATGGCTTTGACCGTGTGTATATCACGTCAGTGGAATGCGTTTACGCACCGTCCGCGCCCGGACAGGGCGCGGGTGTGTGGGGCTCGAGCCAGAGAAGCCGGCTCCATACTCACTAAACCCCTAACGACGTTCCTCCAGTACCTAGTGTCGGTGCCACGGGGTTCGCGCTAGCATTCACCGCGACACCGACAGGTCTTAGCCCGCCACGTATATAGGCGGGCCCCAGCTCTTTGGGGGAGGACCAGATGGTACAGCCCTACCCTCCACTGAGGGGGGCGCGTGGAACGCTTACGCCCCTCCCTCGGGCCTATGCTGCTCGGGCGGCAGACTACCCAACCCCCCACATACCCCCTAGGGTGGCTGGAGGTCTGCGCGCGCCCTACGGCGGCGCCCTGGACGTCTCCTGCGGTTTGGGTGGGGAGAGACCACCTCCCTCTTCCGTTCCGCCGCCTCCTTCGCGGACATCACTGCGTCGCAGAAGGCGACGGCGGCCTCCCATGCACCCTCGCTCCGGACCATGGACAGAACCATTTCCGGCAGCGAGAAGATTTGGACACCCAGTGCCCCGGTTAACGGCGGGCGCTGCTCCTCCCAAGCTGGGCACTCCACGAGTGTGTGTAGCGCCGTATCCTCGGGGCCGTCACCGCAGTGGTGACAACAAGACGTCTCCTCCCGGCCTATACGACACAAGTACCTCCCGAAGCATCCATGCCCGGTGAGGACCTGCGTCAGCCGGAAGGTCAGGGCGCCATGGCGCCGCTCCAGCCACTCCTCCAAGATCGGGCTTACCGCCGCTATTGTGGCGTGCCCTGCACTCGGTCGCGCAAGCCGTTCTCCCCAGTCCACCCTTAGGACGTCGCGGAGCTCCGCCCGCCGCGCCTCCACCTCTCTCGGCAACGGCTGAAAGCCCCGCTCCAGAGCCTCCCCGCGCAACTGGAGGGTGGTACTTCCTAGTCGGGTCGATTCATGATGTAACCGGCGTGGCCCTACCACTCAAATATGTACTGAGTTTTTTTAGCTCTAGGAATAATTCCTATGTCGCGGGCGACTTTACAAACATTCAAACAACGGACACAAAGAACACCCAGACTCGGTACAACCATTTGTGGATCACACAAAGTTTTGTCCCGTGTGGGATTCGAACTCAAAACACTCGGTGCAGTGGGAGTGGCGAGGCGACCACATAAACCACTTCGCCATTCGTGCAGTCAACTGTATTAATTCAAGGCATGGTACATCTATGTACAAAATTTTATTCAAGTCCGATTAACGGTTACCCCATGACTGATTAACATCCATATTATTACAAACTATTAAATTTATAATATTAAAAATGTGTTCTAGACCGAATGTCCCTCAACGTTAACGGAGACTAGCCATCTACACAGAAAATATTATAGTGCACAAGGCCATGCACTAATACAGGTAATGCATGTTATAGTCCACTTGGACGGGAATGAGGTGCAAGACCAACGGCTTTCTGTACTTTCCAAGGCACAAGTATATGCAACATCACCAAAATTCTAACACCGGGCTTTTAAGAATTTCTCAAGGGAAAATCCAATACATTTTGTCGAAATGGATGTAGTCTATATCTAATATAGTATTATATTATCTGTGCTTATATTTATACTAATACTAGCTGCCCCGACAGACGGTAGTCCTGTATAGACAAAAAAAACAATTTTAAACCATCCTCGAATCCACTTGAACACACACAAAAAAATTCATTCAAATCGGTCCAGCCGTTTAGGAGGAGTTCACTGTCAACACACGTACAGAAGAATTATATATATAAAGATTATAAAGTGGAAAGATTTGATGGTTTGTTTGATTGTAACGATTTAACTCAAAAACTACTCAACTGATTTTACAAATTCTTTCACCATTAGAAAGCTATATTATCACTGAGTAGCACAGGCTATATTTTATTTAAATAAAAGTACTTACTCTTATTAACATAATCTTCTTTTAAACGAGCGAAGCTGGGGTGAAAATTTATACTGTACTCAATTTAATGCTGTAATAAAGTTTTCAAGATATTTTCAATAGAACTAAGTGTAGTTTGTCAATTCTCTTATCTGAGACTAGAATTTTATTTATGTCTAGTTCTTACCAGACAATTAAAATTCTATCGTGTCTCGCGCAAGTATGGCGCTGCAACAATAGGTTAATGACAGTTTTACAATTGTATGCTTGCTAATAGATAGCAGCTAAATAAAACAGGTGAGTACCTAGTTATCTATACCGATATTGTAAAAAGACAAGATTCGTATTTTAATTTTTAATGAATAAACTCAAAAACTGTTGAAACGATTTTAAAAATTCTTTCTCACTAGAATAAAGTTCTTTTTTAATAGCTGCTTTGATTGGCTAGTACCGCGCCGCGAAGCGTCGGAGAGGTGGTAGCATACTATCCGTCCCGGTCCTACAGACTAAACCTACCACGGTATTCCTCGACGTTATCGGTGGGGCGAGGCCGCGCGAATCGTTCTCTCCAGCGAATTGCGACCCCACCGAGGTATCGGCCCACCGTCTGAAACTACGGGCCCCTACACGAAGCTAATCTACCCAGCTAGTAGAAAGATACTTTATCCAGAAGAACCATTGGTTAAAAAATAGGTATGGAGTGCCGAGCAAGGACGACAGCTAAACTCTTTATACTCATTCAAGTTGACAGTGTAATATAATTTAACAGATATAACATAGTGTGCACTTACTCGTTGACGTATCGGAAAATGCCGCGGATGTCGACCTCCCGCGCGAGCGCGCCGGCCAGCGGCACCGTCTGCTCCGGCGAGCCCATGCCCACCAGCACCGCCACGCCGCCTGACTTCGTCGCCTGTAGAACACACACGGGTTACATTATTGTTTTAAAAATATATTACTCGCCTCATGAATGGAACCCGATGCCTCGCAATTGGTCGCAAATATAAGCGCTTTATGCTATGGTACCAATAAGATGACAAAGAAGCTAACGATCCACCTGTTAGAACAGCTACCAAGACTTATAAACGCTTGGAACATATCGTACCACTCGCACATTGCCGATCCCTTAAAAAAATATGAGCTGTTGACAGCACATCCACTTCTCAAGGATCCTGGCAACCCAATTCAAATAAGGTTAGTTGCATTCAATCTTGAATGACATTCCTAATTGAACCCCAATTCGAGATTGGAACACATTATGGAACGCAATAGAATATGAAATATTGAGTAGCATGATTGGGAAGGTACCAAGTAGAGCAAAATCCAAGGTTGAAAAAAGGATCGCTATATGGAATCTACTACTAATCTAATCTACTAATTATACAGATTCACACTTTAAGTAATCTACACTTGGGTGCAATGAAACCGCACATGTGAATATTTTTTGAAAATATTGTTTATTTCTTTTTATTTAAAGAAATACATGTATTTTTTAATATGGGATTAAAGGTTATTTCAATACCTATTTAGTGATACCAGATAAGCTGTGATAAGTTTAACTTACTGCAGAAAAGAAAAGACAACAACAAACCCCAAAATTGCTTGCTTAATTGCAGGTACAAAAAGGCATGTTTTAAGTAAAACGTCATCATTTGCATTTCAACGCTCAACCTGAAAGGTCATCTCCTGACTACAGTTGCATTTATCTGAAGAAAATGGATACTACTCCGGAAAACGCCGCTCAAGTCGTTGCTCTAATTGAAGCGAGCCAGAACCAGAGTGCTGTAGTTCGACAGCTGATTATCAGCCAATATTCAGTTCGTCGTGTGTACCAGCGCTATCAGGAGACTAGTGGCTATGGACGACGACTAGGATCTGGTCGAACCAGAGTTACAACACAGCGCGACAACCGATTTCTCGTAACGACGGCATTGCGAAATCGTCGTCTGACTGCCGTTGATCTTGCACATCATCTTCAAGAGGTGCGTGAAGTGAACGTCAGCCGGTGGACAGTCAGAAGAAGACTTGCTAAAGGAGGTCTGAATGCGCATAGGCCAGCAAATGGCCCTAAACTGACGCCAGCTCATCGCCGGGCCCGTCTTTGATTTGCACAAATCATGTACACAGGGCAGTCGACCAATGGAGAGCAGTCCTGTTCTCAGATGAGTGCAGGATGTGTCTTCATGCCAATGATGGACGAGGAAGGGTCTACGGAAGGCATATAGAGAGATTTTTCCAGTCTTGCATTACGGAACGTGTGGCTTACGGCTGTGGTTTGTGTATGTTTTGGGGAGGTATCTTACTCGTAGCTAAAACTGAGCTTGTTTTCATCGCTGGGGTCAATATTGGGTGACAAGCAAGAGGAATAACATATCAGCGGTACATAGAGGAAGCTCTCTAAGAACATGTCGTACCATTTGGCGGTTTTATTGGAAAGAACTTTCTCTTTATGCATGACATTGCAAGACACCATACCGCTGCTATAGTACGGCAAAACTTGCAAGAGGTGGCTATCCCCGTAATGGAGTAGCCAGCTCGAAACCCGGACCTAAATCCGATCGAGCACTTATGGGACGAGTTAAAAAGAAGAAGAGGCCGAAATATCGCTCCAGCCAATCTTCAGGACCTACAAACGCGCTCAAGGAGGAATGGGTTGCTATAGCACAAGACTTTATCAAATACTTGATAGAATCTATGGAAAACCGGTATCAAGCTGTTATTCGGACAAGAGGCGGCGAGGCTTCTTATTAATATTTTTTCCCTATAAATTGTTCTTTCTTTGTTAATCCCCAATTTTCGAACTTTGTTAGTTAAGCAAAAATCTTACAATAAAGATGTATTTGTTATTGTCTTTTTTTTTCGATAGTAAGGTAAACTTATTACTGCTTATGAGGTATCACTAAATAGGTATTGAAATAACATATAAACTCATATTAAAAAATATATGTATTTCCTTAAATAATAAATATTATTTTCTAAAATGTTTGCATGTGCGATTTTGTTGCCCCCAAGTGTAGTTAGTATATGTCTGGAAATATTAACGATCGTGCCCAATTCGCTATCTCTTTATGGTTTTTCTTACTAGATATAAATCTGATATAAGATCCATACAAATTATGTCAAGTTCTAGTCACTAAAAGGATCACTAAGGAAAACCAAACATAAGAGATAACAATTCGTTGTTCTATACTTCTTCAAAAGGACGAGATGAGAACTCACCAGCATAGCCAGTCTGACGGTAGCCTGAGCACCGCTAGCATCGAAGGATACGTCCGGGTGTCCTTCTAGCAGTTCGTGGATCTTCTTTACCAGATCACCCTCGTTGGAGTCGCGGCCCACGAGCAGAGTGTGGTCAGCACCCAACTGCTTAGCGAAGTCCAAACGAGATTGGAGGATGTCTGCAAATACCAAGAACAGTTCCGATAAAAATTTGATATGATTTGTTTTTAAGTATACCTACTTAAGTCAGCGGATAACAAGAATGTGACAGGCACGTGACAGGTTTTTGACACTTTTGCTTGCAATACAGACCCACTTCAGAATAGAGTGTGGATCAAGTATGTTCGCATATACTAACGGTTGCCAGTGAATTTTTCAAAAATGCGCTGCCCGACGTGATTAGCGCGGCCTTTCTTGGTGTAGATAGGATTCAAAAGTGTTTTTCTTACAGAATACCGAATAACACTGCCTGAGACTGGAAACATTAGTGCGTACTTTTGCCACCGGGACCGAAAGGCAGTACTTTTTTTTCAATTCGAGGTTTAAGTCTTCAAAGTTTCGGTAGTTACCTGTGATGAGCACCTTGCCAGCCCCCATGGCCTTAGCGGTGAGCATGGTGAGCACGCCGATGGGCCCGGCGCCCAGCACCAGCACGGAGTCACCGGCCGCGAGCCCGCCGCGCCGGCACGCGTGCACGCCCACCGACAGCGGCTCCAGGAGTGCGCCTTCCTCCATGCTTACGTGGTCAGGCAATCTAGAGGGATACAATATTATAGTCCAAGCTTAATTCATTTAGGTCACAAAGTAACACTTATAAAATATTGATGCTGGGTTTAGGCAGAAAATCAAGTCTATGAGAAGATACCTGCTCGTTTAAATCGCCATTATATTTGAACTTCAGTGTATAAAATATCATACATATTTTCGATTTGGATTCTGTTTTTTGTTTTTGATAGCAGACTAGACTGCGGATCTTCTGATGGGAACCGTTGGAGTTTTTGGACGTTTTTCGCGGTGATAAAAAGTTCCGGCGTTTCAAATACTAAGCTCTTCCTTCCTTTAATTCTTATTTCCGTCGGATCAGCAACAAGTGAGTGTCACCCAGAAACTACTTAGTGCCATCAAGTAGGCTGTGTGCTTTGCTACTTTAGATGTTTAAAAAGTACTATCTAACTAATTTAACTGCCTCGGTGGCGCAGAAGTATTTAATGCATGAGGTCTGAGTTTCCAATCTCGGGTCGATTCAATAAAAGTTATTAAAATTTTCTGCTCATTGGCGGTGTTACACACCCTCATGCCTCGGGAAGCAAGTAAAACCGCTGTTTCTGCACCTTGTTTCCCTCCGATCGTGTCGGATTGCCATCCTATCAGATTAATAAAGGGAGAGTGCACTTGCACACACATTTATGCACTATTATATCGCCAGTCAGTATTCGTTAAGATAAGATGCCATGTCCGAAACGAGGTACATTTCGTAAAAAAGCAGTAGGTACTTACTTGAAGCAGAAGTCAGCGGCGTGCTTGTAATATCTGGCGAGGTTGCCGTGCACGGGCGGCGTGGCACAGAACACCATGTCGGGGCACAGGTGGTAGCGGCCCGTCTT
The DNA here is from genome assembly GCA_963675205.1 of Catocala nupta. Taxonomy (NCBI): domain Eukaryota; kingdom Metazoa; phylum Arthropoda; class Insecta; order Lepidoptera; family Erebidae; genus Catocala; species Catocala nupta. Next base: position 6,353,736 of record OY776092.1, read on the forward strand.
GCAGAACTCGCAGTAGCGGCACGGCACGCCCGGCTCGATCGCCACGCGGTCGCCTACCTTCAAGTTCTTTACTTTGGCACCGATCTGTAACAATAAATCATTGATTTATTAAAAAAAGTGGTCGAATTTCTAATATATTTTAAACGGCTTATCTATGCTAATTTTTCGTTTGTTTGTTTTAACTCAAAAACTACTCAACCGATTTTAAATTTAAAATTCTTTCGCTATTAGAAAGCTATATTATCACCGAGTAACATAGGCTATATTTTAAGCGATATTATTATTTTTTATTTTCTGCATTAAATTATTGATTTACTAAAACTAATAATTAAACGATTATTGTTTTATTTATAAGTAGTTAGGTTTGTTAATATTAGTTGAGTTGTAAATTATGATTGTTGCTTTGTAATTAAAGCAAGAAAATAATTGAACTACAACCATATTTTAAACTATTTATCAATAAATCATCGATTTAGTAAAACTAATAAAAGTACTAAGTAGTTTTTAAAACTAGCAGTTGATATTTCACTATATTCTTAAACTATTAGAGCTTTCTGCAGTCCTTCGCTAAAACATTTTTGCAAATTCCTCGTCTCACTTTTTATTGCGGGCAATATGCTTAGAAAAACATACAAAGATTCATTTTTATGTATTAAGAAACTTAAAGAAAATTAATTGCGTTGATAACTTTATCAACGCAATTTATTTTCTTTAACACCTTCATATTCATGAGCGATGTTTATCCCTTACCATCAAGTAAGGCCTGGCCGCTGGCTGGTCAGCCACAAGTGACAAAAGCAACCAAAAATATCGTGGAAATAATAAAGACTCGTCGAAGGCAAAGACTCTTATCACTGCCTGCTTCAATGCCGCAATGGTTATGACTGCTACTGCTCTGTTTAAGGTCTCAAGTAACAGCACAAAGTCTGGTACTGCGCTAGGAAGACAACAGTAGGCTTGCTTTCTATAAAATGGAACCTACAACTGCTCTCTGCTTATCTCTTTGGAGCTATAAGAGTGAGAATAATGCATAGATATATATATAACGTAAAAATAATACACGTCTGTTTCTCGGAGAGGTACTCAAAGTCAAAGTCAAAAATCATTTAATTATTCACAAAGCACCACTTATCAAAGTCAAAACAGTTTACTAAGTTACTGAAGCTAGATTTGAGTTAGTTCTTAAGTTCAAGCAAAGAGTTGACCTCATAAGCTGAAACCTGCAAGAAATTCAGTAGGCTGGCAGGTACTACGTATTTCCTCTTACTATGAACCTGGTATATAACTTTTGTTTCACTCACTTCCACACTATTCTTCTCGTTTAGAGTAGGTAATCTAAATCTGGCTTAAGCGTCAATAGTCTCCAATGCGCGCTTATAATTATACAAATTATAAATATTTATCATTTTAGTAGTAAATTATTAAATAAAATTCTCGCGCAAGAACAACAAATTGCGGTAAATATCTGTTAATTAATTATTATTAACACTAATTGCCGTAAATTCTTCAGCTATAGCTCTGACAATCGACGGCCGTTACGCGAATCATAATATTAAGCGTGTCTAATTTGTTTGCGTTTATTTTCGAAAATGAAAAATATCTGTAACTGTCTTTTAAATGTTCGTTTCTTGGTAGGTTATTACATTCTTATTATTCATTGAACTGTTTGTTATTCTGGTCATACAATAATAGAATACTCTTCATAGACTAAATGGTACGTTTGTCTTTTTCAATTTGCTAAGGTTGCTAGAACGATTTAATGGACAATGATTGTGTGATAATGAGTTATACAGAACAGTATCTTAACAAAGGAAAATTGTTTGATAAATATGGTTTTCATATTATTTAAGGCGTCTGAAAGAGATTAATTTAAAGATAAAATGATCCAGTAATTGTTATGTTTTTATTATTAAACGAAAATTACACTAGCGTGGCGTGCTGTAAAGTCTGAATTTCGGTTAGATTTGTGACGAAAATATACCTAAACACATTAACAGCTGCCACTCGTAACATTGCGGGTTCGAATACGGGCAAGGGAATACTGCGATTTGTACGATTACCAAATATGTTAACTTCTCTAGTCATTATTAGCAAAACCGAGTGTTGGCAAAATTCGCAATAAAAAGTGATAAGCTCGGCATTGTGTTTTTCTTAAATGATAATGCCTGCACTAGGAATAATTCGAATATAGCCTATTTGTAGTTCACATGTCTGTTCCGTGTAGCATTTGAACTCACCAAACTCGGCGTATTAGTCGTGGCGAAGCTACTACATATAACACAATTACGATGTAATTAAAATAGCTGGTAGATTCGTTCTGTCCAACCCATTGGCTGTTTTCTCTAAACAGACGAATTATTCATGAAGGCTATTATATAGAGTATGTTTTGTCCCTACGCTGGCACAGGCTGCATTTTTTTTTTTAAGTTCCACAATGCGCGGGAGATATTTTTTTAATGATTATTTAAAAAGAAAGCTCACGTCCTGTGTCACGGAAAACCTTAAAAACATTCAAACAATGGCCAGTAAGTTTTCTGATCCGTGTGGTTATCGTACTGGCGAGGTGACCGCTATAACCACCATGAGCTACGCCATCCATAGTATGTTGGTACCCTGTTGACAGCAGGTAAGCAAAATCTTGGGTTACCGAGGGGCCTTGTCGTATCATTTCCATATCATATACCTACCTCCTTATCATAATAGATTTAAGTTGTATATTGTGTTGTTTCTTATCATATCGTAAACATTTAACATTAATTGATGTTTGAAGTGAAGCAAAACAAATAATTTAAACATGTTAAATAAGAATTATATGGTTTTTACAGTGGTACCAACGGCGACTGTAATGCGTGAAAGGTACCTTTAGTGTATAAGCGTCCATAGGATATGGTACCCGCTTACCATCAGGCAGGTACACCTATTAGTTACCCCTACAAGTATGTATGTTTCAAAAAGCAGCCTCGGTGACGTAGCAGAGGTAGTGAATGCTACTACTCAGCATGAAGTCTTGGTTTTCATTCAGACTAAATGTTATTGAGTTTTTATAACAAGACATTCTCAATGGCAACACAAAATCTGGCACTGTGTCCTTTAGATGGGAATGAGGTTGCCTCCTATTATAGTGGACCTGAAGTCATAATTGGCAAAATGCTGTAATATACCTCTGGCGAACGTTACGAATTCTTCTTTTTTTTTGGATATCTAATTAGCAGGATGGAGAGAATTTATCGTAGGCGTCAATAGGAACACTGGCTATGTAAGACCGAAAACCATATCAAGCGAACCATCCATTTTACACATCTTAAATATAATTTTACAAATGTGAATGTAAGTCTGTTTGTTACGCTTTCACGACTTAACTATTCGACCTATCATCATGAATTTTCGCATTCATGTTGTCAAGGGAACAGAAAAGGACATGGTAGTAGTACCCTAAATCCTTTTCCGAGTTGGTCGAGTAGTAAAGGCGTAAAACATAACTCATAAACAAACTTACATTCGCATTTATAATATTAGTTAGGATGTGTACGTATTTCTGACTGTAAGTTATCCTTACTAATATTATAAACGCGAAAGTTTGTATGGATGTACAGATGTTTGTTATTCTTTCACGCAAAAACTACTGGACCGATTGCGATGAAACTTGGTATGTAGATAGCTGGAGACCTGGATTCACACATAGGTTTATATGCCGGTATTCCCACGGGAACGGGACTTACGCGGGTGAAACCGCGGGGAAAAACTAGTATAACATAAATAGATTTTGCCTGCGGCCTCGCTCTTTAAATGTAGTTTAGGTTAGTAAAAATTCTTTTTTCTGGATAAAAGATTTCATTCAGAAATAAATATTGTAACTTACTCCTAGTTTACTATGTACATCTGCTAACCTTTTTGCCCAAGCCGTGAGCCTGTTTGTTTATGTATACTTATATTGTAAAGAGGAAGGATTTGATTTTATAATATTGTCTTAATTTTATAATGTTATACATTGAAATTAAAGTGTAAAATTAAATCTAAATAGTTGTATAATTTAAATAGCTTAAATTGAAGTAAACAGTAACTAGTAAAAGTGTTAAGTAGTTTAAATTTTCAAAATTATGTAATAATAGTGTTTTATAAAAAATAAACAACGCGATAAAATCCGTATAAAGTTTGTTTAATTTCAATGATTTGATTTTATGTTTGTTTGTAAGGATTTAACTCAAAAACTAATCGAACGATTTTAAAAATTCTTTCACCATTAGAAAGATATATCATCACTGAGTAACATAGACTATATTTTATTTAAATAAAGTACTGTTAATAACATAACCTAACCTACTTTTATGCAAGCGAAGTCGAGAGCAAAACCTAGTGCTAGTATAATCTTAGTATCAATCATAAAGCGATTACGATATCTTTATTTTGACTAAATTTTTCTGTAGATTTTAGACAACATTATGTAGACGATTATCATTTAAATACAGCGTGCAAATACGACGAGATAGCCGGCTATCAGTCTATTACGCAATTGGACGTGCTAATCCATATGATTACATCTAGGGACCCAAACTTCTTGGTACGCACTCTAGTCGACTCCACCGTGTAAGGATGGCATCTGAGCCCAGCACGCGTCGTTCTAGTTCTAGGAAAGGGGAGGGCGGGATAAGGGGGAATAACTCTTCAGAGCACTCCCCGTGGTATATAAATATTACCACAATTACGAGTTGGTAGTAAAATATACAGATTGATTGGTAAAAGACTGGACATATTGAAGGAGGGTATTCAGTACTCGATTCTAGACCCGAATATCTAAAAAAAAGGTACTTAAAGTTTGACCTGGTTATCCAATAAAAACTTAATGTGCGGACACACTTGCACATATACCAAAACCACCGCCCCGCACCCTGCACTCTCCCGAATTTGCACCCCCTTTTCTTATCAAAGGTACCTCGGTAGCGTGGCGCGCTCGATTGTCAGTGTCCACATTTTATGGATATTTCATACAAATTTTCATAAAGGTTTTCTTTGTAGGTTACACAGATTTTATTTTATATATATTTTTTATACGTTACGTTTGACCATAAATTATCACATCCTTAAGTACGTACAATGTTTAACCAGTCACACTGTATAATAATATTTACTTAAATGTATTTATTACTAGATGTTTTCCGAAGCTTCGCTCGCGAAAATGTAAATTTTCATCAATAACTTTCCATCTAGGATGGTTTTCACTTACATTGTCTTGAATAGCTAGCGAACAATAAATTAATGCTAAGAACTGATTCTGACTCTTATTTCAAGATTATTTTACTTTTAGTTATGTAGGCGTGTATTTTATACTATACTAGCTGATCTATCCAATACTAAAATAATTTTTCAATTTGGACCAGTAGTTCCTGAGATTAGCGCGTTTAACCAAACAAACAAACAAACAAACAAACCCTTCAGCTTTATAATATTAGTATATATTTACTTGGAATATACAGGTATACTTAATTAAAGTATTCCTGGTGAAGTGAATATTATCAACAATAACTGATAGCTCGAATGGCGTAGTTCTTTAAGTGGTCGCCTCGCCAACTACGCCGAATGTTGTACGGTTGCCACTTATATTTTGACCAAATAGAGTACATATAATATATGAAGTAAAAAAATAAAGTACAAGATCTGAAAATAAAGCCAGCTGTAGCAGCTGTTTCGTTACCATATTTTTATTGATGTTAGTAACATCTAACATATTGTTACACCCCGTGTCATTTCTCGGCATTGTGGGGAAGACTCAGCAGTTCAGTCTAATAATTTATTACAGCTCAGTGGGGAGACCAACAGACTGCAATGCTGATGGTCTCGGGTTCGAACCCACGTCGCGCACCTCTGACTTTCGGAAGTAATATGACTTTTCGAAATTATGTGCGTATTGATTGACAATTATCGCCTGCTCTGTGCCTCGAAGAGCACGTTAAGCCGTCGGTCCCGGCTGCCATGAACAACTATGGCAGTCGTTATTGGGAAGCCAAAGCCAATATCCTGACACTAGTTAGCCTTAGGGTATCGTTAGCCTTCGGGTTGCAGAGGTAAGATGGCAGTCGCTCCGTGTAAAAAAAACCGATATCCATTCAAATCCGGTTAGACTAGAAAGCCGACCCCAAGTGACTTGGGAATAATATAGGCTAAGGAGAAGACCATCTATTAAAGTCTTACGGAACAATGTAGTTCGCCGGTACGAGTAGAGTAGAGACAACGCTGGCACATTCTCGAATCTTCGTACTGTTACGTACCGTGTATGACGTTTCTAGAAAACACCGGAAACGCTTTAACCGCGTATAAATGGGGACGGCCAGCGCTCGCCGAGTCAGTTTATTACAATCGTAAGCGGTCAAGTATTCAAAAAAGCGAACGGAAGCGAAAATACTATGGAGTTTGAAGCAGTTACAGTGGAAAAGTGTAGTATAGAGTTTGTTATATTTTAAATTTAATTGTGTGCTAGAATAAAACATTTTAGTTGGTAATATTGTTTTACATTCTTATCCCTCGAACCCAGCACGTAACAATATATTTATTTTCCAGGAACGTCTTAACCGTATCTTTACAATATATGTCTATATTAAGATAAATAAAAATTTATTTATTCAATTTAGGAAATCTCTAAAGCGTTGCTTTAAGTAAAATTAAACCCGTAAAAGTAGTATTTTCTTAATAAAGTATAAAGTAGGTACTTTTACCCGAAATAATGTACAATACTTTATCATAACGTACGGTTGGCAACCCTAGTTGTGGGTTCCAATCCCACACGTAAGAAAAATTGTCTGATCCACAATTGGTTGTTCCGAGTCTAGACGTTATTTGTGACCGTTGTTTGAATGTTTGTAAAGACCCTCGCGATACTGGATTTATGCCAAGAGAGGGAGCTGTCTTAATAAAAAAAAACAAGGACTAAAAAATTGTACTTATTTACTATTTACAATTATTATATATTCATACTATTTTATATTGACGACTTCCGAGACCTTTAACTTATAATAGGAACATCTGTTGTTATCTCATTGCCCATTGCCTTGAGAAATGTATAGTGACATTGACACTCCGAGATACAGAATCGAAATATCTATTTATCTGTGGATGACAAATATATTCTAGTCATGACAGTTTAAGGCGTGTGACTAAATGTAGAATTATCTTTGCATGTGACCGCATAATCTTAAATTAAATATATGAATCGTAGCTATATGATAAGGGATAACCTTTAATCACATGATGGACGCCATTTATTTAATTATTAGTGTTTTATAATAAAAACAAATTTAAGTAATGATAATAGACTGACTCGTAAACGAAAAAGGTACCGTGCTGCTTGCGTAAGAAGCAAATATCAATCCGATGTTGCTAATAACTGCAAGATTGAGGACTTGTACTTCCACCTCCAGATAGCATTTATCTATAAAATAAAAGTTTCGCCATCTCTCTTCTTTAATCTAACACGAGTGAGACAGCATGCGATTTATCTTTCGGATAACTTTTACTTGTTGTAGGAGTGGCTATGAGTGTTGTGAGTTCGAATCCCACACGGAACAATTGTTTGTATTATTTTATAATTATTGTTATATTTGTAAAGTCTCCCGTAACACGGGGTTTGATCCCAAAACCGTTAGTTGTCATTCCAAAACTAAACTCTCATCACACGCAAGCAACACAAGATTCGTCCGTATTGCGACAGTTGGGCTAGACCGATTTTAGCGAAATTTCAGGTATTAATAGTGATTCCATTTTCTCTACCCTCATACATACCCTCTCGCCACAAGGGGAGGCGAGAGGGTTATGTCCGGCTCTCCCGTACTACGGGCCTACGGACTAAAACCCCACGGTGTGCACGCTCGCTGCCTTTAAAGATTCTCAGTCTAGGTTAAGCAAATTTTGGACGAACATAGCGTTATGACAACTACTCTGTAATTAGTTAACAGGCACCGACCACCAGATAATTCCACTATAATATTGAATTTTAAGTTCAACACAAAATTTTAATTTTAAGGTTTTGACAAGTTTGCACAATCGAGATAAAAAGCTAGCCTTGCTTGGACCGTAAGGTGAGCGTAGCGTTAAATATAAAGTACTTATAGAATGACTAGCTGACCCGCGTAACTTCGTCTGCTTTACATAAGAAAATTTTCCTCGTTTTTGAAATATTTTTATTGCTGCTCCCCTCCTCTTGGTCAAAGCGTGATGTTATATAGCCTATAGCCTTCCTCGGTAAATAGGCATTCCAACACTTAAATAATTTTCAATACGAACCAGTAGTTCCTGAGATTAGCGCGTTCAACCAAACAAACAAACAAACTCTTCAGCTTTATAATATTAGTATATATAATATAGATAAGCTTTGGTTTATCAACTTAAGTAACTGTATAAAAAATAATTTATTAGTAACCACGTAAAATGTATTGACTTGAAAAGCATTGACTCTTAAATTCTTTGCGGTCAGGTTCAAGATCAATAAGCACTTCATTTGCCGCAGATAATAAATGAAGGTCAAACAATAATCTTGTTCGATAAACGTGTCAGATTCGTATCAAAGTGTAGTTAGCAATGACTACTTAGAATAACAATATAGGGAACCGTCTAGAATTTCGTATTAACATTCTAACACACTTTCTTATTGAGATCATAATTTTTCAGCTTGGGTATCAGGCACAAATTTAAAACTTCAGTTTCAAAACTTAATAAGTCATTGAGCAAACGCCAGGTCTTGCAGGTACTACACTGATAGATGATTAAGTGGTAGGACCACGCTGGTTACAGCATGAATGGGCTGGCTCGACCGGGGAAGTACACCCTCTCACAGAAGATCGACGTAAAATAACAGTATCTATTATGATTCGTTCGGTGAGTGAGAGCGCCGGAGGCCCAGTCAGCCTTCCTTTCCCAAACCCCATTCTGCTCCATTTCTCTCTTTCTTCCGATAACTGGTTGGTTAACTTGGTTGTGTTTTTTTGACATTGCTTTTGTAATGCTAAGAAACCACGGTTCTTGCTTACTATCAGGTGGGCCGCTGGCTCATCTGTCACCGATGAAAGCAATAAAAAAAAGAAAAATGCCGTATCAATTTTAAAGCTTCTTTTCAATCGACTTAATAGGAAGATGAGATTCACAATATTGTATGTTTTTATTTTGATCAAAAAATCAAAACGTCAAAGTGTATTTTTATTACTAACTGTATCGCGACTTATTTTGCTAATAACTTTATAATAATTCTCATTTTTAAACTAAACTTTTCCTAAAAATGCCTATCCTATTGTTTCATTGCAATATGTAAGTGTATTTTCCTTGCGTAGGTAAACAATTAGTGAAACTGTGAACTTAAAAGTGGTAACGGACATGTTATCTGTTAACCTTTAATATTATTGTGTGTTTTTTTTACGTAAATGACCCGTTTGTGTTTTAAATAAAAAAATGAGATATTATTTAACCGAGACGTCAAAATAATAAATAAATGTACGCTTTAGAATTACTAGATCTGATATTTTCCTCTGCGTTGATAATGCGTACAAACAGTACGTAGGTTTATGAGCTTGTTGTTCATAGATAATATAGAGATAATATACACAATTATCTTGTTTATAATACGAACTCTATTACATACGTGGGACTTGATAAATGCAATCAGATTGTTACATAGATACATAATTTACTTATATATTCTATCTGCCACTTATTCTATCTTCCACTTTGTCGGTGATATAACAGTAATCAAAAGATATTGTTAAAAGTAAAAAGAGCGTCTACTCAAAAAATAAATAGCGATTTCACAAATAACTGTTCAATTTAATTTTCAACATGCGCAATGTTCTTTGATTGCCTTTAAAGTTTGTAGTGACCCGTGATATAAGAATTATTTCCAGAGACAACTTTTTTAGAGGCAGCTCTTGAAACTACTTCTCTCGTTCTAAGATTAATTCCTGTATCGACGTTATAAACATTCAAATAACGAACACAACAGACATCCAGACTCGGAACAAGTATTTGTGGATCACACAATTTGTTGTCTCGTGTAGGTATCGAACCCACGAAACTAGACGCGGCGGCAGTGACCAGGCGATCACGTAAATCACTACGTCAGCCGTGCAGTTCAATGTTTACAAGATCTGAATTTGAATATAACTCTGGCACAAGGGAGAGCGCATACGAAATATATCATCGCAGTATTTGTAGACTGAACAAAATATCAAACTACGAAATTAGATTTTTATATAAGTTATTTACACGACAGTGTCTGTGACAAAACAACCAACACAAAAACAAAACTGTTTTCCTATAGAGTTAATAATAATTATGAACCACGTACATATACAGGATGTCCGGTAATTAATGGATAATCTTGAAATGTCTTATAGTAGAACCGACCGTTCAGAATAAAATATGAAAAACATCTATCCTGAGATATGATTTTTTTTAATTACCATATTTACCTTTCTTGTACACTACGACCATAAATGAATGAATTCCATCAGTATTTTGTTGTTTTATTATTAAACACCAATTAAGCTAATAGATAGACAGTCAAAAGTATGACTGGCTATTGCACATTCATAATTTTTTAATATTTTTTCTGAACGGCCCTCAGTTCTGCTATAAGACATTTCAAGGTTATCCATTAATTACCGGACACCCTGTATATACTTACACAATATAGGAAACAACTCAACTAGATTGTTTACGCGTTAGAGTGTGTGCTCTAAGGCGTTTAAGTGCAAAATTAATTAATAATAGAGTACACATGAAGGCATATCGTGAATATTAAAGTGTTGCACACCTTTACGCCTCAGGTGTCGGATTGCCGTCAGACTGTGTGACTAAGGGAATAGAGAATACACTTGCTTGCACAAAAATTACCTATGCACTAAATTCTCCGTGGAGGACCATATCTATACTAATATTATACAGCTGAAGAGTTTGTTTTTTGGTTGAACGCGCTAATCTCAGGAACTACTGGTTCGAATTGAAAAATTCTTTTAGTGTTGGATAGACTATTTATCGAGGAAGGCTATAGGCTATATAACATCACGGTATGACTCACGGGGGCAGCGTAGTAACGATAAACGCGGGTGAAATCGCGGTAACATCTAGTTTATTATATTTTTATTTTTACGTAGACGGCGTAAACAGTCATAATATTATTATATCTGTTATATATTACGGTTTTACATGTCTGCTTAAATATTAAAAAACATCGACATCGACATCGGAAATCGACCCAACAAGCAAATATGCTATCAGTACTTATGTATGTACACCTAGCGCCAAACTTCAAATTTGCTCTGAAGTTGTTGTAGTCTGCGCAGTTCCGCCCCTCCCGCGCCCCGCGTTTACCCCGTCCGCCTGTTTTTAGGGTTCTGTACCTCAAAAGGAAAAAACGGAACCCTTTTTGTTGTCCGTACGTCCGTCCGGTCTATCTGTCTGTCAAGACCTTAGAGTATACATCAATACTCTAAGGTCAAGACCCTCTATCTCGGGGCCGTGTGAGGTATCGAGTTGAAAATAAAACTATATACCTACTCAAGTCTACAGTCTCTTGAAGCTGTGAAAAAATCAAACTTCTTAGTTAACGTAAATAAAGATACGTTGATGCCGCAAAAAACGTATATTTCGACACTCTCAAGGCAATCACAATTTATAGGGTATTTTTCGTGACCTAGAACTATGAAATTTAGCAAGTAATACCGTCTTATACTACAAGTATAGGGAAAATCTGAAAACTATACGTTTGTAATTAAATAATATAAAACAGGGTATTTAGGCAAGGTTTTTATATAATATGTACCCACAAATTTATAGGGTATTTTTCGTGACCTAGAACTATGAAATTTAGCAAGTAATACCGTCTTATACTACAAGTATAGGGAAAATCTCAAAACTATACGTTTGTAATTAAATAATATAAAACAGGGTATTTATGCAAGGTTTTTATATAATATGTACCCACAAATTTATAGGGTATTTTTCGTGACCTAGAACTATGAAATTTAGCAAGTAATACCGTCTTATACTACAAGTATAGGGAAAATCTGAAAACTATACGTTAGTAATTAAATAATATAAAACAGGGTATTTATGCAAGGACAATTTTTTTATATAATATGTACCTACAAAATTGTACGGAACCCTCAGTGGGCGAGTCCGACTCGCACTTGGCCGGTTTTTTGTTATTGCGACGCTACTCGTATCAACTTTAGACCGAACTAATGTATGTATCTATACATGTATGACGTAAATGTCAAACAGGGTTACGTTCATGGCCATTTTAGTGTAGAATGTCTGTGTGACGTATGCCAATGTTTTCGTAGGTGTGTTCACCACACCTCCAAGCTATTTCTGACACGCAAAAAATTTAATAAACTGGATTCCGGATCTTGAACCTGGTTGTCGCCGGCCTTGATGGATTGTGTTGTTTTTGAGTGATAGTGTTTAGATTTATTTTGGAAAATAATAATAAACTAGTTGTTTAAATTCAAGCGTTTCTTTTTTATAAATTATAGTTTTCCGCACCCCTTTTCTATATTATAAACTTTAACTATGTCAAATCATACACTCTCCCAAGCGCGCAATGCTTTGCAAAATAATTTTGTTTCTCTTCATTTGTTAATATATAGATTCCTTGTTAATCAATATTGCGATATGAGATCTTACATTGGATTACCGGGTCAGGAAATTTGTTTCTTGGAATTTCTTTAGCAAATTCTATACCGTCACAATCAATAAGAATGGCAATGTCTCCGAAAACATATCTGGAGAAAAATTATGTAATCACAAAAAATCAGGATATACACTACCTACTTGTATGTTTGAAAGGTATTTCGCAGCGGAAGACCTACTCAAATGGAGAAGCTCGACAAGAAACAATATGCTAAACATAGGGATCGGTACAACAGCACACAGTAATAGTAATTATTCTTTACAAGTATTCTGATATCAAAGAATAAAAAAGCGTCTATGTAAACGTTAATATAAAAATCCCTTTTTAGTTCTAACTAATATTATAAATGCGAATGTGAATGAGTTTGTTTGTTACACCTTCACGCTTTAACTACTCGACCAATCATCATGAAATTTCGCATACACGTTTTCAGGGGTACAGAAAAGGACACAGGGTACCTTTTATCCAGAAAAAAGTACTGTTTACTAACCTAACCTGCATTTAAGTGAGCAAAACAGCGGGCAGAATCTAATTTTAATTATAAAAGTAACAGTACCGAGACTTCTACTAAGGCGAACGACAATAGGCGTTGATAATAAAGCAGTATACATTAAAAAGTTTGCTTTGACGTTCATAAACATCTTGTGACCTATATGAATAAACTAGATGTGACCGCGGTTTCACCCGCGTTTATCGTTACTGCGCCGCGCCGCCCCCGTGGGTTGTAGCGTGATGTTATATAGCCTATAGCCTTCCTCGATAAATAGGCTATCCAACACTAAAATAATTTTTCAAATCGAACCAGTAGTTCTTGAGATTAGCGTGTTCAACCAAACAAACATACAAACAAACTCTTCAGCTTTATAATATTACTATCTTATCTTATCTTGTGTGGGGGCCAGTCAGAACGGACCGGAGACACTTCGACCCAGTGGGATCTTTTGTGTCGACTTCCCCAATAACGACTGCCATAGATGTTCATAGCAGCCGGGACCGACGGCTTAACGTGCTCTTCGAAGCACGGAGCAGGCGATAATTGTCAATCAATACACACATAATTTCAAAAAGTCATATAACTTCCGAAAGTCAAAGGTGCGCGACGTGGGTTCGAACCCAAGACCCTCTGCATTGCAGTCTGTTGGTCTCCCCACTGAGCTATCGCTGCTCATTTAATATTAGTATAGACACAGATAATATAATACTAGACTACTATAAATATATTTTTGATTCAATTTGATTTCGAAATAATTATATTTGTCTTCAAATTATTATATGTTAATTTAATTGCATGTGCACGTAATAAATAATAGGTTTATTATGATATTTTATCATGTAAGTGCTAATATTCGCATCTTTATCACGATTAGTTTGGCACACAGATAAACGTCACTTAGCATATACGCCGCCATTAAAACTAGTTTATAATAAACCACCAAAAATACGAATTGCGCAACGAAATATGCTTACTAAAATATATCATAAAGAGCACATATACGCCTCAAATCACTGCATTCCGTCTTGGAAGGGTTAGGTTATGTTAGGTTCCTTCTTAAATCCACCCAAAAATAGGAGCCACGCGAAGCGGGGCTCCGTCGACTTAGTTTAATCTCTTTAAATATATTTTGGTGTGCAATTAGTATTTTTGGTAAGCATATGTTGCTGTGCATTTAGTATTTTTGGTGGAACAAAGGCAAAAAATTGAGGAACAGAAAATACTATCCGTTTATAATGTAAAGCTTGAAAAATATAATAGGCTATACCTATAAGTATTGTTACTGAGCATAATTCGTACAGTTTTTGATTTAGCTTGACAATATACAGCGTATAACTATAAGGCATGGTCGTAAAGTGTAAGTGATAAATCGAATAGAGAGATAAACCTTTTTATGCGACTTTTCCTTTAAATGTATTTTTATTAAGCAAAAACACACTGTTGAATCAAATTACTTAAAAAGGTCAAGGCTATGGCACTTTTAGACAACTTTCGGAATGTTTGAACAAAGGTTTCTATAAATTTTGTGTTATTATGTATAATAACATAAAATATAAATTAGGAGATGAAACCTTTAATTTGATTGCTATATATTACATGTAAATTAAGTAATTTAGCCTTATAATTTTTGTAGTTGGCTATTCATTTTAGTCCATATACTCATGTCATAAATATAATATTTTTGAAATAGAAACGTTTTCATAATTTAAATGAAATTGTTAGTCACCTGCTCCATAGCTAAATCGTGACAAAAACTTACTTTGTAATGCAAAGAATATAATAATTGCTTAATGGTTTTAGCTCTTACCTTTGTATACAAAGTATTAATCGATAATTAGCCGTTAATCGGAGTAGAATCGATACAACTGCTTACTACTTGCAAACTTATCGAAGTAAGTTTTAGTTTCTCACCTTGTCCTCTCTAAAACTTGTATAGAGCACATCCAGCGCAAGCGATGTAATAATTTGAACAAAGTTGACAATTTCGGAGCAATGTCATGAGCCATCCAAACCATTATCGATGCAATGAAGCAATTTGGCTTTACTCTAACCATTACTTAAGTAATCTGTGGTGATACATAAAAATAACTATAGGTATCTAACTGGAGATCAATGTACGCGGCTCGTGCGTCACTGATAAGGTTTACAAAGTCCAAAACATATAGAATCTCTTAAGAAAACAAATATTTAAAGCCATCACAGTAAATAATTAATAGCAAACGGCGATTAAATATTATAATTCTTCTGCACGTGTATATGTCATTAAACTTCTCCTAAATGACCGGATCGATTATGTTTTTTTTTGTATGTATTTGGGTTGGTCTCTGGATAGGTCAGATTCACAATCGGAACCGGGTGGCGCTACGATTAGGTTCTAGGAATTTTAATTTTAAGCTAATCTTCGGACTGTACTTCGTCTGGCCGAAGCTAATGATATAAATATGTGGCTAGACTACTCTAAAATCTTTTCCTGCGAGGGAGATAAATTACATCATAATGTAGTATTTATTGACTGCTTTGGTGGCGCAGCTTAAGCAGATGCGACTGCTGTGAATGAGGACTCGGTTTTGATTGTCGGTTCAAGCAAAGAGGTCTGGCATGTCAAGAATATCCCAGGAGCAGCACGGTGTTTTGTTTAGAATTGTACCCAGCAGGCGGCAATAGATCCGCCTCCTATCGCATGGGTCTTAAAACCGCTGCTTGCGAAATGTGGGTGTAATACACATCGGCCTACCCCTTGAGATTATAGATGGAAGACTATGTATACATGGTGTCCCAGAATATTTGCATCAAATTGTAACGGGAGATTCCTTAGGTACGAAACTTTAGCCCATTTCTCCTGTTACAATTTACCCTGTATATGTATAGTACCTATATAGTAGGTAAACAGAAATGCACTGTGCACCTATTTGTGGGTGAGGCTGAAGGCAAGTCGATGGCGATAAAATACTTTTTTATTGGCACACGGAATTTTCTCTTCATACTGAAACATTCTGGAGAAATTTTCAATGCATTTTTTTCGTTTTAATTCGTCTGTAGGAGGTTTTAGGGTTTATTAGCTTATATTACTAGAAGTGCAATCAGTGATATTAGTTCTTTAAGCTGGTACTATAGCAACTACATTATACATAGTGTCTCGTCTGTATCCCCAAGGAGCTAAGTAGTGACGTATTACAACCACATTTCAATCGCAATGTTTTTAAGTCTCATAAAAGGGAGCGTGTTTATTGCTGTCTACCAGCACAGGTCCATACTTCGTGCTGCTGCTGCAATATATTGACAGAACAATCCAATAATACTTTGCCACGGGTATCCAACCCGAGAACTTATGCACAGCTGCAGTGGCATTCACTATCACTGCCCACCGAAAGAGTCTTCAGGCAGGCGACTAAAACGCGTCATTATAAAACAACTAAAAATCACGCTTCATTAAAAAAACCAAATCAAAAAGTAATAAATAATTTAATTTAAAAATAAAAAAGCATGCACGATTTTTACAAAAAAATTTTTATTTTAATTTTTTTTTTTTTTTTTTTTACGTGTGGTAATGTAATGACGCATATCCCTCCGCGGGGGCGGGCGAAGGAAGGCGGAGGAATTATGTCGGACTCGCCGGGGTAAAAGAAAGATGGAATAATAGTAAAGTACCTCCCGGAATACCGACTAAACCTACCACGGTGTTCCTCGACAAAACCACTATCGACGGGGCCGCGCGAATCGCTTTCGCATGCGGTCGCGACCCCGCCGAGGTTACGGCCCGCCGTATGAAACGGCAGGCCCCTACGCAATAAGACCTAGCCAAGATAGGCACTACTCAAAATAAAAGCCCTACTGTCTCCCCCTAAAGGGGGAAACGGACACGACACAGAGGCGCGCGTGGGAACACGCACGCCGCCTCTCGGACCTGGTGCTGAACGGATGGCGGGCAGGCCCACAAAGCTCGCCACCCCCAGGTCAAACCTCAGGGTGGCTGGAGGTCATCGCGCGCCCTCCGGCGCCCGGCTCTGCCGTTGGGGAGAGGGTTTAAACGCTCTCTCTCCCGCTCCGCCGCCTCCTTGATGGAAATTACTTCCTCACAGAAGGAGGCGACGGCGTTCCACGACCTCTCACTCCGGACCATAGACTGAACTACGGCCGGGAGCGAGAGGGCAACCGATCCGACTGCCGCGATCAAATCACGGCGCTGCGATGCCCAGGCGGGGCAAACCGCCAAAGTGTGCAGCGCCGTGTCCTCAACAACGTCGCGGCAGTCGCCGCAGTGGTGACAACCGGGCGTCTCTTGCCGGCGTATACGACACAGGAACTGGCCAAAACAACCGTGGCCAGTCAGGACCTGTGTCAGCCGGAAGGTGAGGGCGCCATGCCGTCTCTCCAGCCACTCCTCAAACACGGGACTTACCGCCACGATCGTGGCGTGCCCGGCACTGGGATGCACAAGTCGCTCCTTCCATTTCGCCACTAGGACCTGGCGGAGCTCGGACCTTGCCGCTTTGATAGCGGGAAGATCCGGTATAGCGGGAAGATCCGGTCCTTCGCCCCGAGCTAGCGACTCCTGGCGCCAGCGATAGAGCGACGCCAGGAGCGCCGCTTCCGGTCCCATGGCATCGATCCGGCGAGGAGGCTCACAGCCTCGAACGAGATCGTGCGGTAACCTCTTATCAACCTGACGGCCATGGCGCGCTGTGGCGCACGAAGCGCCGAAATGTTTCGGGCCGTCAGGCTGTCTGCCCAAACTGGGGCGGGCCCCATACAGGGCCATGGACCGCACTACCCCCTCGTAGAGCCTCCGGCAGGAGGTGTTTGGCCCCCCAAGGTTGGGCAGCAGGCGCGAGAGCGTGCCTGCAGCGCCCCGAAGAATGGGGGCCAAACGACGAAAATGGGCTATAAAGTCCCATCGGCTGTCGAGCAAGAGACCTAAATACTTTAGGGTTGACTCGACGCCGATGCGGACCCCTCCTACCATAATATGGGCCCCTGGAGGTGGCCGTTTCCGAGGGCCGTGGAAACAAACGGCCTCGGACTTGGACAGGGCCACCTCGAGGCCCAACCGCCGGATACGACCAACGACTTGTGCGACCCCAGCGGTCGCCAGTATGGCCGCCACCCGGTGCGACTTACCCCTCGCTGTGACAAGTGTGTCGTCGGCGTAACAAATGACGCCGACGCCACGGAGGAGCGCACCTCGCAGCACCCAGTCGTAACCGATGTTCCACAGGAGTGGACCCAGAACCGATCCCTGTGGAACACCGCACGACATCTCTCGCCGACTCCAACCGTCGTGACCCGGGTAGACGACTACCCTCTCCGATAAATATGCCCCGACTATGCGGCGGAGGTAGGTCGGCACTCGATGAAAGATGAGTGCCTCCCTAATACAACTCCAGGGCAAGGTATTGAAGGCATTCGCGATGTCCAAAGACACCGCGAAGACGACCTCGCCCCGGGACACCGCATCCTCCACCAGGCTCCTCACACGCATGACTGCGTCTATAGTTGAGCGCCCGCACATTACATTTTATTTTTACATTAACTATTATTTATTTTTATTCTTAAACTAACTTTTTTTTCTAATTTATTGTATTGTCATCGGACCTCGATAAGTGTGCAAAGTTTCTAATCAATCCGTTAAAATCACGTTTAAAGATTCCGTTACATAGATTCATAGATACATACATACCAAGCTAATAAAAGCGTGTTAAAAACTATTCTTACCTTCGCGACAACTCCCGAGGCTTCGTGTCCCATGATCATGGGTTCTTTGAGCACGAAATGGCCGCAGGCACCGCTCTGCCAATAGTGGACATCGGAGCCGCAGATGCCCACGCAGTCCATGCGCAGGAGCACCTCTGTCAACAAATACATACAATATAACAAGTTAAGCAAGACTATGATATAGAAATCATACATATACCAAAGTCCAATATTTAGGAGGCAATATTAACTAGTCAGAAAAATGGCTAGAGGTCCTCACAAAAAAACGAATCGTAGACTGTTTGAGTATGCGATTTGTAAATGTTTACCCTGACTACACCAGTCGGCACAGCGACGCATATGTAATTACGGATATAACGCGCAATTGTTTTACTCCAAAGAGCACAGGATCGATTATACTCGTATTTGATAAAAATAGAATCCTATCATATATTGTAAATGCGTATTTTTTGTTTGTTTATTTGTTTGTCGCGCTTTCATGCCTTATCTACTCGACCGATCATCATGAAATTTTGCATACACCATGTCAGAGGAACAGAAAAAGAAACAGGGATTCATCGAAAAAAAACCTAACCTAATCTACATTTAGGCGAGCGAATCCGTGTGCAAAATGTTGTATTAAATAATATCAATAAATTATCTAGAGTAAAATTATATTATTAGTCAATTTAAATGTAAATTAAGCATAGTTTCACTCGGTAAGTGTAACTTTGACATTTATAAGACAAATGTTACGTTGTGAACTTGTGACTTAAAATATTTATAAAAAATATTTTACTTTTTACGCTAGACAATTTCGTTATATAATTGATACATCTTTTGGTGCAATATTTTCGATCTTCTAGAAAATGGCATGGAATAGTATGCAAAACTAATGTAATGTGGTGTCGTTATATAATGTAATGTTTAAACAGGTTGGCACTTACCACAGTCGGATATTTCTGGTATCGGTGTTTGGACCTGCAGACAAACATACCTATATATGTACATGTTGACAGTTCTACAAATAAAATGACCTTTTTAATGAGCTAAATGGGCAACAATTTTACTGCAATAAGTGGCTACAGTATTTTGAATTATAAGCCAGCCGAACAACATTTTAAAGCATCAGCCTGATTAAATAACTAGTTCTCTGGCCATCTAACCGGCTATACCTACACTACACCGCAACCACACTTAATACAATATGTATTCGTTAAATAGTACTCAGCCAAAGCATTGTGTCCGAGTTCGCAATACGCTTAAAAGGCTTAAGAATGTTTTAAGACTTAACCAGTTGTATGAACAGTTCATGAATTGTCCACTGTTGCCAGACTTCATATGTTTTCATCCAAAAAGTAAGGGAAAACTCAGATATTAGCACCATATCAGTACCATCTCAAAGTAGGGATCTCAACATTGCCTCAGCTGCTATGAGGATGGTTTGGAGGCCACTGCTGACCACTTACCATCAGACAAAGAGTGGTCATGTTAAAGTGCAAAATAAAAAAATCTTAAAATCTTCACGATGTTTTAATCATGTATCGGTGAAAGGTTATTAACAATTTAACATTATTATAAACAATTTTATGTTATTACTATGCGATCTTCGAATACCCAGAGGTGAGCGTGATACAAACATAGCAAGAGACCCCTGGATTCATACCAATAGACGCCAAATAGGTTATCGGTACGATAAACTTTTTAATTCAACGTATTATGTATTGATTTAGATAATAAAAAATTAAACATTATATATAAAGGGAACTACTTTTAAAGTCTAGTAGAGAATTTTTCCAGGAGAAATAAAAAACGTTAAAGTGTTATCAAAATATAGGCACATAATATATTTCTCTATAGATTTAACCCGTAGATTTTCCTTTCTTAGACTGTATTATATATACTTATAGGAAGGAATAATCCTAATACAGTTGATGTCATAGGATTTTACATATTGGAGCTTACTGGTAATCACAAATACAAAGTATTTTGATTTCAGATAATTATATTAAACGGACAAAAAAAGATTACCAAACGATCTCGAAATCTATTAAAATATAAAATGCTTTAATTTTATAGTAATTATTTGTTTGCCTAAGCCGGAAAATTCTTCTAAAATATCTAATAAATCAAGCAATTTTTTGTTTCGACTGAAAATAGCACCGAGATGAAAATCTTATATCTGTGGAAAACATGAAACGCACAGACACAAATTTGATCTAAATTGCAATATAATTTTCTCGTAGTATCTTTAGAAACTACAGTTCCTTAGCAAGTTATTGTAGTGCTTCATAATATTGTTAACGCCACAGGATGCGATAAGATTTCATGGCCAAGCTCTACCAAACGTTGGGCATACTTTGAATACCTCAGTCCTCTTACAGACCCTGGTAGTTAAGGGCTGCTTTTGTCACAAAGATTACCGAAGAAATGAATTGAATCAATTTGCTATAGAAAAACTGTCAATACGCAAAATTGATTACTGAATTAAGATTTATCTTATGATAGAAATATCAATCCTATACGTATTTAAGAACCTCGAATTAAGATTAGTCGTAAATACCTAATGACAGCATATAATAATTATATTATAATAATAAACATAAAACAGATAAAATTCAAGTGCAATAATTTTATTGTTTGCTCGACTCAAGGTTCTTTATATATTTCTATATATGTGCCATTATATATATAAACTAAGTGCTATGATATATTATCTTTAACATTTTAATCTCGAATTTATTAAAAGCACTTAAGCCATGACTTTAAAGCAATCGATTAGCAAGTATATAAGGTAAAAATAACAAGGAAAGACTGAACTATAAAATTCATTTTCATTAAGAATAACATAAAAATTTGTTTAATCATCACCTACTTATAATTTCGATTTCATTATTTCTAATGTAAGTCCAACTAATAATAATACTTATCGCTGATAATGTACTAAGCGCCACCTAGTTACTATATTTTAGTAGTTTCGACAGCACTGTTTGTTGGCAAAACTATTGATCTCTAACCCTAAAATGGGAAAATACTGTTCTTGAACTGAAACTATTTAATTCAGAAATACAGGCAATAAATTATGCGGTGATCGACATCAAGAATTTATAAATATTTTGACACTTGTTTTATGAGTATAAAATTTGGCTCCAGAGTTCAAAGATTGAGTTGTTAAAATAACAGTAGGTAATGTAGTTTAATTATATAAGCAGGTCGGTATACACTTACCAGTTGTAAGTCCTTAGTTTTATATAAAACAGCGGATAGGTTATCGGCGGCCATGTTGGACGTGCTCTTTACTCAATTGTCACTGAACTACTGAATCGGCATCGGTCGCAATTGGAGTATAATATAATATAAGTCGGTGTTCGTTCGCCCCCCGTCGGTTAGCGGGGAGCCGAGCCAGGGACTGATTAATGAATTATAATGAAATTGAATGGAAGTATGTATATATGTCCGTTATGGTTTTAATGTTGATTTATTTTACCATTCACAAACATGACACGAATGGAGACTTGTCTGTTTGTGCGTAATCATAAAGTTTTGCGGAATTTGCGAGATTATGCAAAATACTTGCATAATCTATCATGACTTGGATTTTATATTCGTACAATTATAAAGGTACATAGGTGTGTTCATATGCATATATTATGTTGACATTGGCGTACTATATATAGGTTAAACGAATGACATTGATATTCAAGCATGCATGATATTTATAGACAGATATTATAAGAAGAAACGAATTAGGTGGACTTATCTCATTCAAATTTGTTTGAATGAGATAAGTATATTATAGGTTTCCGCGTAGGTAAAGTATCTTCTTGACTGTCAGTAAATAAAAAGCCAATAATTTGTAACTAATAGGAATAACTTATTAATAAAAGATAAACCGCATTTAACAACTTGGAAAAGCAAATAGGTAGATACATCAATTATATTTTAAAGGTATCACGTCGCTTAAAAACAGTGGTCAAATAAAACTTTAAAGAAGTACA
This sequence comes from Catocala nupta, assembly GCA_963675205.1. Taxonomy (NCBI): domain Eukaryota; kingdom Metazoa; phylum Arthropoda; class Insecta; order Lepidoptera; family Erebidae; genus Catocala; species Catocala nupta. The sequence continues at coordinate 6,376,588 of OY776092.1, forward strand.
TGTTCAAGTTAATTTGCTGATTTCTCTTGAGTTTAATTCACTATCTCTGTCTGATCACCATCACCACATCTTTACGAAATTAATTATGGAAACACAATGTAAGTAATTAATTCCGTTCAAATAGAACAGGATCACCCAAATCGGCTAATCCGCTTGTTAAATTTTGCGAAGATAATATATAAAAGGTAAATTTTAGATATATCAAAACATTGCTTTCTTCACAGTTGATTTTCTACTCAATTTTGCATTTCTATATAATAGTGGTTTTACATAGGTACTTATACTTTTTATTCTGCCGTGCACACGAGAACGTGAATTACTGCACCTATTATTATCTAATATCAGACTGAGCTACAAGAGCAAAACCTACATATGTAGGTCTAGAATAGAGAACCTCCATTTTCGAAATCGGTTAATAAGAGCTGTATAAAAAATATTGCATAATATCGGATAACCGTGGTATATTATTTGTGTGTTCTTCTGAGAGTTGTTACTATCTCTATAGTACTCTATACTCTCCATAGCAAATTTCATAAAATCATTTTATTAGGTTATCTGACAAAAAGTGACAAAATAACAGATATATTAAGTTAGTTACGCATTTATAAAACAAGACTTTTATTTTTAATTATTTTATGAGAAACTGTATGCATTAACTAATTACTTAAAGTCAAAAGCTTGTCTTTAATATTGTGATTTATTTACATATTATCGCATGATCTCAATAGTTATGTACATATGTATATGCTTAGACCAAGTGGTTTACACGGTGTACATATTAGCATTTTAAAACACTTCTAATGGAAGTGATAGAATTGGATCTAAAAATACAAAATTACCTAAGAATTATCTATGTTAATCCAGTTTTATAACGAAGTGTTTTTACCCGACTGCGTCAGAAGGAGGGTAATGTTTTTCGAGCGTATGTATGTATGTGTGTATGTATGTCTATTTTTTTGGCACGCCCTACAGCCCAAACGGCTGAACGGTTTTTGACATATGAGGTGTCATTGAATTCCTCAGAATTGTGGTAGTGACATAGGATATATAAATTTTAAAAATGGCGCCCGCGACTGGTAAAAGGGAAGGGGTTGTTTTAATTTAAAAATAATTTGAACTAAATACTTTCTGGTCCTGCAGTCCAATACTTTTTTACCTACGGGCTAATAAAGACCTACCAAAACTACGTTTGTCACCGCATGCGGCACCATAAAGCGTTTAGTTTACTTAACTAATTTGAATATACATATGTAGTTATTTCATTATTTGATAAAGTAAGCTTACAAAACAATGCATTAGTCGAATTTTATATACCTACTTAGATATTGTGATACTTGTTTTGCTCTTTTCAGTTCATTGTCGTTATCGATACGAGCAGTACCTACCTATAAGCTGCTTGTATTCGACAGTACTTAACGCTTTTATACTTGGCCATACATTTTATCAGTGTAGGCGAGGTACTGGCTATCTGGTAGCCGGGACGTGTGCTTATGTGTCCAACGGAAAAATATATAGCCAGTTGCACTCACTGATCGGTAACCGATTAGCGAGGTTAAGAAACGTTGGGTGCGGTCAGTCTATAGATGGGTGACCGCTTAGTGGTATTTTATCGGAGCGTCTCTGTGCTTCGGAGGTCACGTAAAAAGTCGGTCCCGGTTGTTGCCAAATTTACAGCAGTCGTTAAGCCATGTCAGAGGCCTACGGGGCGGCTTGAACAACTCTTGACCTGTTGTCAACTAACCACACGAAAAGAAGAAGTAGACGGAGAAAATATAAAAAGAGAAAAGAAGAGCAAACTTATGGCACAGGCCCGTTGGCGTTTATTCGTGACTGATAGTGGTCGGTAGTGGGAGATCCTAGGTACGATTCGAGAATCGCATTACTTACATATTAACACCGGCAACCGACGGTGTTATATATATTATATATTCTAAAAAAATTCGAAGTCTAATACCGATATTCTTTTTTTTTATTAAAATTTGTGTCGGAATTTGGAAATGTGCCCGTTAGAAGGCGTTTGCCTGGCAATACAGTAGGTACTACCTACTTATCTTGGACACATATGTATATATTTCTTTTTTTATTTTTGCTCGTTAAAATGACCACACTTCGCCTGATGGTAAGCAGTGGTGTGGTCTTAGAGCAGTGGCCTTCACATCGTCCTCATAGCAGCCGAGGCGATGTTGAGGTCTCTACTTTGACGGCCTGAGAAGGTGCTTTTTCACGCCCCGCTTAAAGGACCCAGGATTGAAGGAAGAAGGAAACACGTGCCTTGGCAGAGAATTCCATGCCTTGATCGTTCGGCAGAGGTATGAGGACCCAAACTTGTTGGTACGCACTCTACTCGACTCCACCGTGTAAGTATGGTATCTGAGCCCAGCACGCGTTGTTCAGGATAGGAAAGGGGAGGGCGGGATAAGGTGAAATAACCTTTCAGAGCACTACACATATAAATGTTACTCATATTAATTTCTTCTTTTTTTAAAGGCTACTCTCGCTTTATGTGTAATTCCTGTATCACGGGGGACTTTACAAACATACAAATAGTGGCAACAAAGAACACCCAGACTTACAAAAGTTTTGTTCCGTGTGGGAATCGAACCCACAACACTCAGCGCGGCGGCTGTGCGAGGTGAGAGAGGTGAGGTGAATACTTAAACCACTAACTACGCCATCAGTGCAGTCATATTCTTGGATAAGGATGGTGGCTTGGTTTAAGCGACCGCCCGGCCACTGCCAGTAGGCCAGGTGTTGCAGGTACAATCAGTAGATATAATGAACTTACAAATGTTTTTGCTGACTTTACTTAGTCCAAGTCTTTTCCTTGTATCTGTTGTCTGAATAATAGTAAAGTCTCCCGCGAGTCACGAGACTGTGCGTCTTTAGTAGCTACAATCAAAATTATCTTCATTGGAACCGCTCGAGGTCTAAACGGAGAATGCTGCTGCGCCTACATCTACAGAAAATGATTATTTTCGTTTCTCCTTGTAAGAACATACAAACAAACATTTTCACATTTATAATATTCACAAAACACAGATTCACAGAAATGTTCTGGCTGAGTGACAATATTGGTACGTCATAGCATACAGATGTTACACAAATTATTTTTGCATCACATAATAAGCTGAAAACATATCGATCACTCATTATAAAGACATTAAAAATACATCATAACATACATATATAGGTAAACAACATTGCTCTTTATATTACAATTCAATATAAAACTAGCCAAAATAAAAAGCAAAAAGAGCGATTGTCGTTGAAATATTCTGCATTAGTTGCCTTAATAAAATGGTCTATAGTGTAATACTGTTCTTTTCTTGTATACTATCTGTTAAAAGTTCTTTAGCACCAACTCATTTGCTGGTGACCCGTGTCGGGCCGTGTTATGACGAACCTCAAACTATTGTGTCTGTGTCAGAACTCAGTATCACAACGGAGATGTACGATTCTTCATTGAGTGGCACTCTTAACGTTTCTAAAGACATTAGCAATGGCTGGAAGATTAAGGTTGGTTGAAAGCTTGAATTATTATATAGTTTTATTATTGTTGTGTCTAATAAATATATACCTATTTTTATGGCAATTGATTTTGACTTGAAACTCAATCTATGAGCTATTACATCCAATGCTAAGGCCAACTTCTATAGTGTATGTATTACAATAGTCATTCATCTACCATGAGTGATCCATGATCACAATTAGTGATGCAGTTTATGGTCAAAGAGCGTCTTCAGCAAGGGCTAACCTCGGCTAGTCAACCATATGATCGGTACTGGAATGGAATTGATTTTTAGTAGCAAAGACACGTTATAGATCCTTGTGGTACTCCCGCTTGCGCTGGCGTCAACTCCATAGAGCCTCGGGTACCCGAACTGCGCTACCGCTAAGGCTGAGTCTCCCCAATATTTAAACTCGTGCTCCTGGGTAAATGACAGTAACTCTACTATATATATGTATAATATAGTATTATATAGTTTAAATTGACAACTCACCTGTGGACGCTGTTTCGCATTTCACATAAATTTATATTTCTCGGAACCGCTTTATGTTGTATGTGTTACACTTAAGTAATAATTCTTCACAATTAGAGCGAGCTATATTAGATAGTCTCACGAATAAAATAGGGATATCAAAACAAAAACAAACAAAACAATACAAATAGCCTACAACGCTGAGGTCGTTCACTTTGTTTACGTTTCACTCTGCGCATAATATTGTGTCATCAGTGCCTATTATGCAATGACTTTTTTATTTTTTATTTGTACCTACCCCCTTAAAATTTATTTATTTGATATTGACGTATTTTATTTCTCCCACAGTTCTCATATTTTTAAAATGTACCTAATTTATAAACATAATTTAATATGCCCTATACGTTTTCCTTGTGTATGTATGTAGCAAACCACATTAATTTATTGTATTTTTGTTGAAATGTTAAGCATTTGCCTCCGTCCGTGCATCACTTGTATCGGGTGACCAACTGGAAACCAGCGCTGGTGCACTCAATTTGGGTACCCCGCTAATGCTGAGGTGGTGACCCTTTTCGGCGAGGGCATACACATTTTTGTTTTATCATGTATAATATTTTTTATGTTTATTTTGTTTTAATTTATTGTGTGTGCTCTGTACGAAAAAACATGATTTCTTTCTTCTATATGTACTATAACTATAATTATCAGTTTTAAAAAGAAGCGGAACAAACTAAAAAACTCTCTCGCATTTATAATATTAATATTTCCACAATCCTTCTCAACGTGTTTGTGAAGTGGACGCCCCTAGCTACTCATAATATTTTTAAATATACCAGGTGACGATGGACAAATGCCTGGATCTTCGCAATAAAGACTCCTGTGACCACTTTAAGTCGTTCATTGTGGTGCACAATGGATGTGGTGACGACGACGATGATGAACAGGATATTTACAGCATGCTGTTTCATTATGCCAGTCCTAGGTGAGAATTTATTTGTAACTAGATTTTGCCCGTGGCTTCGGTTAAGTAAATGTAGGTTAGGCTAGATTAGAAAAGTACTGTTACTAATCTATTAGTAACTGATACCCTATGTCTTTTTCTGTTACACTGACCTATGAAATTTCGCATACACATTAACGAAATTATCTTAACATAATATAGATTATCTTATCGGTAAAAAACAGATAGGTACTTTGTCACTAATCATCTTTATTCCCGATGCGTTACACGCGTAATATTCATCGCGATATTTTTATTTGTGATCCTGAATGACGATGAATATTAAGTCAATAAAATATATCACACTAAGTATCATCCCATCTTAAGCTTTTCTCGTAACGAATGTGAGTTTGTTTGTTTATTACGCTTTCACGCCTTAACTACTCGACTGATCATCATGACATTTTGCATACACGTTGTTAGAGGTACAGAAAAGGACTTAGGGTAACTTTTAACCAGAAGAGTAATGTCCCCGTGTGATAGCAATTATTCTCTCTTTTGGTGGCCGCATTGGAGTATCTATGCTTATTATCCAAAAGCGATAAAGAATACTGAACAGCGAAGCCCTTCTTAAAATGCTGGAATTTGGTCAAATCTGGATCACCTGGCTCACCTGGCCTGCATAATATGCGCCAAAGGGTGGACGGAATCTTCGTTGTATCCGCAGTAGATTGAGTCTAGATTATGTTTTTTTCAGGTTAGATTGTCCGATAAAAGCCGGTATTTATACTATTCAAAACTATCCATTCTTCACCGAAGACAACTACGTGACTGTATACGAGTCTAAGATATCCACCAGTGTGTTTGGATACATCTATAAATTAGATGGCTACTCGGAAAATCTACGAAAGGTAAGTCATACTTACTTGTGACCTTAATTGAACGGAGTAATTGGCCTATACTTAGTAAAGATTTACATTCATTAATCACATCACCAAGACTGTTTCTAACCGTAGCACGTACTGCTTCCGTGGTGCAGCGGTAGTGAATGCGACTGCTGTGCGTGAGGTCCCGGGTTCAACTCCCGGATCGTGCCAATGAAAAGTTATTGTTATTCTGTTAAGAAATCTCAATAGCAGCCCGGAGTTAGGAAGTTGGCGGTGTTAGACACCCCCGTGCCTAAGCAGGTACAGCGTGGTCCTGAGCCTGATCTGTCTATGGCCGTGTCGGATTACCGTCCAATCGGATCATAGAATCATAGGAGTTAGGGAACAGGGAGTGCACTTGTGTTTGCATACACAATTATGCACTATAATATCTCCTGCGCAGATGGCTACTCTCCGTTAAGAGTGGCCGCCGTGACCAAAATTCGATCTGGAGGACATTATTATTACCACGTTATTTGTGGTTACCACCTTACATGTTGGTACCGCGTTCGGCTCAGAGGCATTCAAATACCTTTGGAATGCAGTAGCGCACATCACTAGCTTATAGGATCATATTTACACATATAAGAGAATGTTCTGTGTTCACTACCGTGTAAGCTAGTCCCGGTTTTACTAGCCTTGTTTATAAGCTGTAGCTCTGTTGGGTTGGCTGGTAGCCCTCAACGATCAACGCGACGTTTACACATTAGTAATACATACCGTTAGCTTTAGCAAGCGAGTTGGTGAGTCTACGAGTGTTACTACTCAAAATGTTATGTTTTCGTTTACCTTTAAAGCTTATAAACTAAGAAGGCGGTTATTAACTACCTATTTAACCTATTGAGTCGCAGCGGCATATCGGCGGCTAGACACAATAGATTTTTAACTATGTCTGGTGTTCTCAGACTGGAGAGATAAATACTTAGGTACGCACTTATGTGCGTAGGTATTTGGAAGTTATCTTCGATAACGACTACTATCAAACTCAAAACATGTGTGTGGTTGTTTAACAGTTGCGTAATAGGCTATCGTTGCTATTTAAAAAGCAGAGGATTAAGCCGCGCCTTCTGAAAAATTTACGAAATCGGACTGTCTACATTTGAAACTTAAAAAATCACCTCATAATGAAATTCTAAAAACGACTTTTAACCGATACAGAAATTATTGTACAGCTCTTCTCAAGTCCGCAAAACAGAACTACGATAAAAACTTAATAAGTAATGCAGGCAATAATAATTAAAATCTCTGGGAGTCCATTAGAACTATTACCAACTCAACAAAGCAAAATACTTCAGCTAATAAGCTTCTCTCATTATCCGAAATATATATACACAATACTTTTTTGACGCATACCTCTCCGCGGGGCGATTATGTCGGGCTCACCACATACCCCGGTAATACCGACTAAACCTACCATGGTGTTCCTCGACGTAACCATAGACGGCAGGGCCGCGCGAATCGCTTTCACATGCAATTGCGACCCCGCCGAGGTTTTGGCACGCCGTGTAAAATGGCAGGCCACTACATGACCCTTCCTCTACTGTCCCCTTGTGGGGAGAAAAAAAACACGACTCAGAGGCGCACGCACGCCGCCTCTCGGACCTGGCGCTACCCAATACTCAATCAACCAACTAAACCATTATTTTGCTAATATTGGGCGTTGTTTAGCCGAAAAATACCCAAACCCGCACATAAAACCCACGTGGCTGATAACTTACCCAAACATTTGAATAGTTTTGTATTGCTGAGTACAAATGAGTCTGAAATTCAAGTATTAATATCGAATTTGAGAAACGATTGTGCAGTCGGCTCTGACAACATTTCAGCTGCTTTTCTTAAAAGGATTAAGCATATCTTAAATCCGCCTATCACCTTTCTTTGTAACTTGGCACTTGGTTCAGGTGTCTTTTCAGATGCTTTTAAACTCAGCAGTAGTTCACCCAATGCACAAAGCAGGAGACAGAGACGAAGTTAATAATCATAGACCAATATCTATATTACCTACGCTCTCCAAAATTGTTGACAGACTTATGAACAATAGGTTAGTTCAATACCTAGAACAAAATGAGTTGCTATCCACAACCCAATATGGTTCCCGAGCAGGTATGTCTACAAACTCTGCTGTTCTTGACTTAACTAATTGTGTTATTTCACATCTAGACAAAATGAAAAATAATTGGCACATTTCTAGATTTGTCGAAGGCGTTCGACACGATCTCTGTCTTCATGCTCATATCCAAGTTGGAAAGGATAGGAATAAGAGGCGAACAACTCTCTTTATTTAAAAGTTACCTCACAGGCAGGCGACTGTGTCTAAAAATCGATGACTGGATTAGTGACGAGCTAGTATCATCGGTCCAACTTTATTCTTAACTTACATCAATAATCTTTGTCAGCTTAAGCTTCCAAATAAAACAACCTTTACTTACGCCGATGATACTGCCCTAATATTTCGTGGTCCAACATGGGAGTCAGCTTTTAGCTGTGCCCAAAAAGGACTCAACCTAGTTACTGAATGGCGAGCTCACAATCTACTCACCCTTAACGTTCATAAAGTAAAATATCTCAACTCCTCATTATCATCTCATGGTAAACATACGATTAATTCTCCCACTTTAATAATAATAATAATAATAATAATAATCCATTTATTTGTATTGAATATAGGTACATACATTAGATGTAACATACATTAGTGATCTGCTACATTCTGCCTTCAGAAAGATGCAAATGTTATACATTAATAGATTTTATTAGATTGCAAATTAACTAAATGGTACAAATAGTTCATGTCATAATGAATAATTTAAAATAATGTCATAATATAAAAGTGTCAGGAGAGAACAAAGAAGAAAATAAAATTAATATCAATGTCTAATGATAATAATGATTACAATAATAAATTATTAATTATTTAAACAATGTCAAAGAAAAGAAAAAAAAGGCAATTATTATATTTGATCGTCCTCTAGAAAGTCTGTAAGTGTATAATAACATTTTGTAATTAAAAGTTCTGCGAGTTTCTTTTTAAAAATATGTATTCTCTCATCCTTTAGAGCATCGGGTATTTTATTATAAATTACTGTAGCCATACCTAAAACATTTTTCTTTAACAAAGTTGTGTTATAAGGTACATTATATAATTTATTCTTATACTGGCTTCTCAAAAGACCTTTTCTTAGTTGTGAAACATGAGTAAATAAGTGTTTGTTGCATTTTACAAAAACAGCCATTTCATAAATGTACAAGCATGGGAAAGTTAGTACTTCTAGTGACTTAAATTTAGATACACAACTATCTGTAGACTTAATGCCACATATTGCTCGCACACATCGTTTCTGAGCTCTGAACACGTCCCCTCGAAGGCTACAATTGCCCCAAAATATAACACCGTATCGCAACACGGATGCCACCAGACCATGATAGGCCACCAATGCAGTATTAATGTTCACTTTGTTATGAAGACTATCCAAAATCTCCTTGGAACTGTCCTTATCTCTATAACACTCATCGCATAAAATACCTGGGGTTCTTATTGATGACGCTCTATCATATCATTCTCATCTCTCTCTGTCGCCTCCAGATTGCGCAAACTTATGTATATTTTAAGGGTCTTCGCCACGTTTCAGATGCAAAGATACTAAGACAAGTGTATTTAGCACTTTGTCAATCACTTATGCAATATTGCATTGTAACCTGGGAAGGAACACATAAGACTGACTTGCTGAAATTGGAACGCGCCCAAAGGGGGCTTCTTAAAGTTGGATGGAAGCTTCCTTTTCGTTTTCCTACTACTAAACTGTATGAAACCAGCAAAGTCCTCTCAGTTCGCCAATTATACGTTTTAAATTTGATCCTGACCACACATTTAAAAATTCCTTACGAACCTACCAAATTTATTAATATTCGCTGCAAACACACTGTATGTCTATCAATGTCGTTTAATACGAGCTTAGCGCAGCGAAGTACCTATTGTATTCTCAGCGCTTATATTTATAATAAAATCAATAAACTTAGCTGTTACAGACTGGTTGCATAATCTTGATTATGACGAGACTAAAAGTCTCATTGTTGAGTATTTTAAAATAAACGGATTTGCTGGTATTTGCACCCAAACCATGGACATATACACACACACACAGACGCACACACTCACGCAGACGCACACACACAGATACATGCACACACATGTTATATTTATGTCTTGTTATTATATTTTATTTAGTTTACATGTATGCTTAGTTTGTTCATTAGTTAATTTAGGTTCATTTCTAGACTTTACCGTACATACTTATAATTTTACCTGTGATAAGTGATTTCGCTATAGAGAGCCTGGAGATTTGTCACACAGATTTCGAACCTATTACAGACTCCAGCTCGCACAAAGGTTGATTTTGTAACTGTTACTCTTTTTGTGTTTAAAACTATGTGTGCACCTTTTGAGAAAAATAAATGAATATATTATTATTATTTATTTAAAAATTATCTTCACTGATATTATAAATGCGAATGTGAGTTTGTTGCTTTGTTTGTTTGTTACGCTTTCACGCCTCAACTACTTGACCAATCGCCATAAAATTTCGCATACACAGTGTCTGGTGTACAGAAAAGAACATAGGGTAGGTACCTTTCATCCAGAAAAGAAGTTAAACTATAGGCTGTTCCAGAGGGATAAAACTCTAGTATTACTGTTATTTTAAAAGTCAATACCTATAGTTATTAGCTATGCCAGCGTAAATACTGATATAAACAAATTCTTTAGATGGCACAGTATCGGTAAAGAATAATGACCAATTTAAATTCATAGGGCATGGCTACGAGTCGAGGTGTCAATGGTTTACTGTTATGGCTGGTTAAAGTATTACTTCATTGCTTGAATTTTGCCAAGTTATTTATCCATATATTACATATTATAAATACGAGTGTGAGTCTGTTGCTAATGTGAATTTATTAAGAGTAAAAGCGACATATCACTTTGTCCAAATCCGACCGATTTAAACCGAACTTATGCACAGGAGTCGCAAAATACATGTTCATTTTTTATGTTTACAGATCCTTTGCGTAGAAGCCTTCCTACAGCTGCTGTATATAAGAGAACACGACTGGGTGCAGAACACGGACATACAGGCTACCACTATGGGATCTCTTGTCGAAGCTGATGATAAGGACCAGGATTTGGTCGCAGAATATTGAATAATAAATTCCCTTCTACTCTTCACTCCCACGACATGTAAATCGTATGTTCGTGATTACTTAATAATGAAGGAACTATAGGATATTACCTAAATAACTGTTCAAATTAGAAAGATCGTCGGACTTGTCTATCCTAGACACGCCAATCTGCTCACACCTACGTTTTATAGATCGTATCGAAGAAAACTATCAGCTTTTATTTAATAAACTTCAGTTATACTTAAGCTTAAAATTTTATACGGTACTTGAAACTTGTTATCATATGTGTGTAGACTTGATAAATACTAACGTTTAGTATATATTCTTGTACTAACTACCGATAGCTTAGTGGGGAGACCGGCACTGTATGGATGAATGAATTCTATTCAAAAGCTTTGGCTTTTTAAACGTGATTGCCGTCGGGCTGGGGCATGTATGAAAATAACATGCAGTTTTGGGCTCAGAGGAGACAGAAACATTACGAAATACCTAACAAAAAATTGGTCTAAATAATCAGTGGCAACCAATTTTACAATTGCTTATGCATATCACAGACAGTAACATTAGTCTGTTTCAGTGGTCAAGCAAATTAGCGATTCGACTAAACAGTAAAATGTTTATTATTGTGTCAAAGAGAAGACCCTTTTCTTTAAGGGAGCAGCTTGGTTATTGCATTTGCGTTTCTTCGGCAATGTCAAGAAAACATAGTCGCTGCAGTACTGCTTACAATCAAATTGGCCGCCAAATCATTTGCTATCAACGGCTCAAAAACACAAACTCATTCACGAATTTGTATTGTAGTTCCTTTATTATATAGGTATTATCTTTTGGTTCCACCAAGAGCCAAAATACCAGATCGTGATGCTGCACTCAAATGTTTATCGATATACATATATGATAATTATCACGATAATCACTGATTGCTTGTAGCATTCGCATTTAAGGTATTTATTTATAGTGTGTATAACTGTGTTGGAAGTGGTTAGAGCTTAGAAGTGCTCTACCACTTCGTGTCTCTAGAGTAAGACAAATCTAAATCAGCTAGAACCATTCGTTCTGAAGATATTATGATGACTCGTTAGCATTACTTTGTACCAGAGATTGAATTGTTAATATCATACCAGAAAGATAAATATTAATATTTTTAATAAAACTAGCATTTAAATAATAACATAAATTTATTCATCCCAGCCCCAAATACCGTGGCTCTCCCTAATCGTTTCCTTATTGTCTCGTCTCTGTCGCGTTACTGCACTTGCTTCACCCTTAGCTATTGCCTTCTTCCTCTCCATCTTTTTCTGTCTTACTTCAAGATTCTTCTTAACCTGCTGCTTAACCACTTCTGGCGCTATCGTACTTGCTGAAGTATAAGTTCTCATCGACCGAACATCAGACAATGCCTTCTCAATCATTGCCAATCTATACTTCTGCGAATTCTTGTCCAGTTCTCCAATGTCATCATCTTCTTTTTCTTCTTCATTCGGTTTAATTAAGGTAGGAACTTCATGGTCATCTTCTTGATTATGTTCTTTGATTATAGGTTTTGTAACTTCTTTATCTATTATAGTCAATTTGACAGTTTTTGTTGTGATCTCGGGTAGAGCAGTTCGTTCATCGTTCTGGATAGATGCCTCTACTTCTTTTCTAAGATCTTCCAGTTCTTGTTCTGAATATTTTGTGTTTTTATTATCAGCATCTTCGTTTTCATCTCCAGTTTCAGCTTCATCATCGCTTACTTGAAGTCCAATGCCCATTTCCTGGAATAAACATAATAGTTTAACGAGACGAAATTAAAAAAGTATTCGGACGTAATTTTGTGAGAGACCAACAAGACACGGTTCTACAGTCCGCTTCCGAGCTTCCGAGAATATCTAGACAAAAAATCAATAACATTACACCTATAATATACCTAATAGATTGTTCTTTTATGCAATTCTGAGCTGTGTACATATGACACCCTAGTTGGATTAGTAAGATAAGCATTCACTACTTTGACGTTTACAATTTACTGTGACGATCATAAGTGTTACTTTGTGACCTAAATGAATAAATGTTTTATGACTTTGACTTTGACAACAAGACTATAAAATATAATTATAATAAAGGAGATTGTTCCTCGTCCATACATTGTTTGGCCCAGAACCAATTGCGAAGAAAAAATTATTTACCTACGTATTCTATAATACTCCAATATGCTCACGAAAACAACATTTTATTACGGACAATTCGGAAAATAGATTTGTTTAAAATTAAAACTAAGATTTTGAGGTTATTTCTCTTAAGCGGCGCGAGCGGTTGACAAATTGTAGTATGCTTTATTATTTTTGCCTGACCAATTACTTAGAAGTAATTCTACCAAAAGAATGGGAGGGCTATGTCCAGCAGTGGACTCAGTGTGCTGAATTGACTGATTAGTTGAATTTTACCATCGTGCTGAAAACATTGTTTTTCACTAATATAATTACTACGATTAAATAACTGTCTGTAGCTAAGTACCTACGTGACTAGATAAGCATGGAGATACTGTAAAATAAATATTTTACATTTAAGCACCTACGTAAATACGTAGGTGCTTAAATATCAATACCAATATGTAAATAATAATAAAATAATGCATTGAGCAACGCTCGGTGTCGCCCAAGAGCTGGATTAATATCAGAAGTAGTAGTTAGTAAAAATAAAAATACATTTATTCATAATTCAGGTTTTATTCTTCGTATTAATCTACATCTGTTATCAGAATGCTATCTAAAATTGTGCAGGTGGATCGATACATATGTATATCAGAATATTACACTATCATCTTATTGTTGTAAATATTTGTTAGATTTCTTAGATGGATAGAGTTATTAATAATTTTAATACAACTAAATAAATATGAAATATGTATCACAGTATTACAAATCGAGTCGATAAAAATTAAGAATGGGCATCCCTAACCAACATGTAGTCGGTGTCTAAATTGTCTAAAATGGCGGCATCTTTGACTTTCTTTGTTCCGGTACTTTTAAATATTAAATAAGGAACGCAAGGTGTCCGTTTGATACGTAAAGCGATGATAATTATTGTAATTTTTTTTATTTTTAACCCCCGACGCAAAAACGACGGGGTGTTATAAGTTTGACGTGTCTGTGTGTGTGTGTGTGTGTGTGTGTGTGTGTGTGTGTGTGTGTGTGTGTGTGTGTGTGTGTGTGTGTGTGCGTGCGTGCGTGCGTGCGTGCGTGCGTGCGTGCGTGCGTGCGTGCGTGCGTGCGTGCGTGCGTGCGTGCGTGCGTGCGTGCGTGCGTGCGTGCGTGCGTGCGTGCGTGCGTGCGTGCGTGCGTGCGTGCGTGCGTGCGTGCGTGCGTGCGTGCGTGCGTGCGTGCGTGCGTGCGTGCGTGCGTGCGTGCGTGCGTGCGTGCGTGCGTGCGTGCGTGCGTGCGTGCGTGCGTGCGTGCGTGCGTGCGTGCGTGCGTGCGTGCGTGCGTGCGTGCGTGCGTGCGTGCGTGCGTGCGTGCGTGCGTGCGTGCGTGCGTGCGTGCGTGCGTGCGTGCGTGCGTGCGTGCGTGCGTGCGTGCGTGCGTGCGTGCGTGCGTGCGTGCGTGCGTGCGTGCGTGCGTGCGTGCGTGCGTGCGTGCGTGCGTGCGTGCGTGCGTGCGTGCGTGCGTGCGTGCGTGCGTGCGTGCGTGCGTGCGTGCGTGCGTGCGTGCGTGCGTGCGTGCGTGCGTGCGTGCGTGCGTGCGTGCGTGCGTGCGTGCGTGCGTGCGTGCGTGCGTGCGTGCGTGCGTGCGTGCGTGCGTGCGTGCGTGTGTGTGTGTGTGTGTGTCTGTCTGTGGCATCGTAGCTCCCGAACGGATGAACCGATTTTAATTTTGTTTTTTTTATTTGAAAGGTGAATTAGTCGGGAATTTTCTTAGCTACGTTTGATAAAAATCGGTCCAAGATGGCCGCCACCACAAAATGGCGGATTATATATTTTTTCACAACTCCCTCAATATGGGTATCAAATGAAAGGGCTTGACGAGTAGAATACTATACACTATGATAAATTTCAAATCCAAGATGGCCGCCACCAGAAAATTACAAATTTCCACAAATTAAAATTGTTCAATATGGGTATCAAATGAATATTGTGTCGGGGGTTTTTTAAATTTTAAATTTAGTTATTATCTAATTTAAATGCTTGTTGGTCTTGGGGCAAATAAGAACAATCTCCTTTATTTCCATAAAATAATTTTACAATTGTTGTAGTTATACTTATTTAGAGGTGTTAAGAATTTAAACATATTAAATATCACAATTAAATGCAGTCCGTTAAAGATCGTTTAGAAGTAACCTAAGGTAGTGGTTAAGGAGACGATTAGCCAGTGCTTATCTTGCCCGTCCTGCCCTGCAACCTAACTCATATTTAGTACGACGTTTAGGCCCCGTATCCACCAAAGCAGAGAGGAGACGAGAAATGTGTTTTGAATAAACTAATTAGATTTTGTTATTTCCACATCTTTTCTCCGCTTAGCTTCGGTAAAATGGATCAAGCGGAGAAGAGAGGAGATATCTAATATTCTATATAATTTATAATGCATAATGCCGCACTCGAGTAAGCGGCGCGGCAGAGCGGAGATGCGTGTCGCCGGACGAGACCGCGCGACCGCGCTCCACGCCCCACTGCTTTCTCCCGGCGCCTCGCAAACCCGAAAGCGTCATTCGATTGACTAGTTTCGAGCTCTCACAACTCACATCTCTGCTACACACAGCTCACATCTCCTCTCCGCTTTGGTGAAAATAACCTGCCAGCTTTGGTGGATACCGGGCCTTAATTAGGTAAAGCTCAAACTATGTTAGTATAGTTAGAAACTAAAATAAATTAACTGTTCATACCTCCAGAAGGTCGTCATCCAAGTCTTTAGTGCGCTTGTACCCTGAACAAGATATCTCCGTGTCAAGTTCGTCATCTCGTTCCAAATCGCTAAATTTAGGGTAAAGGTCTGATTCGTAGCCGAAGCGCTTCTTGAAGAACTCGCGAATGCAACGCACGTCGCGGTCGAAGTAACTGTGTGAGAACAATTAGACTTTAAAATTGGATTCTTGTGTAAAATATATTCGAAATAGTTTTAAACACTACCAGCAGTTTGACTTGACTTGAACAAAAAGACTAGGATGGTTTTGAATAAGGACAGAATAACCCACTCAGTATACAGGCGCGTGCGCTTCATACAAGCAAATAAGCACTGCATACCCTAGTCCGCTGGCTTATGTAAATCTATATAATCGAAATCTATTTATTAAATACTACAATATAATATACAGATATATATACACACAAAAACATTTATAAATGAAATGTAGTGCCCTCGCAGAGGTTTCGGGTAGGGCGTGCATACCCTACCAGAAATCTTTGTGCACGCCCCTGCTCAGTAATCAATGATATTGAGAAACGTCATACCCGGTATATAAACAGTACGAAGATTCGAGAATGTGCCAGCGTTCTCTCTACTCTAATCATACCAACGAACTACTTAGTTCCGTAAGACTTCAATAGATGGCGCTGTAATAAATTATTAAACGGAACTGTCGAGTCTTCCCCACAATGCCGAGAGATGGCACTGGGTGTAACAATATGATCATTTGTACTGGCAAATATGGATACTTTTGACTACTCCTCAAAAGAAATAATATTACAGAAACAGCAGAAAGGCGGCGCGGCGCTCAGAATTTTCCTAACAAATGACTAGGAAAAACAAATTATACATTAAAGCATTAGGGCGTACTAAATATTCTATAATCAGCTTGTGATCACAAACTAAATGTTCTTTAGTCAACTTGTCAATACAATGAGTATAAACAGGTTGAAGCAACATAAATCATTCCTAAACCGAAAATGTAAAATAATGAATGCAATGCAAACGTTACAAAGGAAGTACTTACAGTTCAGCATTATGATGTGACGTAGACACCATTTGTGGGAAGTCGATTATAATGGGATGGTTATCTTCATCTATCATAATATTAAACTCATTGAAATCACCGTGGATTACTCCGCAATTACCGAGTCGCACAATAAGATTCATTAGCTCGTCGTATAAAGCTTCAGGGTCGGCTACTGATGTCACATGAGTTCTGAAGTAGAAATTACAATGTATTTAAAATATTACATAATGCTACAAAATTCGTTATGGAGTCAAAATGTACCCCTGGGGTACACTTAATTCACAATCTACACAAATCTAGATACAATATTTTTCTCTTAGATTATTGTTTACTTCAGTTCATAAATACCTACATAAAAATAAATCACACAACACTAGCAATACTAAAGCATGCTCTATCAACCAATGGTGTAGCCATATAAAACCAAATCATTATATCCTCAAAAATATATTAAATAATGGTATTCACCATTCACCAGTTGCATTACAACACAGTGTCTATTGAAGTCTATCGGCTTGGGAACCGGGAAGTCTCGGTCATACAACGCCTTCATGTAAGCAAACTCTTTTGTGGCAGAGATACGAGACAAGTACAGCCAAGAGGCGCGGTTGCGGTGAGCGTGGTAATCACGCTTGCTTTTAATGTTCCGGAAACATGTGCGACCCAATCTGAAATCAAAATATGTAAAATATGTAGATAGTATAATTTTCATCTACAGCTAGTATGATAATAGTTTATCCTAGTGCATTGATCCCCAAAAAATTTTTCCTAGTTTTAATTACATAGTCTACAGCTTAGAAGTTTCTTGGACAATTGATACAGTGAGGCGTAAGCGATACATCAACACCACCTTGGAAATCAATGATTTGATATGACACCTAATAAACTTTGATATTCATAAGTGTTAATTAGTGAACTATGAAAAAAATTAATTAATTTTTACATAGATTGTAGCTGCCCCTATTAGTAAATGCAGCTGCAAACTTACACTTATTAAAGGCTTGAAGAGAAGTTTATTGTGCATTAATATATTATTTTGTCATTAAGCATTAGGTAAGATCAGGCATATACAATCCTACATTGAAAATCTTTAGTAAGGCTTATCTCTAATCTCTTTAAAGAAACAAAAGCTAAAAGGAATGCCCTCACACTTAGTGATTATTTATTTTTCTATCACATAAACACAACATCATCTAGTCCAAACTAAGCAGAGCTTGTACTATGGGTACTAGACAATGAATAAATATACATCTATACTATTTTTTTTTGTAAATACATACATATTATACATAGAAACACCCAGACCAAGACAAACATCCATGTTCATGCACACAAATGTTTGACTTGTGCAGGAATCTAACCTGCGATCTCAGGCGTGGCAGTTGGTTACATATTTACAGCTTTCCACCTCCGTCACTAGGCTTTCATTCCTAGTCACAAGGGATTTTATAAACATACAATTTTTTTTTTTTTTAGTTTATAAATTTATTTATTTTGACTAAATTCTACAAGATATTATATTAAATATTAAACGGAAGTCATCTAATATTTTGTTATTTAGCAGTATTTCTATTAACAAATTTTTGATAGATAGATAAGATAGATAAATTTTTATTTGCCAAAAATATATACAGAGGTTTCCTTATACAATAGACTTTAAAATGTACTTATGTATTAAAATTACCAAAACATAATTTGTAGATTAAGGAAAAATTGCTCATGAACTCCACACTAGGTCAGGCCTGTCTCGTGGAGTCCTTGAGTGATACCAGTACTAAGTTAAAAAAACAATTACAGTTTAAACAAGTTAGTATGAGATAAGAAGGCATAGAAAATTGAGTAAACAATATAGATAGTGTGCAAAATGTGCACCTGCGTGCATTTGTGTGTGCGCGTATGTGTGTGTGTGCGTATGTGTGTGCGTGCGTGTGTGTGTGTGTGCGCGTGCGCGTGTGTGTGTGTATGTGTGTGTGTGCGTGTGTGTGTGTATGTGTGTGTGTGTGTGTGTGTCTGTGCGTATGTGTCTGTGGGTATGTGTGTGTGCGCGTGTGTGTGTGTGTGTGTACGCGGGTGTGCGCGTGTGTGTGTGCACGTGTGTGTGCGCGTGTGTGTGCGCGTGTGTGTGCGAGTGTGTGTGTGTGTGTGTGTGTGCGCGCGTCTGAGCGCGCGTGTGAGCGCGCGTGTGTGCGCGCGCGTGTGTGCGCGCGTGTGTGTGCGCGCATGTGAGAACGCGCGCGGGCGCGCGTGTGCGCGCATGTGAGAGCGCGCGCGGGCGCGCGTGTGCGCGCGTGTGTGTGCGCGCATGTGAGAGCGAGCGCGTGCGCGCGTGTGTGCGCGTGTGTGTGCGCGTGTGTGCGCGTGGGCGCGTGTGCGTGCGCGTGTGTGTGTTTAAATATTTTTTTTGGTTATCACTTTTAGGAAACTTTCGGTTTCAGAATATGATATCATATAGTTTGACTACTTTATTATATATGTAAATAAGCATGAATTGTTGCAAGTGTTGGGAAAATGTAATTTTAACTCGAATTTTTGGGCATCGGAAAACTCTATGTTTTAATAGCTGAGGGTATTCAGGTGATTGTATTATCCTGTGTTGCTTCAAAACCATTTTCAGGATATATAATTGTCGCACATTGAGTATTGAGGCTTCTTTGTAGAGACAATTTGTGAAAATATTAGACGCAAAGAATACCAAGACTCAACTATTTGTGGATACCAAAACTTGGCGCATGACAAGTGCCGAGGTGACCACTTAAACCATAACGCCATCCATGCATTTAATCCTAAGATTGAAAATGGGAATGACAGTTTATTATGCTTGCATACCTTAACTATTTGACTGATCATTATGCAATTTTGCATATATTTCCTCCAGATAAAATACTGTTTCCAAGAAATAGAAATTTAATGACAAAATCTAAGTTAACACAAGCCAAACTGTGGGCAAAACTTATTATTTATTATAATCACCTGTGCAGCTTCAGGCACAATGGAGTTCTGTCTTCATCAGCAACAGTATAAATATTGGACTCTTTGCCCACTCCTATCTGGTTGCCGAATGATGCAATAACTTTTCTGTTGGTCAAGGCTTTGAGTGCCAGGTAGTCATAACCAGAATTTGTTAGACGGTAACCATCATCTGAAATCAGATAAAATTAGATATATTATACATGGATAATGATAATCACAATCATGAACATCATCACATTATTGAACATCTAGGCCGTGGCTACTTTCATGTGAATGTAGGTTAGAAACCATTTTTATTTCTGGATGACAACATGTACTTGAAATTTCATGATTATCAGTCTAGTAGTTAAGGCATGAAAGAGTAACAAATAAACAAACACATATTTATAATAGTCAAGGTATCCTAACTATCATTAAATTCTACAATTTGACAATATTTAATGATTGATGTACTAGACCCTTCTACACATAAAGCAAAGAATAATTTAAGAATTTAGTAATCACAAAACCAGTACTGCTACCTCACATTCTTAGATTTTGGAGTACGCTACGTGTGTTGTATGCATCATTCCTGGCAGTCTTGTTGCCTACTCTGTCTGTAAGTCTGCACTACTGTTTGTGGAATTTTATGAGGTTCCAAATTAGGTTAGGTTAGGTTAATAAGTAATAGAGAATGTTTGTAGGAAATACTTAATAATGGCATTGAACCTAAACAAAAGTCTGCATCTATTACTATGTTGGAATGTGATTATAATAACATATCTCTGTCGACCTCTTCAGTATTACATAGCCATGTTGTTTCCTACTGAATGGAACATACTGCTATGTACTAGGCACTAATTATAAGTCAGCGCTTGGTCGTTTTCCAATTGTTCCACAAAAAGATATTTATATATATATTTTTTTTAATTTTGCTCTTCAACATGAGCATCCTCCGCCTGATGGTAAGCAGTCGTGTGGTCTAAGAGCAGTGGCCTACACACTGTCCGCAGCCGAGGCTATGTTAAGGTCTCTACTTTGACGGCCTGAGAAAGTGCTTTTTCACGCTCTGCTTAAAGGACCCAGAATTAAAGTAAGAAGGAAACACATGCCTTGGCAGAGAATTCCATGCCTTGATCGTTGCGCAGAGGTATGAGGACTGAAACTTGTTGGTACGCACTCTAGTTGACTCTACCGTGTAAGGATGGCATCAGAGCCCAGCACGCGTTGTTCTGCATAGGAAAGGAGAGGGCGGGATAAGGTGAAATAACTCTTTAGAGCACTCCCTGTGATATATTCTGTAGAAACATGCCAATGAGGCAATATCCCTATGGATAACAGTATACGGCAATATACTACTAATAATAACCTGTCGAGAGCGTCCAGCAAGTACTGCGCAGAGCCATCCCAAAGATGAGAACAGTACTCCACGCAAGGGCGCACTTGTGCCTTATACAATAGGCACAGCTGACCTGGCGCGAAGAACCGCCTCATTCTGTTCAGAACTCCGAAGTTTCGCGAAGCTTACTTAATGACGCTCTCGATGTAGGATTAACCCTTTATAGGACGGCTCATACAAGTGGCCAGTAAACTGGACAGTCACTTCAAGGTCGTTATCTCATACATTTTTATTTATATATTGAACCTTATGAACATTTACGACCCGCGTTAGAGCACACTGGCCCATCAACTGGCCAGCGTTCAAGTTCGCCACGCGACATTTTAAATTCGCGCCTTCTTTCAAGATGGCCTGTGAACTAGCACTACTGTGCACCCGCGCAGGAATATTTGTTGTCATCGCGTGTGTACGTTACGTGTTTACAAGTTTTGTGGTAATGAAAGATCATGTCTTCTTGGAAAAGGTAAGTGAAACTATTCTTTTATAGTATATACTTCGATGTTATGTGCAAATATAATCGAGGACAATAAGAAAAACATATATTATTTGGGATTGAATACGGTAACGGTGTGTTAAAAAATTGCCTACCTAACTTTGAGATGTTGTATTGAGTATTTATTTTCGAGTAATCCCTATGAACCATATTGTTTTACAACAAGTATATAAGCATGTGTTATAAATGTTATAATATAATAATAAATTTACGATAAACAATCTTGTTCGGTAGTTATAACCTATTATTATGAACGTTTGGAGTTTTTTGTGCCGTTTTTTTGCAGATGTGTGGGTACTTATGATAATCGTAATGTAATAGTTTTGCATTGTAATTTTCTAATCGTTTTAGACAAACATACACTTATCGGGACTTGACGTCACTAGACGAGGACCAATGGAATGACTTCGTGGGTATTACTGATGACCAGGCCACACGATCAGACATAGGTGGTGATTCCGATGCTGATGATTGCTTCGACGAAATTTTTAGTACCAGCACCCTGAGCACACGTAGTCTAAATCAAGGATCATGTTCTGAAACATCGTCTTCATCACAACCACCACAGGAGTTTTTGTTTCTACCACCATCGCCACCTCTGCAGCCGCCGCCATCTCCACCGCCACAGCCGCTATCACCAAACCCGACCAGGTATCACGAGATAATTTCTCCCGAAGACGCAGCTCCTCGAGAGAATATAATACATGAAGATCTTAGTATGTGGAGTAATAAAAGATTTCGAGAACCACCAGTGTACAGTGTAGTACATTCAATAATTACGTGGGCATAAAAACTGTAGTAGATCTAAATTTACCGTTGAAAATATTGACCCTATTCTTGACACCTTTTTTTTCTATCTCATGATAACAGAAAGTAACAGATATGCCACACAGTGCCACTTGCCAGCAGACTCTAAATATAACTGAAGAGAAGCTAAGATCTTTTATAGGAATTCTGATAATTATGGGATTCCATAATTTACCTTCAATGCGGCTTTATAGATCGCGAGAAAAAATCTTTAATGTATCTCGCATTAGCGGTGTAATGAAAATGCGTAGATTTTTTTAAATTTTGAGTTTTTTACACGTGCATGACAATGAAAAGATGATACCCAGAGGCAACATGGGTTATGATCGACTTTTCAAGATACGACCATTGTTGACACATTTTTCTCATGTTTTTCGATCGGTATTCTGCCCTCATCGGCAATTGTCTATTGACGAAAGTATAATAGCTTTCAAAGGACGATCCACTTTGAAACAGTATATGCCACTCACACCGATAAAACGCGGTTTCAAAGTATGGGTTATAATGCTGCGCTGTAACGGGATATATGTTGAATTTCGATGTATACGAAGGAAAACTGCAGGGAGGTGAGAGAGAAATAAGTTTGGGCGAGACAGTCATTTTGAAATTGGCTGGAATGTTTGAGCATCTGGGCTATTGCTTATTTTTCGACCGCTTTTTTACTTCTCTGCCTTTATTAGTGAAGCTGTTGAATAAGAAACTTTTTGGTGTTGGTACTATTATGCCTACAAGAAAATTTTTCCCTTTTAACAAATTTCCACAAGATAGAACTATGGCTTTGGGTAAAAGTGCTTGAGCAATGACTAACTCTAACATTTCTGTTTCTAAATGGAGAGACAGAGGCAAAAAAGCTGTTTGTGTTGCTTCAAATATCTACAATCCAAGCAAAAAAGGATTTGTGCGCCATACTAATAGTTGGAGTGATAAAGAACAAGTTGCATGTCCAAATGCTATAATTGATTATAATAAATACATGGGAGGAGTAGATAAATTTGACCCCAGTATATGGCATCTTATAATATATCGTGGAAGTCTCGACGTTGGTTGATGAAAATCTAGTTTTATTTGATAGAAGCTGCGATCATCAATTGCCTGGGCGAAGGCTCATCCTGGTGGTACAAAACCAATGACTCACTTGATGTTTAGGAGTAAACTGGCTGATGAACTTATAGGAGACACGAAACAACCTTTGCTTCCTTTTCGAGAAAACAAAGAGAGTGATCATAAGCTTATAAAATCGAAAGAAAAATTAGCTTAGATGTAAATACTGCAGTACTGCGTCTAAGCCAAAGAAAAGTGTCTATAAATGCGTTCAATGTGATGTAGCCCTATGTGTAGAATGTTTTGTACCATTCCACAATGAAGGACAAATTAAAAAACAGGTGATCATTCAATTGATAAAATAAATATCTGATTGTGATAAGAAAAAAAAAATTAAGAAGTTTTGTTTTGGAAGAAATATGTTATGTTAATTCTATCTGTAATTAAAACTAATTGTCAATTATATGTTCTATTATTAAAGGTTGATTAGGAAATACATTTATTCTATTAGTATTAACATCTTTTTCTAAAAATAAAATAGATTTCATTAGTGTCCATTTTACTGGCCAGTGATATTGCTGTAGTGGTTAGTGACACAGAACGTTCAATGGCCAGTTTACTGGCTATATGATTTTCATGATTTTCTCGAAATACAAAGATTTTATTTTTTTTAAAACATGTAATTATGATTTATGGCACAGAATAGGTATTTATCACAAAATACTAAGATTTCAAAAAAAGTTAGGATGTGCGTTAAAGGGTTAAAGGAGTGGCAAAGATCCATAGCTAAGATGGAGAGGCTGCCACATATCACCAATGGAGTGCTCTTCAGAGAAGGGAGGGAAAGGAAGGAGACATTTTTGTTGAAAATGCGCATGCCTGGTCTTCTTGGCGTTGAACTGGACCAAGTTCTTGGCACCCCATTCAGAGATGCGGTCCAAGATCTGGTCAAGTTTAATGACAAGAGCCTGCCTTTTCCCCTCAACCTCAGCCTGTTTCGCCCCAGGATTTCCGAGATATTACCCATGCACGGTACTGTCGTCTGCATAACAATGTATGTTGCCGAGATTCAACATATCATTGATATGCAGAAGAAAGAGCGTAGGGGATAAGACGGACCCCTAAGCCACTCCTGCAAACCTGCATAAATTTGGAAGCGCGACCGTCGCAGAGGACCCGAATAAGATGCTTCTGCAGGAAATTTGCAATCCACGCATGCAGGTGCACAGTTGAGGGGGTCAGTCATAGGCCTTGGTCAAACTAAAACTATAATAAAGAGTTCACTGCAAAACAACTTACAATGTTTTCCACGTTCATATGTCAACAATCTATGTTTACACAATTCTTTCATCAATTTGTGGACACCGCCATGACGTAGATTGGCTATGGATGCTACTAGTGATCCTGGAACCAGCTCGTGATTTTTCATGCCCATCTCCACCTAAAAACAATAAAAACTTAAACTTCAGATTTAAGGTTACTATCTATGTCAATATAATTAAAAAGAGTCTTACAGCAGTAAGAACTCGGAAGTCCTCAGCAGTTAAGTATCGCAATATTGCAACGTCTAACTTCCCCATCTTGAGAGTTAATTTTTATTTACAATAATAAAATCCACATGAGCTAAAAACGTGATGAAACGTCAAAGAAAGGAACTTCATGTGTCACTGTCAATAGTATCAATCAACATCAACATTGTGTTCCAGAATCCAGAATAGTTAGTTATTTTTAGCATGAAATAGAAGAAATCGTTTTAGAAATATTAGCTGATCGAAAGGGTAATTATATGTAATATATCATCATATAATAATATCTATAAGTATTTTAATTGTTCTAGACATGAAAAGGTTAATTTTTTGCATTGATAGTATTAGGATACGATTACAACTATACCTCGTTAGGATGCACAGACAAAATATAAGAACTTGTTAGGATGCTTCTCTTTATAAATTGTTACTAAATGATTTGATAGGAAAATACACGAAAAAGTGGTCAGTGTATACGAAACGGGGCACAATGAAAAAAGACATAAAATTTTCAACAAATAATATCGCCTAATCAAGCCATCGGGACATGGTGCAAAGTGGCAGTATTAGGGTGGAGAACACCCAAGGTCAGTGATAGAGGTTTGTGACCTTGACCTCAAGTTAGCTGTACCTAATTGACCGCAAAGTCAGTAACCTCAAGTTTAGTGACCTTGACCTAAAGGTCAGTGACCTTAACCTCAAAAAACTAATTGTAATAAACATATCGTCTCTTGTAATGTGTCGACGGTGTCCCCGCATAGCGGGGCTCCTATTTCTGGGTGGTCACAAAAAAATAACTACGAAGGTTACGGCGCGCCGTAACCTTCCGCGGCGCACTGTGTTTCAGAAACTCAAAAAGTGACATCATCTTTTTATTACAGTTTCGTAAAGATTAGATCAAAAGAAACGCGAGAGTAGAATTCACAATTTTCTAGTGTGTCTAAATCAGGAGACAGGTGCTTTTGAAAATTTGTTAATTTTCAACCGTATATTCTGGAAAACATTAATTAAAAATTACCAGAGAATACTAAAAGTCAGTGGATTTATTTCATCGATGGAGACATTAAAGGCGCTCGTAACTCAGTTACAATATCTATTTTAGGTCTATTAGAAACGATTTCATAACTCTTTTAAAGATTTTTGATTTTATTTAATAACTCGATAAATCCTCAATTTATTATTAGACTTATTTTTATTTATGCTTAAGAAATACCATTTATTATCAAATACAATTAGGAGAAAATAGATAAGATTACGATAGATTAGGATTTTTTAATCTGGCATAATCATATCTATTATCTCATCATATATGTATATATATATCCATATTAGGTACCTTTCTAATCTTAGATACTAAATACTGTAATGGAGCAATTGCTTAACGTAAAAAAACAATGAATTGACATTGGGTGCGTTCAACTTAGCGTTCACAACGCCTAAGATGCATCTTAAGCCGTTCCACATGACGAATACGATCGTTGTGGTCGCGGCGAAAACGTCACTCATGACGTCATTACTCACGCTCACGCAAAGCTCACGACGATCCATCCTGAGAGGTGAGTTCAGTGGTATCACAGTTAGAATATCTACATTTGACAGGCGATTGCAGCGCAAAAGCGGACAAATCAAGGACTATAGGCTGTCACAGACGTAGCTATAATATATATTAATATGAATCATAGCAAGGCATATTATGACATATTTTCTATATAAATTTTCGAGTGACCGCACACGCAGCTATAATATATATTTCTATGACGTCACCAAAATATGTTGACATTTATATCTCGGTATATTTTGGCATATTAATATATATTTCGGTATATTAATATATATTTTGAGGATAGGGTGTTCCATTTGAACGCCTGCTCGACGTCCGTGCTCGATGCGCACGAGCTTAATTTACGTAGTTTATTTAATTAAAATACAAGTGTTGTAATTATAATAAATGATTGAAATATGATTTGTTTTTACTTCTTTCCTCAAGCATACTGCAAGACGTTCTTCAGAACTAATACTTTTGCACATAACCGTATCGCATTTTATTAACCTTTCAACCGCCAACATGGCTTGACAGCCCGAGTGACCATCTTGCCGCAACAATGGCGCGATTATACAGAGCAGTACAGAGTTCGGATTTTATTCAATATTTTCAAAAAATGTTTGATCCGTCATATATCTAGCGATTTTATTTGATAGATAGATAACCAATGTACCTTATCATACTATAATTTATTGCTAAAACACATGTTATTTTTTAATATTTATAGACAATCGAACCAAATGGCAAACTACGCACCTATTTTAGTAAAAAAGAGATTTTCAGTATATTCTTCGAATTATTTTCGTTTTAAATTATTATTCCTCTAAACTTCAATAACAAGGCTACCTGATAATATAAAAATCACCATAATTTTACATAAAATTCACTCAAAAATACTGTTGTGAAAATCACATAACACTGCAAAATATTCGCCATTTTGCACACTTTCCAATCGAACTTTTCCTTTACTCCCGACACCTCTTTAGATAGTATTTGTTAGAAGCAAATGTTTTTCTAATTTAATAATGTTATATTCTGTTGATTTAGTGCAAAACATACAGAAATTATCATGAAAATAATCTATTTTCTAATCTATAAACAAAAGAGTACATGATTTGTTAGGCCAGTTTTCATTTACAATTTTCCAGTACTAAGAATTCTCAATACTCTATGGAAATGATTGAATGAATAGAGGACAAACCAAATTCTCGATTGCATGGCTCACTCATGGTAAGCCCAATAGAAAATATTTAGATAAATGATAAACAAAAACCGACTGATTGTTCACTTGTATTGTGTGTATGTGTGCGTGTACTGTCATGTCGTATTCTGCCGGAGCGCTGAACAGTGCTTCTATTCCGAACCTCGCACTGATCAGTGCTCAATATACAGCTGGTTACTTTTGGGGAAAAATTATTATTCAGTACTTTTGTGTAAACTATAATATCATTAACTCCTCGTTCGCCAGAACTAGGGACCCCTGAGGAGTTCTTTGTACCTGCAGACCTCTTATAATCTGGCTTCTGGGGCCTGCGTTGGTTATGGTTGAATAACTAGAAACAATTCAAAGTTGTAATATTCTGTAGTTTATAATATATTAGGCAATAATATATTAGGCTTTTATAAACAAGGTCAAACTAAATATCTATTTACGTAGCACGCAAAAAATGCCTATAAAATTGTCTGACGTGCGCCCGAAAGCACTGTGCGCGAAACTAACTCTCTAAAATGTCGGTAATTGAAATAAAGGTGGCGGCATGTTTTAAGTTGCACCGCCGAATCGGTACCAAAAGAGGCCGCCGACAGATTGGCACGAGTTACAAAGCGGCGGTATCCCTTGAGGTCGGTTTACTTGAAGACGTCGCTTGGTAGGTATCAGTATCAAAGGCGCCGAATGCCCGTTAGTCCAAATTTAAAATAAATAAATTCTAAAATTACCTACGTATCGTATCTATATTTCGTATATGCATTATAATATAGATTATAGGTAACCTTTATTTGTTAGTAGTTTTAGTCTATCTCCAGCACTTGTCAAATGTCGTTTGTACACACGATACATAAGGACCAAAAAACAACATGCTTTGTAAAAGTAATGGCGATTGCCTATACGCATACATCACGTCGGCCATCTTCCTCTGTGTATGTGTGCGTGCGATATGCGCTCACCGAACAAAAACTTAAGTTTTTACTAAATTAGGACCATTTAAATATAAAATTGTATCGCAATCTATACTCTCAATAAAATTGTAATTATAATTATAATAATGTCACAACGAAAATGTAAGAGTAAATGTAAAAAATTCTTCAAAATAATAGTGCATTCCAACGGTTACTTTGCACCATAACTTTTTGACGTAAAATTATTCCAATTTAGACACGATTGATATATTTGTACGTATTGATTCATAATAGTAGTACATTCAAAAATAATAAAAAGTAACTATAACTTAGCAGTATAAAAGATTATCAATAAATAAACACAATTTTTGCAGTACTAAAAACTTCGATGCTCCGTTGCTGGTGTTCAAATTTGAAATGATCATTAGAAATATTCTATGAGCTTCACTCAATGAGTGAAACTTTCCAGAGTTCGTTCATTTAATATGGATTAATAAACAAAGCAATTTAGACTTTGTCTTCCAGTATTTTATTATCAAAATCGAAAAAATCCTACGCGGGTAACCTGAGCACTGTACAGTGCTTAGGCAAGATAACGTCCATAGCGTTCGAGTACTGTTCAGTGCTAAGGCGGTTGAAAGGTTAAGCAGGGTAACTTTAAAGAAAAGGCTGAAAAATGAGATGTTTAGTTAGGCACAATACAAACCATTGTATTATGAATACATAAGACCATAATTAATATAAATATATATTATGTTTTAAGCATATATAATAATTAAAGTAAGTAGAGTTTATGTAATATATGCAAAACTCCTCTAACATAATAATATTATGTCTATAAATTATAATTTTGTGTAAGTAGTACTAGAATTAAGAAAGAGCGTTAGAAGTTAAATTAAAATAACGCATTATTCCAGTTTCCTCTTTATGTTTTATTTGTGAACCATTAATTTCTGTAATCAATAAAGAATTGGTATGAATAAAAGCTGTTTTTATTTTTACCCTAAAGTAAACACGATAAGCATACCTATAATATTATTATGTATGTACCTATGAATATACCTATAAGTCTATCATTTATTTTACTTTACCAAGCGCCTACTACCTACTATTATCATTATTTTGTAAGTATTTATAATAAAATGTAGAAGTCGCAAAAAATTTGGTAATAGTGAAGAACTCTAAGGTACATTGGTAATACTTATGTAACAAAGGTGTGCTTTTTTTGCACGTATGAATTCAAATTACAAAGGGCCCTGCTGGGCAGACAATATTTTCTGGCTGAAGTTTTCCTGTTCTGTTAAAGATCCCTGGGAGTTAATACATGAATCGAGAGGTACATTGACACAAGTTACGATCAGTATTATTTTTATGTATTACGAGCGTAATACAACCGCGGGCCCCGCTGGATGGATGAGGCGATTTATTGTAATTTCTATCATAATAATTGAGGTACATTGGATCTTGTTAATAAATTCGTGAGGTACATTGAACAAACAAAGTATTGCCACTAGTTTTTTCGGTCTAGCTCGAGGGGCCCCGCTAGATCGATACACATATCTCTTTAAGGTTTCGCTTTTTTTTAATAATTCGTCATTTGTATTATTTACAACAACGCTCAAAGCACCCCATAATCCATTCCACTTGAATTTACAATTTGTGACGCTCGGAAACAAGCGGAACGGGAATAACCATGGACGTGAGCGCTAAATGGAACGCACACATTGAGTCATCATTATCATGAATGCATTGAATGCCAAACGACTATGAACCGTATGTATCACATACGTCAATGATAAAGATTTACTATGTTTAGCTGCTAAGCAAATATTAACAGTATCTCGTTGACATAGAGTTTATTATTACATATTTGTATGAGACTAAATTTAGCCAATTTATCAAACAATCAACATTTTATTATTTCGCTGCATCTCATCTTGGTATTACACTTGGTACTGCCCAAAGTAAAGTTTTGAAGGGTGCTATATACAGTGCTGCATACTGCATTACTCGTCTGGAATGCAGTATGAGTAATACATACGTATTGATTTTCCTTGATCTATAACTTTCAAAATTATTGCTCGTTTCGCACTTGTTGGTGTTTTTGTGCAGTTCTGTGTTAGCTAGTAAAATACAATGTCAGACGACGAAAATGATTTCTTTGGCGGTCCAGACGTGGGCTTCCGAAATGGTTCTATAAGACTTGAGGAGATTCCTACAGTCTATTATTCGGGTCAAATTATAAATGGTGCTGTTATTTTTGATCTCAGAAGACCCCTGAGTTTTACTGGTAAGTAGGTACCATTTTTTTTACGAAAAGCTTGCCAAGAAACAATCCCAATCCCAGTGAAATTATTGTTAATGGCTTTAGATATACACTCGATTAAGTATAATTTGTTAATCATAACCAGTTTATACCTATATATAATTTGTACCAGTTTATAAAAAACAGTAGGTACGAAATAACATATTATCTTAAGTAAGTACTTTTTACAATGTATTGTTCCCTACACAGCTAATGGTATATATTGATATCAAGCACCTCTGCATAGTCAATAAGCACATATTTAGTATTTTTATTATTACTACTTGCCCCTTATTTCATATAACCTATGGAGTTGCAGTGACACACTGGTGGTAGACAGTATGTTTTGAATTATATCCGGTCTTCCAACAATTGATGGGCTAAACCAACTTGTATTATCTACATACCTATTTAGCATTAGTTATACTACTTAATCGATGCATCATGCTCTTGCCATTTTTTCTCTATCCTCACCAATATGTTTTTCTAGTACATACTTAAAATTCACATTAGATTTATTTATTTGTCAAATAATATAAATGAAAGGAATACTAAAATAAATTGATTGTTAAGCCTACCTCAATGTATTCTCTACAAAACAATGTTCATATTGGGTCAGATTACTGATAACATAAGTTATAAATGAATAATAGATTTTTAATTATGTGTGGTATTTTCAGACTTGTCCGATTAAATAGGTTATTTATTAGTAATTTTCCTTGTTCTGTGTAACTTATAAAATAATTTTGTTGGTGTTGTATGAAAGTCAAACAAATTAACAAACACACTTTTTTATTAATGGTAGATGAGCCAATATTTATCCTTATTAATATATTGAAGTGTAAAATGGTAGCCCTTGTTATTCTTGTTACATTATTTATTTATAATTTATAAGCATTGATGCGCAGATAGTCACCTTGACAATTGACCCTCATAATATATCTTTTGTAACATATACCTATATGGCATACATTGTGTATGACACACAGGAATTCAAGTGAACCAAGGTCTTTAATATTCAAAGGATTTTAACCTGTTTGTTTGTACTGGTGCTACATAGTAATATATGTATTATTTATATATAAAGTACAAGTATCTATATAGTCTGAACTGTTAAAAGTTGATATATTATGTGCTATTAAATTATCTTATAAGGAAAAGAAGTAATCAATTCATTTGTATTTAATAATCTTTTTGTAAACATTTAGCAATTGATAAGAGTGGCCATGAGTTTCTTGCCTGCTTTTTTTTCATGAGAGCTCTACTCCTTGAACAGGTTTTTAATGCAATATTTATATATATTGTCTGTTATTCATTAATATATTGATTAATTGATGAGTCCAAGAAGTGTTTACACATTTTTATGGCCATAATATTTTTGTACTACCCAGAATCCGCCTACATAGAATTGCTTATTGAATATTCATAGAACTGCAAACATCATTAAAGTTCATTATAGTTATGTCCTCAAAGTGTCTCTTAAAATCATTATGGATGTATTTTGCGACAGAAGAACTTTACGAAGAAGTAAATATGTAGGAATGTTAGTATGGCATTATAAAAATAATTTAAATAATTTTAACCATATTTATAAACTGTACCAATGTTGGGCACAGGCACAGTACGAGGAGAGTTATCCCATAGTCCAACAATATAAAAATAATATACTTACTATTATATATTTAGTAATGTTTGTATCACATTACATAAATATAAATAAATAAATAAATTACTTTTCAGCACTACACATTCAATATATTGGTGAAGCAAATGTGCTCTGGACGGAAATGGAATCAACTGACTATGAAGAGCTCAGAGAGGTCAATTATCATGGTCATGAAGAATACTTTAATTACACAGAGACTTTGGCAGGAGGATTTGGTGAGTTCACAGTATTATTTAATCCATTATAAAGACATTCTAATGCTAATTTTTATGGTTTGGACAAACAGAATAGACTGTGTGTCTGTCAGACAGCAATTGGCTTTTTATAAGTAGACTGGCTGACATGCGCAACTTCA
This sequence comes from Catocala nupta, assembly GCA_963675205.1. Taxonomy (NCBI): domain Eukaryota; kingdom Metazoa; phylum Arthropoda; class Insecta; order Lepidoptera; family Erebidae; genus Catocala; species Catocala nupta. Next base: position 6,409,715 of record OY776092.1, read on the forward strand.
TCTGCTTCACATAAGAAAATTATTCCCGTTCTTGCAACATTTTTCATTGCTGCTCTGTTCCTATTGGTCATAGCGTGATGTTATATAGCCTATAGCCTTCCTCGATAAATGGGCACACTAAAAGAATTTTTCATTTCGAACCAGTAGTTTCTGAGACTAGCGCGTTCAAGCAAACAAACAACAAACTCTTCAGTGATATAATATTAGTATAGATATTACAGTAACAGAAAGGGGAACCATTTTCGAAAACTTTTATCATCCTTTATGTCTCAGATGATACGTCAAGCTGTTGGTGTCGATTGTCGTGAACATCTGTCGATCAGAGTAATCGATTATTATTCTAACATCTAGTCTTACCCAAGTATATATTGTTATCCAAATGAGAAGGGTAGAAGCTAGTGATGCAGATAATATATGCGGATGTTATTTAAATAGATAGACTGTTGGAAAGGCTACTTTGAAAAATAATATACATATGTAAAAGAAAATTGAGAAAAGGTATTGTTTTCGATTTAGATTACTCACTCCCGCACTAGGAATAGGTCCTGTGTCGCAGGGGACTTTACAAACATTCAAACAATAAAGTACTACCGTTTACCGAACTACCGTTTGTGGGTCACACAATAAAGTACTACCGTTTACCGAACTACCGTTTGTGGGTCACGCTTTGTTCCGAGTGGAATTCGAACCTACAACACTCGGCGCAACGGCAGTGGCGAGGCGACTACTTAAACCTCTACGCTAGCCGTGCATTCTATTTATGCGCATCGCTAGAAGCAGCGGGCTATCTTCATTTAAACACGAAATCCAAGCTCGCCTTACGAAAATGCTCAATCTAAATAAGTGAAAAACGGCAATGAATTGCTGTAAATCGTAGAGTTCGAAAACATGATTCAAGTAATATGCAAAGGTCACGTGACCTTGAGGTCAGAGGTCAAAGGTCACAGTCATTTCTGAGGTATATCGACTATGTTGAGTCGAATGGAACTAATATTCCAACTCTAGCATTTCGTTATCGACATTTGGTGAATACATTTAGGTACGACATACAAACGAAATTGAATAAAAGAGTAATTAATTTGATTTTCATATAAGAATTCTTCGTCTGCTTCATATAAGAAAATTTTCCCCGGTTTTGCAACAGTTTTTATTAATGCTCCGCTCCTATTAGTCGTAGCGTGATGTATAGTCTTCCTCGTTAAATGGGCTATCCAACACTAAAATAATGTTTAATCAATTCAAACCAGTAGTTCCTGAGATTAAAAACTAAAAATCTCTTCAGCTTTATAATATTAGTATAGATTATAGCAATATTTTATCTTTTTTCCAGGCACATCACAGCTACCACGGACCTACCAGAACTTTCCATTCAAGTTTCAAATACCATTTACAGCACCATCGTCATTCAAAGGCGCGAAGGGAAGTGTGGTATATACCATTACTGCCATCATGATATACCCTGATATGACGAAAGAGGAATTAAAGAAAGAGATCACAGTCGTGGCACCATTGGACTTGAATACTGGGAGCCCTAGAATAAAGGTAACTTGGGCCTATTGCTATATTTTTATATTAATATTTATGTATTATATTTCTTCTGTAAATGTGTATTTTACTGAACTCCTAAACGGCTGGACTGGTTTTGATGATTTTTCTTGAGTTTATGTGGGATCTGTGGATGGTTTAGATACACAATAAGTAGGTGGCGCTGCGATCGATTTTGTTCTGGTAGGACAACGTCGGTCGGGCCGCTACTATAAATATAATAAAGTAATAGAGATAGTTTGTCTTTTTTGTTTGATTTCCCTAATATCTGGAACTACTAGTCGGATATAAAACATATTTTTCTTTTAATAGCCCTTTTCTTGAGGATGTTATTATTTAGGAAGAAATCTTATTGTAGACATCATTTTTCAATGTTTAAGATTTTAGAAATGGGTTGGCAATTTCAGATGCTTAATAAACAAAGTAGGTACAAACAGCAAACATATTTTTCTGTTATTTATGATTCATTAATTATATTTATTAACTTCGGAATAATTGTCATGTAATTGCGACGTTGTCATTCGGAACAGGCCATACGGTGTAAACGCTCTTAACCCTTAACTACGGTGGTGATTTTTTTTTAGGTTTTTTAGTGGTGGGTTCCAATGGACCCACGCTTCTGACGATACTGACTTTAGGGTTAGCGAGAGAAACCCGTCTGCCCTACTGTGTATACTTAGGCTTACTGCAGGAAGGTACTGAGAAGCTGAGGAGGTTGCAGCGACTGCGACGGATATTTATCAACATTCAAAGATTGAACATGGGTCCAATGGACCTGGATTAATGCTAAACACTGAATATTAATAGACCATTTTATTGAACAGGAACCAATAGACATGGAGTTCGAAGAAGTGTATAGTTGCTGTTGGAGTTCAGCGCCTGTAAACATTCGCATCAGGCTCCCTGTGTCCGGGTACTGCCCTGGGCAGGTCATACCTGTCGCCGTCGAAGTGAAGAACGAAAGCAGTATCGAAATCACTAAGATGATATTTGAGATTGTGTCCGTAAGTTATTATTTATATTTTTTAATTGTGCCTTGGTATAATGTCTGTATCACGAGAGATTTAAAACATTCAAGCGGCGGACCCAAAGAACAACCGTTTGTGAATCACACATATTTGTGTCCTGTGTGAGATCCAAACCCGCAGCATCGGGGTGACCATTTATGCTACTAAGCTATTCGTGCAGGCTACAGATAATGTATTTTGTATTATTCCTATTATCTCAATCTGAGGATAGTACATATGGCAAGTGGAAATTCGTACTAGTAAATGATACAGGATACGAATCTTTAGAATATTTAGGTTAATCATATATATTTCACTTCATTTTAATCGTTAATTACTTTTGTATTAATAATAAATATTTATTACTTTAAAGTACAACAAATAATATCTAAACACAAAATATGAGGCATACATTATGATGGTTGTACACTAGCAAACTACTAAAGAAATAATTTTAGAAATCGATGGTTCAACAATTTGTGTCATAACTGACCATCGTACTTCGTGCACTTGATGCACATTATAATAGGTACAGGCTTCGATTCTGAATAAAGATAACTTAAAAAATGTATTTTGATGAAGTATGATATATGTATAACAATATACAATGTAGGTACACACAGCTACACATCAAGTTAGACATATACGCATAACTACGCTACATACAAAATAGAGATTTGTCGGCAAAGGACAGTGCATAGTGGTGTTGATGTAATGGTAAAGATAGAGCTTAACAAAAATATAACCCACCCTCTCGCACGATTCGCAGCGTTCAACTTCTAATAGTTCAAAGTCCAAACAGTCTAGGTTGATGCGTCGCTGTGTGTACACATTCGTGTCTACATCATTATACAGCGGTATAATTAGGAAAATATATTAATATATATTTATTTTGTTATTTTAGAGGGAGCTATATCGGAGCAGACAACCGCCATCGGAGTTCATAATCCCAGAGGAAGTTCTGGTCACCACCAAGCAAGGCCCGGTCATGTCGAACAGTAAGCGTAACTTCACGTGCGAGGTGCGCGTGCCAGATATGATAGCGCCGTATATGGAGAACTGTAGTATTATCGACATTGGATATTTCTTTAGGGTGAGTTTATAAATCTCCTAGATTTTGCACGCAGCGTCACTCGCGTAAATTTAGATTGGGTTAGTTTAGCTCAGTGGGGAGACCAACAGACTGCAGTGCAGAGGGTCTCGGGTTCGAACACACGTCGCGCACCTCTGACTTTCGGAAGTTATATCTTTTCGAAATTATGTGCGTATTGACAATTATCGCCTGCTCCGTGCCTCGGAGAGCAAGTTAAGGCGTCAGTCCCGGCTGCCATGAACATCTATGGCACTCATTATTGGGAAGTCAGTGCCCTATAATATCCTGACACTGGTCTAGCCTTAGGGTATCGTTAGCCTTCGGGTTGCGGAGGTCAGGTGGCAGCCGCTCCGTGTAAAAACTGATATCCAGTCAAATCCGGTTAGACCAGAAAAGCCGACCCCAAGTGACTTGGGAATAATAAAGGCTAGGGAGAAGAAGAGTTTAGTAATAGTACTTTTTTAATGCAAGGTACCCTATGTCCTTTTTTGTTCCCCCAACAACGTGTATACGAAATTTCATGATGAATGTTTGAGTAATTAAGGCATGAAAGCGTAACAAATAAACAAACTCACATTCGCATATAATTCCCGCTCTAGGAATAGGTCCTGTGTCGCGGGGGACTTTAACAAATATTTAAACAACGGATACGAAAAGCCTTCAAACTCGGACCAACTATTTCTAGATCAAATTTTTGTCTCTTCTTTTTTTTTATGCTAAAATGTTGGCAAACTAGCATAAGTGGTCACCGTAGCCTATGGACGCCGCCAACACCAGAGGCATCACTTGCGCGTTGCTGACCCTTTAGGAAAGGAAATGGGAAGGAGAAGGAGCGGGAAGGGGGAAAGAGGGTGATTAGGCCTCCGGCACTCTCACTCACCGAACGAAACACAACAATAGGAATACTGCAATTCATGTCTATATTCTGTGAGAGGGTAGTCCTTCCCCGGTCGAGCCGGAACATTCATGCTGAAATAATTTATTCATCTGAAGGAATTCTACCGTTGGACCGTGAACCATCATGTCGTGCCTGGTCGTAGCAATCTACCCTCGTATTGTACAGGACATTACACCACATTTGTCCATACATACATATGCATTGAATCCACAACGCTAGGCGCAATGGTAGTGGCGCGACATCCACTTAACCCACTACGACATCCGTGCTTACGTTTAGTTGACGAATACATTATAGGGTCTACTGTCTTGCTTTGATTAAATAGGCAGAAAATGCATTTGCTGTTCATGAGTACTGGTTGTATTAGGGGCGCAGCAGTACTGGATGCTACTCCTGTGCTTAAGGTCTAGGGTACGATTCCCGCGTTGGACAACGTGTTATTGGTTATTTTTCAAGAAAAGTTGAGTATAGCACGGAGTCTGGATCAGTGCCTGATAAACGGCGATGTAATACATTTTCTATCTATTTTTTCGGAGTTGTAGGCTAAACTATTGTTACGTGCTAGGTTCGACGGATAAGAATACAAAACAATATTACCGACTAAAACACGTTTTATTCTAGCACACAATTAACTTTAATACACAACAAACACTATACTACACTTTTCCACTGTAACTGCTTCAAACTCCGTGGTATTGTCGCTTCCGTTCGCTTCGATGAACACTTGACCGCTTTCGATAGTAAACTGACTCGGCGGTGCGCGTGCGCTCTATTTATACGCGGGTAAAGCGCTTCTGGAGTTTTCCAGAAAACGTCACACACGGCACGCAACAGCGCGATGGTTCGAGAATGTGCCAGCGCTTTCTCCACTGAACTCGTACCGACAAATACGTAGTTCCGTAAGATGTCAATAGATGGTGCTGTAATAAATTATTATTAGAAACCGCCGACTCTTCCCCACAGTGCCGACAGAGGGCATTAGCCGTAACACTATGTATGTATGTATGAGGTATTTAAGTTTCAGTTTGTGATTTAATTCAATTTACTTACTGCAGATCACAATCAAACTATCCGGCTGTACCGAAGAGTTACAAGATGAAGCTGAGATCTGTCTAGGACTAGTGCCACTTAAGGAGACCTTGGACGAATTCTTTTCCGTATACAAGCATCCTATGGCCCATTGCCTGCCCACTGTCCCTATACCAAACATCAACAGTCCAGCACCGAACGTGCCCCCTGTGCCGCCCCTTGGCTTCACTGACTCCAATAATAGCATACATAGTAGCCAGAATATAGCTCAAAGTGTTGCCAATAAGAACCATCCACCTCCATACCCTGGCAATATGGGCTCTAGCTCCAACAGCCCATACCCAGGATTTGTTGGAAGCAGCGGTAACATTAACAAGAGTCACCACAATATACCGCAAAGCACATCATATTCGGATCCTCCACCGCCGTACCCGGGCATCGAGCCTTATCCTCCTGAGAATAGGGGACCAGTCCCCAACCCTAATCCCTATGAGATAGGCTTTAGAGTAAACCCACCTTATCCGACAGTTTTTCCACCTGAGAGGAATAATGGTAATAATAATGCGCCTGCGCCGTATCCTCCAAGTAATATCCCATCTGCGCCACCTGCCGTCGATTAATAGTATACAGGCAAGCTTTGATAAGGTAATTCTCTGCTTAATATATCTTTGATAACTATAATTCATAATTAATTATAATTTTTGATATTTATTATCGATAATTAATTATCAAGATAAAAAAGATCTGAGTCTGCGTGACATATGACAGCTTCATACCTTAGGTTTAAAGCTGCTATCAATGATAATTATCACCGATTATTATTCATGATATTTGATATTTATCAAGATATGTTTTCAACCTAATAAAAATATAAAATTAAGTGCAGCCGCCTTTCTTATGCATTAATGGCGCGTGCCAACTTTATTGCAATTATAAGAACATCAGGTATTCCAGGTCGTTATTACTGTGATCGAATTTACGTCCTATTTTATTATATTAAATTATATTTTTACAAGTCTAGTTCAAATACTTACTATGATGTCAATTCTATTCGGTGCATTTTTGTTTATTTCTTTTGTCTCTGAGGTTCTATGACGCGTTTTCATAATTCTTGACGCATCTCATCACGTGTCATCATCGACATGACATCACATACATTTTTAAAGCGTTTCAATTTTATTAGCGATTGCCGCGATTGCTTCAAAATGTATGGGAAGCTTATCAAGGAGTGGTAAGAGTTTTAAAGCTCTCTGCATATGCCTATTTTCTTGTTTAAGCATACGAAGATGCACCACAAATATATGATTGAACTGCAGTATCACAACTGAACTGTAAAATACAGAAGCAAGAAATTTGCTACATTTTCTATGACTTACGTAATATTTAAAAATAAAAACGGGCATTTAATTTAAGTTTCAATTTGATGTTATTCATGTTACATACGGATAATAAATATGACTTTAAAGTTCGATTAGCCTTAAGAGATATTAAGACTTCATATATATTATACTGCTTGCTTTTTATACAAATATTTATAATGAGCCTTGAATTTTGATATGTATTATTGGTCTCTAGACATGCTGTTTTTAGCATCGCCAGCTGGCGAATTTCGTAACTCAATGCGGCACTACATACCTACTTCACTTTGTACACATAGAAACATTTAACGAGTATATCTACTGTGATTCCCAATTGCCAAATTATCTGTGATTTTTCATAGTAGTAATAGGAATTCGACATAAACTCCTTAATATAAATTATAGCAAAGGAGACCGACCTTGTATGGGACCCTGGCCTGGGCGTGAACAATTTTATATTGTAATAACAATATAAATTTTCAGTAGCCTAAACTAAGTAGAAAACATTATTCTATGAAGTTTAGTATCAAGTTCGTTAAATAATAAAATCATCAATCATATTCACTATAACAGCGAACAAACGCAAAGCGAATGACGGAAACAGAATTGACAGATAAGTCAAGTGTTGCTAGAATATGAAAATAAATTACCCAACACACTTTACAATTTTGTTATATTTTATCAAATATCATATCATTTTTACATTAATTATTATTGTCGAATTCAAAATATGGATAAAGTAAATAATGAAAAAAATATCAATGTATTTTCAGATTTCGTTAATATTTCTAAATGTGATTTGTTCCGTTTTAACACTTTGTTCCGATTTTTGTCCACTGTTTTTTACTAGGCTACACAAACAAACCATTTGGATTGTCCATTTCAATTACACATTTTAAACCAAATGAAAATATTTTAAAAGTCATTTTTATAATACGTCAATTTCATACGACTGAATGGTAACCAATATTTATTAATTAAAACAAAATTTTAATATTTAACTTTTTTTATAAGACGGTTGTCCACGTTCAAGCCGAATATGGACGGTCTCCTTTCTATAGCTAGGGACGAAACCTACATGATAGATGAAAACTGCTTTTAGTCATAATAGCTGGGTGCGACTTCTTCTTCGAACTTTTAAGTCAATGAGACAGGTGCTAGGTCATTACCCGTCGATCAAGGCGTAAAAAGGCTTGTAATTTTGGTGTCACTGTCTTACATCATGTCAGAACCGTAGTATACCATCGGTTGCAGTTGCAAATTTGCCGTTCGTTGATGATAAAACGAGCATGTCTGTATTGGCCTTCGACTATGTGAATAAAATACAATATTATTAAAAACTCAACTACTTTTACGGTTAGCTCATCTTACCATTAATTATACTCATTCAAATGCTATTTAAAGCATTAGAATACCGCGGGCACTGAGATACTGACACCCTATTCCTAACTACTGAAGATCTAAGTTTGATTCAAGTGCATTGTCTTTGTGGATAGTTATTGTTTTGTGTCTTTAGCACTAGTTTTCTTGGGTCTTGACTATAACATTTATTACAAGCACCTTTACTGGTGACTGACGAAGTATTCGATTCTGCGTGCAATTCGCAACTATTATGACATCAGAATTATACATTGATTGAGCTGGTACACACATAATCTAGATAAACTTGGCACCAACCTTTCTTTCTCTTCCTGGCTGTTTATATCACATAATGGTGGGGTCAACCTTCTGAATTTTCTTCTTCCATTTCGCCCTGTCCTTGACGTCATCTACAGAAGCCGTCATAAAAATAAAAAACGCGAAAGTAGTTTAGCTTTGTTAATACAATATACAATAATAGTTTTCTGGCTGGAAGCCGCCATATTTTACTGCCTTAATAATGTGATAGGAAATAATAATAGGTACTTATTCGTAATTAAGTACTTACTATTATAAAGCGCACACGATAACATATGCGTTATATTATATAATTAAGTGGTAAGAAAATTTGACTGTTTAATATAAAATAATCTTTTATAATTAAGAATAAATGTATGAAAATATGTTCACAGATATAGAATTAAGTAAATAGTAAAGACAATGCCATTCCCATAGGAATACTGCATGAGTAGCATATTGTTTACAAGGTCACCTTGCCTCTAACTATGCGGCGAGTGTTTTGGGTTCGATGCGTGGATTATACACGGATTTGATCCTACTCGAATAGATACATTTTTTTCATGATTACCGACCAAGTTTTTAAAGGGTCTAGGAATTGTTCCTGTATCGCTGGAACTTTACAAACATTCAAACAACGGACGCAATGAACATCCAGACTTGGATCACACATTTTTGGATCACACAAATTTTAGTCCCGTGTGGAATTCGAACCTACAACACTCGGCGCAGTGGCAGAGGCGAGGCGACCACTTAAACTTCTACGCCATCTTTGCTGACAAAAGTCAGTCCTTGGGCTTAATAAATGATGATAACGTTTTAAATGGGTATGATTAAATATTTATTCATAAAATAAACGAACGGCAATAGAAAGCTCACTACACTAAGGCCCGTCGCCCACGCGAGCTGGAGGCGAGGTGGCGTCGAGGCGCGGGCACACGAGCGCCGCGCCGCTTCTATGTTTCCTTCAGGAATAAATGGCAGTGCGCTCACACACTAGAGTCGCGTCACAGGCGAGGTGGAGTCGAGGCGGAGGCGAGGCGGGGATGCTGTGCTCGATCGCGCCGCGACTCCATCGCCATTTTGTCATTTGTTTCTCTTAAGTTTAAGTAAAATCTCCTATCTCTCTCCGCCCTCGCCTCGACTCTACATAAACGCCACGCCTCGACCGTGCCGCGACGGCACCGCGACCGTGCCTCGACTTACCAGTAGGCGACGCGCCTTAGGCTGCCTGTCAATAGGATTTAATACTGGAGCGGAACAGAGATTTTATGCAATCCTATTGGTTAATATTTCTCTGTTTCTTCGCTCCGCAGCCTCGCTCTGCTTCAATGGGCAGGCAGCATAATACGCTAAAATACTTAATTAATCTACATAACTCTATATCAAAATATTGTTGTTTTATCTTATACCTACTACGTCGCTTTTATTTCTGCTTTTTGGATGTACATTTTGTAGGACTGAAACGACGTAACATAAGATAAAAAAATCTGGAGGAACAGAGCGTAATTATAGAAACCATAGCGTAGATATTATAGCCCTATATATAATCGGCCATACCACATAATTGGCAGCTAGATTTAAATAGACTGTTCAAACGTAAGTTTTATTCGAAGTTGAGGCCGGCTATTAAATTGTCAAATATTTTACTTAAGGAATTCAATTGAAAGTCATTGGGTTTAAGATGCAAGATTAACACAAAAACTTATTAACAGATGATCAAACGCATGTCAACTGCTGTGATTGGCTAACTGAATTAGTAATAGCCAATCCAATCATTTGACATGAGTTTCATTTTGACAAGCGGGTAATGTATCCATCGACAGCTGTTTGTGATACTTGTGCAACGATTCCGGACGATTCACGGTTGATAGGGTTGGTTGTCCATTTGTTTACAGCAAATACCCTGCCTATATATATGCCTGCTTTACAATATACATTTTTTTATATATGATGTTCAGGACACAGGGCCGTAACTAGTGGAAATCCATAGTTTTGGAAGCTGGTTTCTTCTGAAGTGTCTATTATAATCGTGTCGATTTATAGGCTGATTTGAACAATGTCCTAATTCCTTAGATAAGTTATTTGACGATTGAATACTCGTGCCTTCTGTTAATCTTTCAGGTTTATATTGTTACAGTTATTTGACGGTTCACTGTCGATCATTCATAATCGCGATATGGGAGAAATTATCATGAAATAGTTTGATGTTATGTATGTGTGGTCTGTTACGATGACAACGTCGCAAATAAGTCTATTTTTAAGCTTTTAAACGTTATTAATTTATTTGCAATTTTTGGTATATCATAGATGGAATATAATTATAATTGTAGTCCTTTTACTACGCACACTATGCATCGAAAACTTTCGGCCCAATATTATTTACATATTTTACATATTTACATAGAAAAAGAACTACTTATAAAAATATATTACATCTTTGATACACGTTTACCTCAGTCTGTAGAGTGTATTAAAACATTTTAAAAACAAAACCTAGATAAATTGATAACATTTAAAACTCCACAAAATAATACCTATTTGACGACGTTGCTCGCTCTTATAATAATCTTACTTCTCAATGGAAAATTTCACATTCGCAATTACGAATATCGACCGCCAAAACCGATATATTCTAAACTATTTTGTAAATTCAATATTAGAATAATGACTATGTATATTAGCATTTAAGACTGTTTAAAATATATGTAAAAACGAATTCTACAATTAAAATTTAGACTGATATTCGGATCGTGATATTTATCACGCCTTGTATGTAATATTAATCGCGTATTGTGTACTCTTAGCAGATCAATACAAATCGTTATAAATATCATGATATTATTTAAACTGTGTTGCATTCGGGTAAGACAATTATTCTAAAGGTGCTCTACATAACAATATTAAAATTTTCTATAAACGAAACGTCCGCGTCGCCTCTTCCTATGGATTTTTTATTAGTCCGTAGCATTCGAGTGTGTTTATTATTATTAATTACTGTATAGTTTTGATATTTACGAAGATAAGTACTAATTAATATAGCGCAGGACTTATATTGAAATCACGGATTTAAAAAAGTGGCCATCGTACTGAAAGTACTTATTTGATTCGTGTCACATTCTCATTCGCTACGACTTGGTGTTGATTGAGCACGAGGATGCGGATGCGGATGTATGCAGCATCCCTGACCCATATTAACCACTTTACTGTAAGTTTCGTATAAATAATGTAAACCCCAAAATCCTTTGACATAGGTAAAGTGAAAATCGATTAACACTTTAAACGCCATGTAGAAGACACAAGACAACATTTTTTGTTCGTCGCGGCTAAATTAATCTAAATCTTTGCTAAATGAGGCAATAATAACTATAACGTCCGTAATGTTGATGACATTCTACTATTGGTTAAAAAGTGCTTCAAGTTGAGCTGCTCCTGATGTACCTGCCTTACGTTTCTAAAATTGTAATTAAAATTAATTAAATAGGGTCACAAACTGATGACATGCCGATCAAACAATCTTACTACTTTAAATCAATGTCAAACTCACAAATACCTCAATGATTGTCGACACTTCTAATAATCATATTCAAATGATATTCGAATACAGTTTTGCACGACGCGATTTCATTTCGCGTCGTAAATGATACAATGACTTACGAGTAGTGTTGTCAATACATTTACTTTAAGTGCCATCGTTGCCAGACCATTGGCAGACTATATTAGCTAGAGCTAGACTGAATGCCACAATCTAAATCGATGTCTTAATAGAAGATATTTTAACAGAAATTAATGTGTCATGCTCGTGAACGGACATTGCAGTTCTTAAATTGTAATACGATCAGTGGAGATGTTACACTCGAAATAAAAAAGCCTTTTTATCTAATTATAATTTGATTCTATATGAATGTATATTTTTTATAATTAGAAGTATTCTAGTATGTTGCCTTACTAAGCCGCATAATAATATCATATGACCCGTAGCCTATAGACGCTAATAACACTAGGGGAGTCACTCGGGTATTGCTAACGAAAACAAGCCCTTGGTCTACCAAAACAAGCCAGTACAAGAAGTGCAAATCGATGGTCACCTGCTGACTGTGCGTCATCTCATTAAAAAGTTCTGGAAATCCTACTCGGGAACGCATCACAAGGTTATTTGTCCCCAATTAGTTTGCTCCAGGCTCAAGTTTTCATAAATCTATGGAAAGTGTTATTCCGTATCCGAGTTGTATTGCCTTATTGATCATATTTAGTTATGTGACCGTAGAACAACAATTCACTGTAAGATTAATGTTGTTTTCTTTTGTAAAATTGGGATGTGCAATTATAGTAAGTAATCGAAATTTCTAGTAACCTGAATGATTCGAATAATAAAAGTTATTTGGATGCGTTGACCGTAAATGTTGATTAATCTGTCAAGTCCTATAATACCAGGCATAATTAAAATCTATTGTGTCGGACCACCGGTGTGTCGTTGCGACTCAATAGGTTAATTTACTACATATAGATAATACGTTACGGATGTAAAGTTGAATCGACCAGAATCACACCGCATTTTTTATGTATGTAAATTGTACATCCCTATTGTAAATCTAGAAATGATTATTATATGTACAACATTTTCTACTAAATTAATGTTAAAATTTGATAATTGGAAATTTTGTACCCACCAAAGTAGCGTTTCGCTATTATATTTTTATATGTTGCGATGCATAGTATTTAATGATTAATTACTGACCTATATTTTGCAAATATTTGTAATAATATATGAATTGTTGCCTACAATCATCGTTTCATTTAAAACTAGCAACCCCAATGAAAATACGGATAGCATTTTATTTTTTTAGCAAAACCGACGGCGGCAAAACGTCTCAAATAAGCTGATCGTAACCTATGGATGATCGCAACATCAGGAATATAATATATTCTCAGTTGAATCAGTCTGCGTGTTTCATTATAACCCTAACGGTTACCAGCTACGGACCTGGCTTCTGCCCGCCGGCTGGTAACGCGTTAAAACCGAGTTTGGCTCTGATTAGATAAGAGCTTGGATCGGGCCGATCGGAGCGCCGAACGTCATATAAACGTGTCGATTTCGCGTTATACAAACTGGCACTAGGCACTCAGATAATAATAGAATAAGACGTAGGTACATAGAACAGATAGATGATGTCGATGAATTTGCAGCCATTTATGTTGTAAACGTCCTCCTCAGGGATGTCGATGGTGATGGTCCCACTACGCGAGGTACCGGCCTTGATGGAGTTCATCTTGTAGCCCGACACTATCTCGGTTTCTGTCTTAGACCCCGCAACAGACGTCGCCGTGAACGTTACAATCTAGAAATATTTAATCAATTTACATTAACTTTACTGACAGACTGACGGATAAAATTTACAACAAGTTTGTTTAACATACTAAGTAGTATATAGTATTATATTATCTGTGGTTTAACATGGTTAGCGTTTGCCCGCAACTTCGTACGCGTCCAATTTTAATCTTAAAGTGTCATCTGTTTTTGAGTAGGGGAACTAATTTTTAACTTTTGTATATATTTATAGATTTAGGTATATATCGAGTTACATTTAATATATTTTGTGAGCAATGTAGACTAATTATTGGTATAGTTAGATCTTCGTTCGGTGCTGTGGTTTTGGAAATATGAGGTGTCTGTGCCAAAATGAGCCAAATCACCTTGTAGGTATATAGGTCCTTGTAGGTATATCACGGTAGGTAACGGCGCACCGACCAATTCTGCTATTTTACGACTAATTGTCGATTAATTCACTAATAAAGTAAACAGATCTCCAGTTTGCGTTGGTGGCTTTGCCAAGATGAGCCATACGTCTACACACCGCTTTAGAATTGAGGAATGTTCTTATTTATGTGCGTAAGAGTAAAATATACCTTTGAAATATACATCCCGAGCATATCAATCTCGACGCTGCTGGTGTTATTGATGCTGACGTTCATGCCGACGGCCTGCCCGGGGCATTACCCTCCTGCTGGAGCTTAACCTTGATCGCAGAGCTGCCCGCGCTTATACAACAACAGCTGTACGAGTTTAACATTTCGAATTCTATTGGTTCCTGAAAAATAAAACATAGGAACACATGAAGGTCGGTTACTCTAGTATCATAGCTCATAGCCAGCAACGTTGGGTGCGGTCAGTCTATAGATGGGTGACCGCTTAGTGTTATTTCATCTGAGCGTCTCCGTGCTTCGGAGGTCACGTAAAAAGTCGGTTCCGGTTTTTGCCAAATTGATAGCAGTCGTTAAGCCATGTCAGAGGCCTACGGGCGACTACTCAATTGAAAAAAACAAGAATAATATGAAAAGCTGTTTTTTACGCTCTCCGCGGCTTCGCTTGCATGAAAGGGTTAGGTTATGTTGGGCACGCCACGATCGTGGCGGTAAGTCCCGTGTTTGAGGAGTGGCAGGAGAGGCGGCATGGCGCCGTCACCTTCCGGCTGACACAGGTAATGACTGGCCACGGTTGTTTTGGCCAGTTCCTGTATCGTATACGCCAGCAAGAGACGCCCGGTTATCACCACTGCGGCGACTGCCGCGACGTTGTTGAGGACACGGCGCTGCACACTTTGGTGGATTGCCTTGCCTGGGCATTGCAGCGCCGTGAGTTGATCGCGGCAGTTGGATTGGTTGCCCTCTTGCTACCGGCCGTAGTTCAGATTATGGTCTGGAGTGAGAAGTCGTGGAGGGCCGTCGCTTCCTTCTGTGAGGAAGTGATTTCCATCAAGGAGGTGGCGGTGCGGGAAAGGAAGCGCTTAAACCCTCTCTCAACCGCAGAGCCGGGCGCCGGATGGCGCGAGATGACCTCCACCACCTGGGGGTGGTAGGCTTAGTAGGCGTGCCCGCCATCCGTTCAGCACCAAGTCCGAGAGACGGCGTGCGTGTTCCCACGCGCGCCTCTGTGTCGAGTCCGTCTCCCACTAAGAAGTGACCATAAAGTAGGTCTTATCGTGTAGTGGCCTGCCGTTTCACACGGCGGGCCGTAACCTCGGCGGGGTCGCGACCGCATGCGAAAGCGATTCGCGCGGCCCCGTCGATAGTGGTTTTGTCGATGAACACCGTGGTAGGATTAGTCGGTATTCCAGGAGGTACATTATTCCATCTTTTATTTTACCCCGGCGAGTCCGACATAATCCCTCCGCCCGCCCCCGCAGAGGGGTATGCGTCAATGCATTACCACACGTAAAAAAAAACATTAGTATAGATATTAGAAGTAGTATAGTATTATATTATCTGTGATAGAAATATAGATTTGGAATAGAGATAAAAACTTACCAAGTGCTTAAATTAATTATTAAGAAAATCTAAAATTCTAGTCACCAACCAACACGATACGAGGTAACTTGATAACGGTATCCCGTAAGGCAGATTTAGGTCGCGTACTTCTGTACAAAGTTAAGTAAATTACTATAAATTAGACACATGAACATTGGGCATTAACGCATCTAGGATTTTTTGCATAGATACCTAGATTTTAAATATAAATCTTAAGTTCCTGGGGCAGGTACAACATTCTGAAATAGGCACGGCCTGTCCGGTCAATCCTTAAATACGCCAATGTTATTGGAGCTACGAGGGTGCGTTTTTAAGTTCGCGGAATGGAATAGAAGGGGATGAAATAATATTACAAAATTATTTTTCCTTTTCAATATATTCACCTGAAACCCTAATACATTTCTCAGATCTATGAATTAACTTATGAATACCTTCATAAAAAAATGTTTTGTCTTTCTCTGAAAAATACGCCGAAACTGCATCCTTCACTTCTTCATCGGTTGAAAATTTCTTTCCTCGAAGCTCTTTTTTCAGATTTGGAAAGAGATAATAGTCGCTGGGAGCCAAGTCTGGGCTATAAGGTGGGTGATCAATGATATCGAAGCCCACCTTGTGCAAAGCAGCCAACGCAACTCGACTCTTGTGAACAGGAGCATTGTCGTGCAAGAGCAGGACACCTTTGGTCAATTTTCCTCTTCTTTTTTCTCTGATTGCCTCTTTTAACTGCTCTAAAATTGAAGCGTAGTGTTCTCCGGTTATGGAAACACCTTTTTCTTTGTAATCAACCAACAAAATTCCTTCTGTGTCCCAAAAAACTGTCGCCATGAGCTTTCCCGCCGATTGCGACACCTTGAATTTCTTAGGCGGTGGTGTACCCTTTTTATGCCACTGCATGGAATCTTGTTTAGACTCAGGTTCATAGTGATGAACCCAAGTTTCATCCCCAGTAACAATTCGCTCCAAAAAACCATCCTTGTCTTCATTACATTGGCTCAAAAACGCACGCGAACACTCGACGCGCTTCTGTTTTTGAGGCGGTGTGAGCATTCTAGGCACCCATCTTGCACTGACTTTTGTCATGCCGAGATGATCATGGAGAACCTTGAAAATGGTCGTTTCACATACTCCAGCCATCTCTGCGATTTGTTTTTTCTTCAAACGTGCATCCTCCAATATTAATTTTTCGATTTTTTCGATAAGATCTGGAGTGGTGACCTCAACAGACCGCCCAGGCCGGGAATCGTCTTCAATTGATTCCCTGCCTTGCTTAAAGAGGTTGTGCCACTTGTATACCATGGTTTTGCCTGGACAAGAGTCCCCGTATACAGATGACATCTCTTCCAAAATGGTTTGAACATTTTTTCCTTGCTTGGTAAGGAACTTTATAACGGCGCGGAACTCGATTTTCTCCATACTTCACAATTTCTTCCAGATTGAGTTGCTTGAGGGACGATAGTTCAAAGACTAATGACCTCATTATGATAATACTCGGTATATATACTAATTATTAGTTGCTAAACACGTTAGTGACTAAACAAGCACCCCCACCACCTTCCATACCCTCCATTCCGCGAACTTAAAAACGCACCCTCGTAAGTACTTACTAATTCAAATATAATATAAAGGAAATGTTTGCATTTTGTTAATAATGAAAAAGCTGAAAGCAGCAGGACCGGTTTAAAAAAAATGTTCACCATTAGATAGCTACTTTATTTTTATCCAGAAGTAACATAGGATAAGTAACACACGCTGCGAGCCACGAAAGCAGTAATCATAATCCTGGTTAAAACAGCGGGAACAGCTAGTACCTATTGTATTATAAAAATCTACGACAAGATTAACGAATAAAAAAATATTTTAGAAGTTAGCAATAGTTTGTCGTCCGGTCTGCCTAATCATGATATAAATTAAAACAATGTACAAAGAGGCCAACGGCACTAATTATCAAACTTTTATACTTTAGATTTGCCCGTAGCTTCGCTCGCGTTAATGCCGATTATGTCAATAAAACATACAAAAAAAATTCCTGGATAATAGGGTACCCACTATGTCTTTTACGGTACGCCTGACAACGTGTGTGCTTTCACGATGAGCGCTCGATTACTTAAGGCGTGAAAGCGTAACAAATAAACTCAAATTCGGATTTTTAATATTAGTTAGGATATGTTATTTGATAATAAGGGACGCTGAAGATTGAAACTCTATTTCGTTATAGCTGCACTTGTGATTATAATTTGAACTAATAGCGTATATACTATGTAAATAAGAAAATCCTTACATGAACAAGATATCAATAAAGAACAGTGCTTTAAAGCTTAAAATATTTTGCAAGAGACTTTGTTCAACCGATTTTATTATGAGAAAATAGAAAAATACTAAAATAGGTTAATCAATTGCAGTTAAGTATACAAAATATTCGGAACACTACATTTTTAACGTCGACTAATATTATTCATTAAGAAGTATTTTAATGAATAAGCCTGCTAATCTGTTTTTATTGACATTTAGTTCTAAGAAGCAAAGTTATCTAATGCTACGAACAAATTTGATAACCAGCATGACTTTAAGTCCCAATGACTTTTAAAACGACTACACTAAATGCTCAAAGTGGGTATAACTAAAAATTGCTTTCATACTAGAAATATTCGATTAGCGCCGAGCTTTACGGGTTTATCGTCAAAAGTTTATGTTATAGTTTGTTTAGAGTGCGTGTTTTTGTGTTTGTGCTTTAGTTTCCGTTGTTTCAATGTTTGTAAAGTGCCTCGTAGGTAATACAGGAATTGTTTGGCTACACAGATGCGAAACGAATGGTTTAGATAGTTGCCTGACGCCTCCCTATTGCATCTTCGCTAAGTGCTTGGGGATTCTATCCCCACACGGAACAAAAAAATATGTGATACGCAAATTCTTGTTTCCGGTTTTCTGCCTCGGGCAGCAATATCAGGGAGCACCAAATTTATATAGGTATATTGAAAACAAAGCTTATTATTATACAAAACGCAGCATGCAGCGCATGTTGTTGTATCGATTATTCATTAAATTTTTTAACGCATCCCAATTAGTTTTCTGTATGTATCCTCAGTGCATTTTGAACGTGTTTATAGTGTCCGCGACGATTATGCTAAATCTCGGTAAACTGCTCAGTATTCTAAAAAACAAATCTTCCATACTGAATAAAAGGGACGAGGCTACACGAGCTCAGACGGAAAACCTCAAACGGTTGAACGATAAGCTACGATCGCTGTTTGTTCGTGTGGTTGATTGTGTGTGCGAGTAATCAGCATTATTGTAATTTTATTATTAGTGAAGGTAACCTAAGGTCTAGTTTCATGTTTCTGCCCCGGTCCGAAAAGTCTAGGAGCTTTTCGAACTTTGTTTCCGGATTTTTCGATATCTGGGGCTACGTGTACTTAAGCTACCTACTCATTTGCATTTAAATGTGTTGACAACCCTATGATTAAGTGCATGTCCTAAGTACGAATCCCGCTTAGCATGACAGCACAACTATAAATGGGTAACGGTATATGGTTCGAATGTAATTATGTGCATGTTCAAAATGCTTACCCTGAATAACTTGAGGTGTTCTTTGATCAAAAATAATTCTGCTTAAAATTGTATCACCGACGTTGTACGTTCCAGATTCACTGTTCAAAACTATACGACCGTCCTCGAATCCCATTGTAAAATTTAATTATTTTGATAAAGGAGCACTCGCTTCAACCTACTCGCACGGAGATCAAGATAACTCTATCAGGTTGGCCGTGTGGAACGAATAAGCTCGTATTTTGACACGCGTACAATACGCTGATATATGCGCATTACAATAGGTGGCTACAACCGAACGCCTGTATGTTATACCAGCAAGTTCGTGTGTAGGTATTTGTTTGTTCCAATATTGTTAAATCTGCAAGTTACAATTATATTGTGTCTGGCCACCGGTGCGCCTGCGCCGCTGCGACTTAATAGGCTAATGTCGAAGACGAGCTTATAATCGCGTATGGATTCAATATAGGTTATTCCCACGACATTCCTCGACATCTGTGTCCCTAATTATTAAGAAATAAAATGGCGGTCAGGACAGCGTGATTTTATTGCCACATATGGACTTAATTGTGCTTAGACAAAGAACCTATAGACAGAGAATAGTGTAGCCGTGCATTAAACAGCGATACATTTTGTAATGTACTACAATTTACCATCGTAACTGTCAACGTCAACTGGACATAGGCCTCCCCCAAGGGGTGCGTTCCACTTAGCGCTCACGACGCTCACGCTCACGGCCACGGTTTTTCCCCGTTCCACTTGCTTCCGAGCGTTACAATTGTAAACTCCAATGGAACGGATAATGGAGTATTTTGAGCGTTGATGTTGTGGCGTATGTATATACGCACAGGCAACATATAGCTTTACGAGAAACCTGGAATCGAACGGAGCATCGTACAACTAGCCGCGCCGAAACCAAGCGACGCGCGAAGGCGATCGAACGGAGCATCATACGTCGAGCCGCAACGATATCAACATTCGAACTGTTGACGCGCGAAGCTTCCCTCTGCTTTTTATACGTGGCACTACTTTTATACTCGCGAACAGATTTCCAAGAAATCATTCGAAAATGTTAGATTTTTGTTTACTTGTCGCTGATTGGTGAAAATGTTTATTGTACACATTAGTGTTAGCATTACTTGCATGACTAATAAATGGGATATAAGATAGGTAAAAAATTGTAAATATTTTCTCAGTTGAATCAGTCTGCGTGTTTCATTATAACCCTAACGGTTACCAGCTACGGACCTGGCTTCTGCCCGCCGGCTGGTAACACGTTAAATTGGTGACCCCTGACCTCTCATCGTTCTAGTGCTGTTATAATATCGGTTCACTGAACCGACACCCAACATCTGTTGGTTTTCGGCCAAATCTAGATGTACGAACACGCTACCTTATCGTCATTGCACAAGAAAAAGCTGAAGAATTCACCGACAAGCAAGTAACGACCCCTCTCTACGGTGATGTCGCTACAATCTCACTGCCTGCACGTCTACCTCCATTCTGGCGTCAAAATCCACGACTGTGGTTCGCACAGTTTGAAACCGCCGTCGCCGCCAGCAAGATGGGAGAAGAACAGAAATTTAACCTCGTCGTACCGTTGCTAGGCTGTAGTGACCTCGAACAAATCGGCGACATCATATTAAACCCACCATCGACCAACAAGTACATTACGCTAAAGAACAGACTGATATCGACGTACCAAGAATCAGACCATCGTCAGCTACAGAAATTACTCAGCGGCCTAGAACTCGGCGACATAAAACCTAGCCAGTTATTACGTAAGATGCGCGATTTGAGCGGTAAATTACTAACCGACGAAGCTCTAAAAGTTATGTGGCTCAACCAATTACCCACACAAGTCCGCGCCGTACTCTCCGTGAACACCGAATCGTCGCTAGAATGTTTAGCTGTGATGGCCGACAAAATGGTTGAACATTTCGAACCCGCAACTGTTGCCGCAGTCCACACTACATCCTCTACGCCGGCGCACACATCAAGCCTGTCGTGTTTACATTGCCCAACTCACCCAACTACAGAAAATCTACAGTTCGTCCTATTATATAAACAAATAGAAAAACTAACGCTGGAGATCGCCGAGATTCGAACCAGTCAACAACATGCGTCGTATCGCTATGGCGCCACTCGTTCGCATAGCAACAACCAATCGCGATCGAACTCGAGATACCGTGCCCGCTCGAACCGCAAACCCGGCGATCCCGACTGGCTGTGTTATTACCACCTGCGCTATGGAGATGAAGCCCGTAGATGCGAATCACCGTGCGCAAAAAAGAAGCAGGAAAACTAGAAAATACATCGACTATGGCGGGCGTCGATGTTAGCAAACCAAGCTACCGCCTCTGCGTTATCGATCTTAACAACAGAGAGAAGTTTCTAGTCGACACGGGTGCCGACATATCCGTATTAGCCGCAAGAAATAAGAAACACGTGAAGCCGATTCAAAGTACCTACAAACTGTTTGCTGCGAACGGTACAGAGATACGTACTTACGGTGAGCGCACACTCGAACTCAACCTAGGTCTACGCAGAAGCTTTAAATGGACATTTACCGTGGCTGACGTGAAAACATCAATACTAGGCGCAGATTTCTTAGCGAAGCACAAATTACTTGTCGATCTACATCAAAGAAAACTCATCGACCGCCTTTACGACCTTAGCGTTCACACCATCAAAATACATAGCACCGAGGAAGCCGTATACGTTATCAGCCACCATCACCCCTATCACGACATCTTGAAAGAATATCCCGACGTACTGCGACCCATGTCACTCAAAACTCCGACTAAGCACAACGTAACTCATCGCATAGAAACAACAGGCCAACCAATCTATTCAAGGCCGCGACCCCTGCCGCCCGATAAATACAAAGCTGCGAAGCTAGAATTTGAGAAGATGATGGAGATGGGAATCTGTAAACCGTCAAACAGTCCATGGGCCAGCCCGCTTCACGTCGTTAAGAAAAAGGATGGTTCGCTACGCGTGTGTGGCGACTATAGAAGATTGAAAACCGTTACAGTACCCGATCGCTACCCTATACCGAGAATTCAAGATTTTACGTACCAGCTACATGGAAAGAAAATCTTTTCTAAACTAGATCTCAAAATGGCGTACTTCTGGATACCTATTAAAAAAGAAGATGCTGCGAAGACTGCCATAATAACTCCCTTCGGCCTCTTCGAGTTCAACTGTATGACGTTCGGCTTACGCAACTCCGGCCAAACATTTCAACGTTTCATGCACGAAGTACTACGAGGGCTCGACGACAACGTATTCTGTTTCATCGATGATTTACTAGTGCACTCAGAAAACCCAGAGGATCACAAGCGTCACTTACAAAAAGTTCTCGAACGACTCGACAACTACGGCGTCACTCTAAACATTGATAAATGTGAGTTCGGCAAAGACAAGATACAGTTCCTCGGTTATGAAGTTACACCGGACGGAATCAAACCCACAGAAGAACGCATTCAAGCCATACTTACGTTTCCCAAACCAACTACAGTGCAAGAGTTAAGAAGATTTTTAGGCATGATCAACTTCTACCGTAGCTGCCTACCCCATCAAGCTGAATACTAAAATTTACTTAACAAGTATCTATACAATAGCAAGAAAAACGACAAAACACCTATCCAATGGACACATGAAGCTGGAACAGCCGTCGAACGATGCCGACAAAGCATTCTCGAGGCTTCTATATTATCGCACCCGATACCTAACGCTCCGTTATGCTTACTCACCGACGCGTCTGACACTAGCCTCAGTACTACAACAAAAAATAGACAACGTGTGGAAACCACTCACCTTTTACTCAAAAACAATGAGCGAGACGCAGAGAAGATACAGTGTATACGATCGCGAACTTTTAGCAATGTATACAGCTGTTAAAAACCTACGCCGACTGATAGAGGGCAACGAACTCACCATATGTACGGATCACAAACCATTGACGTACGCTCTAACAAGAACGCCGAGTAACAATGACACACCGCGTCGAGAACGACAATTGCATTTCATAAGCCAATACTGCACTAACATCAAATACATTCACGGTTATAAGAACGAAGCCGCTGACGCGTTATCACGTATCACAGAAATCGAACTACTCAACGCAACGATGGACTACGATAAGTTATCTCAAGAACAAGAAACGGACGCCGAGCTACGTGTTTGCATGAATAACCCCAGACTGAAGTTTTCCCGCGTAAACCTACCGGGAGTCAAACGGCCTATTTGGTGCGAAACATCGACAGCGAACATTCGACCATACCTACCATTGCCTTATCGTGTCGCAGCCTTCAAAGCACAACACGAACTAAGTCACCCCGGCGTTCGTACAACAAGAAGAATAATGACGACAAAGTTTTTCTGGCCATCTATAAACAAAGACGTAGGTATATGGGCCAAGGCGTGCATCAGCTGTCAACGAGCGAAAGTTCATCGACACGTCATTAGCCCGCTCGGTGAGTTTCAACAATCATCTCGTTTTGAACACCTGCACGTGGACATAGTTGGGCCACTCCCACCATCAGATGACTATAGATACTTAGTTACTATGATTGACCGCTGCACTAACTGGCCAGAGGTAATACCTACTCGTGATGTTACCGCCGAAACGGTCGCGAAGGCCGTATACGAGGGATGGATATCGCGGTTTGGATGTCCTCTACGACTTACTACAGACCAAGGGAGACAGTTCGAGTCGTCTTTATTTCAAGCTTTAATGAAGAAAATAGGCGTCTCTCGAATACGTACTACTGCATTTCACCCGCAAGCTAATGGAAAAATCGAACGATGGCATCGATCTCTGAAAGCGGCACTGATGGCAAGAGCAACCGATTACAGATGGATCAATGAATTACCTACAGTATTACTAGGACTTCGCACCGCCCTACGTGAAGACTCAACCGTCAGCCCGGCCCTGATACGTTACGCGTCCCATCTGATTTCTTCGCGCCTACCAAGCCGAACATTGAAGATGCGGAATTTGTCCGTCAGCTGACTGAAACAATGTCGTCATTATCACCAACATCAACAAGGCAAGCGTCAAGGTCAAACACATTCATATACAAAGACCTCGGGACTTGTACGCATGTGTTTGTGCGCAACGACATCGTGCGCAGACCTCTCGTACCACCATACAACGGACCATATCATGTACTTCAACGCAGTACCGACGGCAAGCACTTCACAGTGCAACTTCCGCTTCGCACCGCAGTAATTTCAATCGACAGATTGAAGCCAGCCCATCTACTCAACGAGGAAGACTCGCTAGAAAACACAACATTAACAAACACGTCAGCCCCGGACACATCACCCACACCAATGCGGACAGCCTCATCACAGTCATCACCTTCACCGCGAAATTCGTACGTCACCAGATCCGGCCGCGCGGTGAAACAAAACGTACGCTTCGCTTAGGCGGGAGTGATGTGGCGTATGTATATACGCACAGGCAACATATAGCTTTACGAGAAACCTGAAATCGAACGGAGCATCGTACAACTAGCCGCGCCGAAACCAAGCGACGCGCGAAGGCGATCGAACGGAGCATCATACGTCTAGCCGCAACGATATCAACATTCGAACTGTTGACGCGCGAAGCTTCCCTCTGCTTTTTATACGTGGCACTACTTTTATACTCGCGAACAGATTTCCAAGAAATCATTCGAAAATGTTAGATTTTTGTTTACTTGTCGCTGATTGGTGAAAATGTTTATTGTACACATTAGTGTTAGCATTACTTGCATGACTAATAAATGGGATATAAGATAGGTAAAAAATTGTAAATATTTTCTCAGTTGAATCAGTCTGCGTGTTTCATTATAACCCTAACGGTTACCAGCTACGGACCTGGCTTCTGCCCGCCGGCTGGTAACACGTTAAAATGTAAATTGAGCGAATTAGAAAAAAAAGTCGAATGCTTAAAGAGTTTTAAAAGGTTACAAATTGTACCTAAGTCGCCATCTTTGTTACCAACTTTATATTGAAAATGGCGCCAAATTTCGCAACGCTCACGACGACCCATGATAGGAGGTGGGTCGTTGTGAGCGTTGCGTGGGCGTGAGTAATGACGTCATGAGTGACGTTTTTGCCGCGCACAACGATCGAACGATCGTAGTCGTCATGTGGAACGGCTAAAGGAGCGTCTTGAGCGTCGTGAACGCCAAGTGGAACGCACTCAAGGTATACGATGTCAAAGTCAAAGTCAAAAATCTTAATAAAAATAAAAACTAATAATAAAAATAAATAGAAGAAAATAAAAATTTTACATTGAAGACAGCCTGTTCGAGAAGTAGAGCTTTCATGAGAAGAAGCAAGCAAGAAACTCGTGGCCACTCTTGAATGCTACATTAGTTGTTATTGTACGTACCTACGTACCTACTTACGACATTATATATTTTTTTTCATTATAATAATGTTCTCCAGACCTAATTTCGGTCACAGCGGCCAATCTTAACGGAGACTGGCCATCTGCGCAGGAGATATTATAATGCACAAGTATGTGCGCAAACACAAGTGCACTCTCTGTTCCCTAACCCTCATGATCCGATAGGATGGATTATCCGACACGACCGGAGAGAGTTCAGGCGCAGGACCAACGGCTTTACATGCTTTCCGGGGCACGGGGGTGTCTAACACCGCCAACTTTCTGACTCCGGGCTCGTATTGAAAATCAAAATCAAAATAAATTTATTCAAATTAGGTTACAAGGTAACACTTATGAATGTCAAAGTTACACTTAAATTTTTTCCTATGAATTTACATTTACTGCCACGTTCAGCAAAGCAAGAGTTTGTAGGGCTCATGAGAAGAACGGGCAAGAAACTCATAGCCACTCTTTTTAATCGCCAAGTGTACAATAATATTTCGTTTACAAATCATAACTGTAAGGTGCTGCAACCATTTCTCCATGAACTACTACTCAACATACTCAAGCATTTGATAAAAATTTATGGTAGCCTCTAAAGCAGCAGTATGGTACATAGGAGCATCCACTTACCTACATGTACATAAATAATCAAGACAAGACGTGATTATAGTCCGTAGTTTAATTTAATTGTTTTTATAAAATGTAGTATGTAAATTATCGAATTCCACGAAACCAGAATTCAGAATAAGACTCAAAAGAAAGCTTAACGGAACTGTCCATAATCACGAATTGTCTTCATTGCACATTCTTCTTGATTAAAATACGACTGAATGTAACAACAATGCAAATTCCAGCTAAAACAAGGTAATTATTAAATTGTAATATTCGAAAAATTGTATAAATTTTGACATATAAACTACCTCATTATAATTAATTCATGACATGATAATTTGCACACCGATTATGTGGTAAAATGCAGCGGATTACAATATATTTTTTGTAACACCTATATATGTACCTGTATTTGCAAATAAACTGATTTGATTTGATAATATTACAAAAAATATATATATATACATATATTAAAAAAACATAAGTGTTAGTATTTGTCATTTAATATCCTGTGATCTGATGCAAATATTAGTGCCATGGATGTTTGTCATTTAAATAATCATCTATATTATAATATGCTTTAGAAATTAAGCAAGTTTTAATTTAAACTTTTAATTTATTCTCTGGTAATTCTAGAATATTTCTCGGGATTTTATTATAAAAACGTATACCAAGACCCATGAAGGAACCATGAACTTTATGTAGACGGTAAAATGGAACACATAATTTATATTTTTTTCTAGTATTGATGTTATGTATGTCACTATTTTTTATGTATAAATATATATTTTGACGGACATGCATGATATTAAAATAAATATATTGTGATGCTATAGTTAAAATACCTATATTCTTGAATTTTTCTCTGAGCGAGATTCTAGTTCCTAATTGATAAATTGCACGCACAGCTCTTTTTTGCAATATAAAAATACTTTGTATATCAGCTGCTTTTCCCCATAATAATATTCCATATGACATAACGCTGTGAAAGTAACTAAAGTAAACTAATCTAGCTGTATCAACGTCAGTTAATCCACGGACTTTTCTAATGGCGTAAGCGGCCGAACTAAGTTTCGCTGAGAGACGAGATATTTGCGCACCCCACTGTAACTTTGAATCAAGTGTAATGCCCAGGAATACTGTGGATTCTATTGCTTCCAGTACCTCACCGTTCAATGTTATGCTAGGACCAAGATGTTTTACATTAGGCAGTATGAATTTAACACATTTTGTTTTTTTGGGGTTCAGTATTAAATTATTTAAAGTAAACCATTTTGTTACTTGAATCAATGCCCTGTTTACTTCGTCAAAATGGTCCCTATTCCTACTATATTGAGATTTCTTAACAGAAAAACCCAATAACTTTTTATTGGCCCGACCCGGGATTCGAACCCGAGATCTCATGCACAGCAATCGCATTCACTACCGCTGCGCCACAAGTCTAGTATAGGGCTGTCAAATGTATCACACTAATATGTGACCTTCACATTGTTAACATTTAATGTACTAAGAGGATATTAGTATCCTGATATGACAGTGTTTTATCCACTAATCTATAAAACTATTAAATTTATTATTATTATTTTAAAATCATTATTGAAAGGGTAAGAAAGTTCGTTAGCAATAAATATAAATTTAGGTATTTTCTTTTAAAATGCTTTTAATGTTTAATAGAGTTTGAAAGTTTGCAAGTTATTGTAATTATTTTAAAATATACATAAAAGCCGGCATGTGACCTTTTTTTTATAATATAACAATAAAGTATGAATGGGTTTTAGAAAATTTGGACTGTAGACAATTCTCGCACTTGATAAATAGCATAATATTTGCTGTATCGCGAGAACCTTCAACAGATATTCAAAGCACTGCACTTTAAATATTTTTTAAGGCAGTGGTCACCTTTACTGCAATCACGCGCCATTCGTGCAGTTATCCCAGCATACCATCACTGAAAGAGAATCAACAGTCAGCAATATAAATCGATACACCGTCCCAAAATTTCGGTTGCCCCTTACCTTTCAAAATAATAACGAATATTAGTAGTGGTATTTATAACAGTAATAGTTAAAATAGTTAAATTTTAATTCATGAAATACTTAAAAAATTGTTACGTGTTTATCTACTTATATTGCTAACTGTATATACAGGGTGATTTTGAAATCGTGTAATTCCTTTTAACCACACATTCTACTGGTGATATAGAATAACCCTGACAATATTTTTTCTTAATTAGAATAATGGTTTCGGCAAAATTAGAGTACAGATTTTTTTCATGAAATGATTTTAAATAGTCATATTTTAACCACCTGACACAATCTTAATATTTTACTAATTTAAAAATAATAACATAACAATAACTGATGTCGTAAATAATAAGGGGCAATAAAAAGGACCGCCCGTTATTATTTACGACATTAATTATTAATATGTTTTTTTATTTTAATTCGTAAAAATGTAAAATTGCCTTGGGTGGTTAACATATGACTAACTGAAACCATTTCACGAAAAAAAACAATACATAATTTTTTCCAAAAAAATAATTCTAATAAAAAAATAATATGGTCAGGGTTATTCTATATCACCAGTAGAATGCGTGGTTAAAAGGAATTACACGATTTCAAAATCACCCTGTATACTATACCTATAATTATATTTAAAAAATATGACAACATACAATTTCATCAATTTAATTTTAATTCAAATACTATATATTTGAATTAAAATTAAATTGATGAAATTATAGGACAATAAAATAACTAGTTAAAATATGTAACATGTCTTTATTTTAAAACATTATAAATTTCATTCATATTTGAGTATTACATAACATTAAATGACAATACGATATTAAACAATGGTTGGAAATCGCTCGAAACGTCGGGTAATACAAAGATACACTTTCCAGCGCGATTAAGATCCGTTGTTTAATATTGTATTATGTGTCAAAAAAGTCTAAAAACATTAAATGACTTACAAAACATAGTACAAATAGTTAATTGTAAATTTATAATATTCTTAATTAAATTTATGTAATAAACATGCAATCTTACTGTATAATTAAAGTCGCATCACTCTAGTTCCGGAAGTTCGATAAGTAGAAATGACCCTTTGTTAGCAAATACTTATTTATATCCCTGAATTCAAAAAGGCTAATCAACAATGTCTCAAAATTAAACTCCTGTTAATTGCATGGCAAAATCATTGATTTAAATCATCATTAATAATATATTCATTTCCTTGGTATGCTGTAACGATTGACAAATTAGTCTTCAGCTACCAGAGTCTGTAAGAAGACTTTAGTCCATAGTACACCACGTTGACACAGTACAGTTTAGCGGTCTTCACATGTCTTCGAAGACATTATGTCGACCTCTCTGACATGCAGGTTTAATTACTATTTAATACGCGAATAAAATATTAGAGTTGCGAGGTTCGAACTCGAGACCTATGTATGTGTAGCAGTCCAACGGTTACTAGGCTATCGCTCTCCAAAATATAAACCAGCATTGCTGTTGCTAATTCGGTCAGCCAATTACAGCACTGGAAATGAGTTTGGCCGTCTGTTAACTAATTGTGTTGATCTCCATTTCAGAAACCGGTTGAGTGTCAGAGAACTTGAGTAAATGCTTTATAGAATACACTTCGAATACATAGTCGATTAGGGCTAGGTATTTTGTAGATTTAAGACCAAAGTCTGTGGAATATTTGGCAGCCTCGATGGCGTAGTGGTTAGTGTAACCGACTGCCACGCCTGAGGTCGCGGGTTCGATTCCCGTACAAGTCAAACATTTGTGTGCATGGACATGGATGTTTGTCTTGGTCTTGTTGTTTCTAGGTATAATATTATGTATGGATTTACAAAAAAAAATGTATATATGTATGTTTATCCATTGTCTAGTCGCCTCTAAAAATACGATTTACGTCTAGAAAAGATAAGCATAGGTGTATTTCACACAAATATTGCCAGTTTTTAGAGATTTAAATAAGGCGCGAGTCTATCGCTGTCAATCGCGTAGTTTATACACGGCTATTACTACGATATTTATTCTCTCAGGGGTCTCTTGGTGGTTAAACCTTATTGATATTCCTGCAAAATGGAGGTATGGCACTATAGAATCTTGACTGACGGACTGCTGAATTCCTGTTTTGGTCTAAAACTTAAGTCAGAAGCCTTAAGTTTTAGACCAAAGCAAACCATATTAACAGTTTATACAGTAAGGTCCATCTTTTTCCCCTTTATCCTTACTAATATTATTAATTCGAAAGTTACTCTGTCTGTCTGTCACCTTTTCACGGCTAGACCACTCAACCGATTTAAATGAAATTCGGTACAGATATAGTTTAAAATCTGGGGAAGGACATAGGCTACTTTTTATTGATGTAGGTACCACGCAGGCGGAGCCGCGCGCATAAGCTAGTATTCTATAAATTCACTTCTATATAGTATAATATGATCTCATCAAAACACACTGAACAAAGATTTTAATCATAATTGCACACTATTACGTTTCAATATGGTCATCTTTACTTTAGCTGACTGTTTTTTACAATTTCACAATTTAATTCAACTGTTATATAGCTTTAATTTGGTTGTATATTCAACTTATATATTAATATAGGCACATATATGTCACAAACCATACACATTTTATTCGTGTCCTCGTGTTTACAGGCCATAACTATAGCTTATTGGCTATGCCACTAATATTATCCAGATGTACCTGCATTTACATGTATGTATATTCTTAATTGTAATTAAATCTTAATACGAAAACAATGTGAATAAAAACACTCGATCTTTATAAGATGGAGTGCGTCTATATATAGTTTATATAATATTACAAAAGCGTATATAAAAATATATAATATAATAGCTGGTTTAGGTTATATAGGACCGACACTTTTCTACTCAGAAACATTTAATGATTATTTTAGGTAACTTTTTTCCTTTGCATTAAAAAGGCAACTCCCGCACTAGTATTGCTGTGTCGCATGCGACTTTACAAACATTCAAACAACAGACACAAAGAACATCTAGACCTGGAATAACAATTTGTGGATCCTATATCTATTTGTCTTGTCGAAGCGAACCCACAATACTCAGCATAGTGGCATTGGTGATTCGACCAGCAAAACCTTAGTTCCCAAAGTGGTCCAGGTGGACCCCCAAGGGTCCACGGGAGACTCGACGGGGGTCTACATAGGCGTGACAAAAAATGGGGGTTCACAATTCGTAAGCGGGGTCCACGAAAATTTATTTGCTTTCGATAGTGAATAATTTTAACCCAATTTTAAAGTGGTCTATGACAAATAAGTCTGAGTACCGCTGAGCTAAACCTTCATGTCAAATAATTAATAAGGGTTAAATATTGTCCTGTGAGATCTAATGTACAAAACTCAACGCAGTGGCATTGACGTCTACTTAAAACTTCTATGTAAAATATTTACTTCTTTCTCTCTTTTCGTGTGGTTAGTGGCCAACCTGCTGTCGAGAGTTGTTCAAGCCGGCCGTAGGCCTCTGACATGGCTGACACGACTGCTGGCAATTTGGCAACAACCGGGACCGACTTTTTACGTGCCCTCCGAAACACGGAGACGCTCAGATGAAATACCACTTAGCGGTCACCCATCTATAGACTGACCGCACCCAACGTTGCTTAACCTCGCTAATCGTTCACCGATAAGGAGTCACTATCTAATCATTAAATGTCTAGGAGTGCAGTATTTAAGTACGGTCTTACCAAACAGTATTTAATTTAAAACCTTTCGAAAGATGCAATCAAAGTACATTTGTTAATAAGCATGTACTTACACTAAACACAGTATATCGACCCTATAGAACAGTCAGCCCTCATATGAACCAGTACATTTGAAAATATGGACGAAAAAATTACTTCGAATTAATAAGAATAATTTTCTTTTGACTAGAAAACGGAAAATATGCGATAGAAATTCAACATCATATAAATAAAAATAATATATAATAAGTATCTTATGTTACAAAAGCACCATTACAAAATAAAGCTTATTATGCGTATTGTTAATAACTTATATTATTATGTACTGACATTTATATTATACATAGTCAGAACATTTAAAAATTGTACCGAATGTATAACAAGTAGGTATAATAAACTTCGAATATATCTAAGAAATAGTCATGTATAATTATAAAAAATAAAAATGTGACACAATAACTCTCCTCTCTTTCTACCGCCGCGTCTGTACGCGAAACTTAAAAATTACTGAACGGATTTTCATGCGGTTTTCACCAATAGACAAGGTGATTCATGAGAAAGGTTTAGGTGTATAATTTGTTAAGGTTTTGTGTTACCGGTGCGATGCCGGGGCGGATCGCTAGTCCGTAAATATCTACCCTTTTCATTAGTTTAACATTTTATAGAAATAACACTATTAGAAAAATGTAAAAGTAAATATAATGCATCTCAATCACAATCAAATCCTTTCCTTGCTTTAATACATCACACTTAGAAACCAAACGTGATTATCATAACACCAATGAGTCACACCAACACATTAAAACATTACTACATATAAAGGTTTCTGCTTTTGACGTGCGTACTCGTGCAAATAATAAAAGTTTTTGATTCATCGAAATCGGGCCAGGATTTCCAAAGTTACAGCGTTGTAAAGTTTCACCGTTTTATAAATTAGCGTTCGTTCGCGTGTTACTGCGATGACGTCACGCTTCACGTAGACGCGACGTCACGCAGGCGCCCACTCGCGGCTCGCGGCTCGCAGCGTGACGTCACACGTTAGCGCGCTCGCTTAGTCGGATTTTGCCGTGAAGGCCGTACTTTAACGTTTAATATCTCAGTCATTTTAGAAGATAGGAAAAATAAAATCAGCTCCTTTTTTCTCGAGTTAGCTGTTTTTTGGATCTGCTGCTAACAAAAAGCATTGGTGTGACTCATTGTACAGCCCCAAGGGGCTAAGCAGAGGTATAACATCAATGTTTGCCAGCTAGCTAATTTCAAAATACCTAAGAACAAAAATTTAAATTATAGTTGCTACGTTTTAATATGGCCACCTTCTGGACGTTTAGTTGTCATCCGACACACAAAGCCAACATGACATCTGAATTATATAGCATTACCATGCTCATTTATATTGAGAATGGTGCACTATCGTTCACTCTCTAATGTGTGAGCTCACTCATTTCAATGTCTTTTTTAAAAAAGAAAACTCGCATAGAGTTATCGTCTGTGTTTTGGGGACTGGCAAACATACAAACGGACACAAATAACTAAGACTCGGAACAATTCTTTGGGCATCACACAAATTTTTGCCCAGTGTGGGGATCGAACCCACAACCCTCGGCGTAGTAGCAGTGGCGAGGTGACCACTTAACCACTGCACCATTCATGGAGTCTTCTGCATCTAAATTCTAAGTACAATGAGAGCACATATATGATATAAATTTTTACTTTTTTTTGGCCACAATGCCAGACATAGCTGCTATTGAGAATGACATAACAAACACTTAAAAACATTGCTTTAGCCTGTCATCGAACACGGGACCTCACGTCCAATATTAGCGTAAGCACTTACAATTACGAGCCCGCAGACAGTTCACAGATATTGAAAAGATCGTAACAGTTCGACATCAAGAATCGCTTGTTTAGATAATCAGTAGGTCTATCATAATAAATATATCCGAAACGTCAAGCCGACCAAAAATACCTCACAATGAAATTTCTTCAAATTTATTTCTTTTAAAATGACTTTATCCCATTGTTTAGGACCATAAAGAGATTACGTACAGCCAGCTTGTGACCACGGCCGGTGTAACCTGGTCGAAACGTCAAGCATATAAAAGGTAAACATTATGCATGTTAATACGTATTATACATAATTATATCATACAACGCAAAAGTATAAAAGTTATTACGTACCGAAATTCAGGTTAAATTTCGGAATAAATGTTTTACGGTATAAGCATTAAATTACGCCCGAAATTACGTTTCATGGTAGGCCTATAGGTCCCGATAGAGTACGGTAGGTCCGCTTACATTATAACATTTTTTATTAAAGTCTCTAACTACAGCGATTCTATATAGACATCACAAAACAACCAGTGACAATATCTTTCATTTAAAAACCCCACGCTCTTTTACAAGTATAGTTACTTACATTTAGGCACATAATATTACGTGATAGGAGGTAGTTGTTTTACTGTTCAGTTGTGTTTCTCATCTTTCTTTTCGCTGTTCATGAATTCAGGATTGTACGCCGGATAGGGTGAACTGATGTCGGGATTATCTGTAAAGAAAATAATCTAATTATTACATACATAATCTCATGCTGCTGTCTCAAAAGGGGTAGGCAGATTGTGTATAACAAAGGTTTAAAAAATTCTCTAGGATTACAAATTACCAATCAAAGCGCAAAATTATTTGAGGGTCATGAATGCGCACACTTTTGACGGTATTCTTAAAATATACTAAACTAGCTGTTCCGACAGACGTTGTCTTACATAGGCGAAAAAAAAACAAAAACACATCTATACCATCCTCGAATCCACCTGAACACACACAAAAAATTCATTCAAATCGGTCCAGCCGGTTAGGAGTTCACTGTCAACACACGTACAGAATAATTGTATATATAAGATATTGCCAAACAGGTATGTAGGTAAATCTAAACACTTTTGTTATCTTTGCTTATTACAAGTTGTCTGCTAATTACAGTTGAGCGAATATAGGTTTACCGGTTTACATGTTTCAAGTTAATATTTTTGTAGGTGATAATTTTTTTTTTTTCATCCTCTTGTTGCCAACTGCTTTTACGTTCCACATAATAAGTAGCGAGCCTATTTTAGGACAAGGTACCCGACTCCTTAATGCTACTAAAAAAATATTGGAAGTAAAACAATAGCACTGTTTGGCTCGTAAATCGAACCCAAGACTCAATTCACAGCAGTCGCCTATACTTCTATAGAGCAAATTTTGAATTTAAATAAAATGTTAAATTTTTTTCTGTATGTCATTTAACTCTTCCTAAAGTAATTGCACCAATATCGAAGAATTTTTATGTGTATTTGTGTGAATCTCTGGATGGTTTAGATTCACAATAAAATTGGACCCGGTAGGTAGCGCTGCGATCGGGTTCTAAGGGAGGACAACTTCCGACGAATCCGTTAGTATAACCGACTGCCACGTCTGAGGTCGCGGGTTCGATTCCCGCACAAGTCAAACATTTGTGTGCATGAACATGGATGTTTGACTTGGTCTGAGTGTTTCTACGTATAATATGTAAGTATTTACAAAAAAAAAGGTATATATGTATGTTTATCCATTTTCTAGTACCCATAGTACAAGCTCTGCTTAGCTTGGGCTAGTTGGTGTTGTGTGTATGTGCAGAATAAAAAAAAAAAGAATATTGCAATACTTACTGCTATCGCCCCCCGGTGTTGAAGGTTCTGGGGCGGACGCGGTCGCATACGGGTTTGTAGGCGGACTTGTAGCCTGAAATAAAAAACACACACATTCTTTATTTTATATAATAGTTTTAATAGTTGAATGACACATCAGCAGACACTTATATCCCGTGATACATGCGGCTAAAATTCATGTTCATGAGATCACACGCTACGTGGGTAAAAGTCCCAGCAATATTACTAACACTTTCAAAATGCGGTGAGGATGAACGCCATTAGCCATAGAGGCTTGTTGTGTGGGAAGAATAGTTTAGGAATATAGTTTATATATTTACAACATTTTGCCCGCGGCATCGCTCGCCTAAATGTAGATTAGGTTAGCTTTTTTCTGGATAAAAGGTATCCTAACTTTAAAAAAGTTTTTAAACTTTCGCGATTTGTACACATACTTAATATAATGTTAGACAACGGGTCTTACTCGCGATAAAGTATTTAAAAGGTAATAAATACCTATTGATTACCCGACGTTTCGACCGACTTGCATCGATCGTGGTCACGGGTTGACTGATGTGAGCTCAGCGGCGCCTTCGTGTCACACACACATATCACAGCTGTCAAGAACCGGGTAGTAAACAAGTCCGCTATAGCCGAGCATTTGCTGGAGTCTGGACCAAACCACTGGATCGAGTTACATAAACCACAGGTTTTATCCACCGATCGTCACTATTACTCCAGGATAGTACGTGAAGCGGTTGAAATTAAGAAATATCGTAACTTCAACCGGGAGGATGGATACCGTTTGTCTACATCTTGGAATCCAGTCATCAGCAAATGTAAACGTCGCCGTAGTGACTTAGGTAGCCAGTGTGTAGACGTCGTTAGTGTTGTGTGTCGAAATACCGACAGTGCGAATATAAACAATAGTGACCAAGTGAGGGTAGTTGCCGAAACCCGCACTTCACGAAGGCGCTGCTGAGCTCCTGACCTTATGTGACCCTTAAATATAACCATATTTAAGGGTCACATAATATAGCCCATGTACAATGGAAAACCGCGAGAATAAAATTTGTATACATTATTTTCACGAAGATATTGAATTTTCTTTTTTATCGACTTATAAATATCAGCATATTCTAATCGATATAGAAACAACACTACCAGCCATGCACGTGTATTTTAGAAGAATACGAATTACAAAAGACCCTAATCTCGACACGTTTTTGTTTACTTTTGCGATCTTAATAGCCATTGACCATTAGAACTGTGCCCCAGATGTGGATACTGTTACCTATTCAAATTGTTTACAATACAGCTGGTCGTTCTAACATAGATCGGTGACCCCATAGATGTTGCGAAATTTTAATGGGGAGATGATGCAACGGACACAACTGTGCATCAATGATCAAGGTGTGATATTTGAAAAGTGGCTGTAATAAATAAATTAGTAAGAAGATGTTTATAAAAATTAATAATAATAAAAGTGTTGGCTAAAAACTGTGTTGTGAAGTGATATCAGTGTCGTATATCGTACCGGCTTATTCCCGTGCACTCCAAATCACCAGAACCTCTTCTATTCTTGTTTTAAAGAACATTACTTAGCTTTCGGCTAATTTTTAAATCACGGGCACGTAACAAGCATTGAAAAAAAAGGACACAAACAACACGGTATTTTTATTATATATTATATATATATTTATTTTCATGTTTTGTAACTAAGAATCAATGACCTTTAGTTGAAAGGAGAAAAACGATAGCTATGTACCTCGTTTTGTATCGATATTTAAAAAACAAATAAATAAAATGATTGAAATTGTCATAAAATTTAAAATTCAATGTTTTGATATGTGGTACATAGATTATTTATCAGATATTATGTATATACGACCCTAAAATATGATCACATCTTTCTGTTACAGCCTGTATATAAAAATCGTCACCTTTTTAAAGTTGTAAACATAAGTGTTATTTATTTTATATAAATGCTTGTCGTGCCTGTAAAGATAGTAGTAGAGCCTCGCTGATTTCAGCATGAATGGCCGGCTCGACCGGGGTAGTACTACCCTCTCACAGAATATCGACGTGAAATAGCAGTGTTCCTACTGTTGTGTTTCGTTTGGTGAGTGAGAGTGCCGGAGGCCCAATCACCCTCTTTACCCCTACCCGCTCCTTCTCCTTCTCACTTCCTTTCCTAAAGAATCAGCAACGCGCAAGCGATGCCTCTGTTGTTGGCGGCGTCCATAGGCTACGGTGATCACTTACCATCAGGTTGGCCGTATGCTTGTTTGCCAACTAAGTAGTATAAAAAAAGACCACACTGACCTAGATTAAGTTATTTCCATTGTACGTATATTATATTGTGTAATTATCAGTGATCGGAGTAGGTAGATTGAAATGGAGTCATTGATCCGAAACGTATATATTAATATGGACATTCCTCCGGAATTGGTGGATTATTAAAAAAAAACCGGAACTTATGTAGGAATTTTATTCTGCCAGAGTGGAAGGAGTCATTTGATGATTTGCCATCCTCAAAAAAAGGTAGGAGTTGTAATAAAATGAGCAATATTATTCTTTATTATTCTTCATATTTTTTTTAACGGCACACAGTCACGATTTGACAAAACCCAACGACCAATCAGAACAAAGGATCATGGGTGGTACAATAACCGGTTATCAGAACAATGCGTACGCCCGCCGACGACATGCCAGGTAGCTCACTCGTTTACTTCGGTTCGTAGAGTTCGGTTCGTAGAGTGCGCATCTTTGTTTGTTACTGTGTTGTGAAAACGTTACTTGACCCTGGCTTGTGTACATACTGACTTCTGGAATCTGCTCTAAACCACGATTTGGCTCGAATATACGGACTCAGATTTTTCACTATTGAATTGGATCTACATATTTAAACCAAGCTTTGGTAAGTAATATTTTACTAGTTACAAGGAGTATAAAGCATGTTTGGATGTACTATAAGAATATTTTTAGTATTGTGTTTGTTCGCTTAACCTGCTGAACATACCATGAGTCTTAATATTGTTAAATCTTTAATAGAGTATGAACCAGTGAGCTTAGTGCGAAACAAAATTATGATATTCTAGTAATGTAGTCGCAATTCAGCTAACTCCACTATTAACCGACATTTTACTGGAATCCGTATATAATTTGAATGCCCTGTGTCCTCTTGCAATGTATTGGTAAAATAAATTACTATAGGCCTTATCTACTTCTCTACAAAATATTCTACGTAACAAGCCC
Organism: Catocala nupta; assembly: GCA_963675205.1. NCBI lineage: Eukaryota > Metazoa > Arthropoda > Insecta > Lepidoptera > Erebidae > Catocala > Catocala nupta. The sequence goes on from OY776092.1 coordinate 6,448,804, forward strand.
TTTCATTTGATATATATATATATTGATGGAATTGTAAAAAAAAAAAAATTGTCCGCCATCTTGTAGCGGCAGCCATTTTGGATTGACAGGAAGAGGGTGAAATTTCAATGACTAAATTTGATCCACGAAAAATAAAACAAACGGAGTAAGCTAAATAAACTAAATAAAATGTAATTTTTTCATGTCTTTGTTTTAGGTGATATATACGAGGTTCCATCTCTAAAACAAAGTTCAGATATGGCAAACGTCAAGGCTGAAACTGTAGAAAAATGGATATCCGGTCATCCCGAACTACTTTACGATCACGCTAGTGGTACAATATACTGTTCAAAATGTGAAAGCCATTTGAAAACCATAAATAAAGGAAACGTTAAAAGACATATCGAAGGAGCAGTACACCAGGGAAAGTTTAAGCGGCCCGAAGAGGAATTTTATTTCGATCTTATAAAATTTCTCATTTTGTGCAATATTCCGTGGTCTCAGATGAAAAATACTACTTTTCAAGATTTCTTTAAAAGATATATGTGTAGTACCTGTTGTTGTACGTGTACTAATCGTACTCTGCCAGATGAATCACAGTTACGGAAAGTTTACTTGGACAAGTTTTTTAAGAATAAAATCAATTCGATTCGGCAAAATTATAAAAATGAGAAACTATGGATATCATTAGATGAAACGACAGACTTTTTAGGTCGCTATATAGTCCATTTTTTAATAAAACCATTACATCCTAGCAATTTGACTAGACCTTATTTGGTAGCATGTAAAATGCTAACTGTAGTTAATGGACAAACAATCACGCAATTTGTGTTAGAATGTTTGGAAAACTTTTGGGAAGATTCTTTTGAATCGAAGGTAGGTAACATTCTTGTCCTCTGCACTGATAGCGTTGCATATATGCTGTCTGCAGGACGAAATTTAAAACAATACTTACCTGAAATGAAGCACGTAACATGTTTGGCGCACTCTCTTCATCGCGTATCTGAGCAAATTAGGTTAGAATATCACGATGTTAACATTTTAATAGCAAATGTTAAAAAGGTATTTTTGAAAGCCCCAAGTAGAGTCAAAATTTTAAAAGAAAAATATCCAGATTTGCCGCTACCTCCCCAACCAGTTGTTACAAGATGGGGCACTTGGTTAGAGGCAGCATTTTATTACGCTCAAAACTTTGAAAAAATAAAAGAAGTATTATCTTGTTTAAGCAGCTCTGATGCGGTATCTATTCGAGAGGCAAAAAATATTATAGAAAAAGAAAATTTAAAAGAAGATTTAAATTACATTAAAGACAATTATTTTATAATTCATTTGTCTTTAAAAGAATTGCAAAAGCATAATTTATCGTTGACATATTCACTTTTAGCATTTGACAACGACAGAGATGCTATAAATCAGTGCAATTCAGAAAATATAAAAAATAAAATAGAACGTGTTATGGAACGAAACCCAGATTTAGACACACTTAGAGAATATAGTGAGGCCATTGAAAAAAATGAAGCACATAATTTAATACCTTTTTTAAAATTTGCTCCTTTGACATCGTCAGATGTAGAACGGTCTTTTTCCATTTATAAATGGACTTTAGATGTTAAAAGAAATAGGTTGAAAATAGAAAATATAGAGAAACTCATAGTTATATATTTTAATTGTAAAGATCAGGATTACCAGGATGCTGACATTGTAATCGATGAAGATTAAAAATGTGAATAAATGTAAAATGTACATATTTAACAATAACAATCTTGATTTTTATCTTTTTTCTTTATTCTACCCCTTTTTTTTGGTCCTAAAATCTGACTAAAATCAACCTGTTCCTTCGTATGCCCTTTACGTTTCAGAGTCGTGGTGCATCCTTAGAACAGTCTCACGACCCCAGCAGGCATTGGCCCTCTATGGGGCCCCGTCATTTATTCTACCCTTAATGCAAATTACCATGACCCCTATGAAAATATTTAAATTTAAGTGCAACAATTTATGTCTATTTATAAAAGTTCTAGCCATAAAAGGCTAAAAATAAAAATTAAAGCTTCGATCGGAATTCGATTGTTTTTATTATTCAACAGATAAATAATAAATTAATTTAGTTTTGATACCTTCCTTTAAATTTTGAATTGAGTAGGAATAATATCACTACCAACATTAACAATATTTAATTGAATCCGGAAATACCGGAATTACTTTCCGGGAAAATGGCTTATCCATGTTATTCTTTCTGTGTGCATTTATGATACAAGTACCAAAAATCAATCTACCTACTCCGATCACTGGTAATTATCGCTGGAATGTCTTATGAATTTTTTTTATACTACTAAAGTGGCAAACAAGCTTACGGCCCACCTGATGGTAAATGGTTACCGTAACCTATCGACGCCTGCAATATCAGAGGCATCACGTGCGCGTTGCCGACCTTGTAAAAACCTTTTAACGCCCTTTTTGAAGAACCCCATTCTGTAGTCTTGTAATATAAAATATGTCCTTTTCTGTTCCCCTGACAACGTGTAAGCGAAATTTCATGATAATCGATCGAGTACTTAAGGTGTGTAAACGTAACAAACGTAACAAAATGTGAGTATTCAATTGAATCGTAGTTTACATCTAACATTTACGTTGAGTGGGAATGGATTTTGTCATGACATGGTAGTAAGAATTGTATGTAAGGCGTAAATATATGGCATTTACTTCTATCACATTGTATGTATATAATTATATTCTTTATATACTTACATAAGGCACGTTGGCTCCAGGCGGCAACAAAGGCGCAGCGGCCGGGTCGCAGCCCCGCGGCAAAACAAACCCAGGGCTCCCAGTTTTAAGTAAACTAGTATTTGTAATGTTTGGATTCGATCCGTGGTAAGGCTGACCAGAGGTAACCCCAGGGTAAGGGGGCACAGGACTCGGGCTGCGACCGGGATAACCTGGGACAGGACTTGGAATAGTCTGAGGCACATTGCCGGGAGAATACGGAGTATTTGTTGGGTAAGGCGATCCAGTAGTAGGGTATGGTGGATTTGCATTCGGGTAAGGAGAAACGTTGGGGTAAGGCTGATTCGGAGCATTGGGGTAAGGTGTGGCATTCGGAGCTCCAGGGTAAGGTGTGGCATTAGGAGCGCCAGGGTAAGGGGCCACGTTTGGAGAGGTAGGGTATGGGGTAACATTGGGAGATGTTGGGTAAGGAGCACCGGGGTAAGGGGTATTTTGTGGGTAACCACCGTTAGGGTACGAGTTAGGCGTAGGTTGGTTTATGATCGGTGGAGGCGGGTAGGTATTGATGCCTTGCAAGTTCTGCGTTGCAGTCATAGGCTTCGGCAATTGGTCTTGGAGTGGGTTCGGCATGTTATCTTGGAAGCCCACTAGTGGGATGGTACCGAATATTATGTGACGAAATTCGTCTTCATCTTCGTGGCAGCCGCTGACTTCTGTCGATACCTGTAACGTCAAAACATGTAATTAGCTTTGTTATAACAACGTATGTCTTTTTGCCACAACTTGTTGGCGTGTGAGACACCCTCTTGCCTCATGAGTACGTTGGCCGTGCCTGCGCCTTTTCTCCTCGGTCATGTCTGACTGTCATCCCATCTGACTACAAGAGTAACTGCATTGTGTGCGCACACGCTTGTGCACTATAAAATCTCCTGCGCAGATAGCCAGTCTCCGTTAAGATTGGCCGGCGTAACCAAAATTGAATCTGGATGACATTACTATAATATTTTCCTATTAACCTCTGAATCTTCTTCGAAGAGGTTAATGAAAACATTATGTGGGTCTGTGTGTCTGTCTGTTAGTGACAGGCATAGCTCCGGAACCACTGGACCGATTGACTTGTAACTTGGTGTACAGACACCTTGATCATCCCTCGTTTGAGTTTGAATATGGGCCCTGTGGGTCAAAAGACCTCTGAGATATAGGGTTCACAAGGTCATAAGGTCAGGGGATATCCACCAACAGAGTGATTTGAAAGTCCAAGGGAGAGGCTTTTGCCCAGCAGTGGACATTACAAAAAGCTGATGAAAAAAAGTTACATGAAGACGAAGAGGTTGAATCCTGGGTTTTTACATTTATTTCGTTTTTATGAAAGAACTTCCGCGCTAGGAGTAGTTCCTGTGTCGCGAGGACTTTACAATCATTCAAACAACGGATACCAAGAACATCCAGACTCGGAACAACTATGGAAGTGGATCACACAAATTTTTGTCCCGTATGGGGATCGAAGCCACACCACTTGGCGCGGCGGCAGAGGCAAGGCCACCATTTAAATTACTACGCCGTCCGTGCAGTCATAATAATTTTAAGATTAAACTTACATGGAAATAATATTCAATGTTGATGAACCGACAAGCATTCATGTTGTATATATCCATCACAGGAACCTGCATCTCAAGATTCCAGTTGCGAGTAGTCCCGCCAGCGATGGGACCCTTTTTGATCACCGCTATATCTTCATCCTCTATCTTAGTGCCGACGCGAGATATCGCCTCGAATCTTACGTTCTGAAAACAATGTACATTTTGAATTTATATAAAGGCAAAATTTTTGCTGCGGATTCGCGTAATTGTGAGTTAAGTTAGATTAGTAACTAGTACTTTTTCGGGATGAATGCTACCCTATGCCTTTTTCTGTTTCCCTGACAACAAGTATGCGAAATTTCATGGTGATCGGTCGAGTAGTTAAGGCGTGAAAGCGTAACAAACAAATTCAAATTAGCATTTATCTATATATTAATACGTAGCAAAAACTTTGTACCCCTTTTAACGAAAATTGCGCGGACGGAGGAGTATGAAATTTGACACAGCTAAAGTATATATGGAGAAGGAGTGACGAATCCTAATATTTATCTAAAATATGCATTAGAAATACATTAAATTAATGGAAAAACACTACACGCATACAACCATGCATTTGACACACGCAGTCGAAGCGCATAACTATGGTTACATATATCAATTATAATGACATATATCACTTTGGTCGAATTTCGAGCAATGGCGACCGCTAGTAATAATAATAAGGACACATTTGATCCACGTTTACAATATATCCCCGAAAGGGTAGAAAACACGTTGTAACAACCAAGTTTTTCAGCTATAAGGGGATGATAAAGGCTCTCCACCGATCGCCACTTTTATCCAAGAGTAGTGCGAGAAGTTATTGAATTCATAAAACATAGAAATTTCAATAGGGAAGATGGTTTCAAATTATCCGCGACGTGGAATCCCGTGATAATACTACGCAACTTCGCTGTTTTGCACAGTCAGGTAATTCACGGAATACGGACACGACGTCTAGCATACGTAATAAGGATACCGTGAGTATAGTTTGTGACGGTACATGGACAAACAAAAATATGCCAAAAGTGAGGGTGAATCAAGATTCTTCTGCCTCACAAACGGAGACATGACATCGCAGCACCAGCCAGCTTGTGACCACGGCCGGTGTAACCTGGTCGAAACGTCAAGCATAAAAAAGGTAAACATTATGCATGATCGTGTTAATGCCCGTTACATATTATAAATATATATACATATATATATACATGTTATATATCATGCAACGCAAAACTTTAAAAGTCATTAAGACAAAGGGTAGGGTGTTAAACTCGAGTTAAGCCAGTTTCGTCAAGCTGGTCTAACTTGACGATCAGATCAGATGTACTTGTACTCGAAAGAGTAATAGGTAATAATAATAATAATAATAATAATATTCTACCACATACACACAACACCATCTAGCCCAAACTAAGCAGAGCTTGTACTATGGGTACTAGACAATGGATAAACATACATATATACTCTTTTTTTTTGTAAATACATACATATTATACATAGAAACACCCAGACCAAGACAAACATCCATGTTCATGCACACAAATGTTTGACTTGTGCGGGAATCGAACCCGCGACCTTAGGCGTGGCAGTCGGTTACACTAACCACTACGCCACACTGTGGGCTGAAAATCGACCTCCATAGACATAGAAATGAAAGTTGCTATATGTTCGTTTTGTTGACAGATATGGCTTCTATTAGCTATTATACACATAACAATGTCGTCTGAGCTAACTCCGCACAGAAATGAATTTATTATAAGGTTTTTTCGAAAAAAATGTATGGAGCTAGCATGAAAAATCTGAATATCTCTGAACTTGCAAGGAAAACCGTAATATCCTCAGAGATGGTTATAGGACTAATTATTTGTGATTTTTTGACATACTTCATATAACGGTACCTGCTGCAGAATTTTTTTTAAAAATCATCTAATTTATAATTAATTTTTTTTAACTTTAAACGATTTGTTTTATTGTAAAAGTAAAGAAACAACACGTTATATGCAAATAATACTAAATCTTCGCCAGTTATTTGTTAAAATATCAAGAAAATTATTTTTGCCTTACATAGTATATATGTTTTAAAACAGGTAATTGGATACCATTACTAAACTTTGCATACAGGTAAACCACTGAATATTAAATTAGCCTTCTAATGAGTTCTGAATAAGAGATTAAGTGATTTGCAATATCGCACAATGGTAACTACGGAGTACACTAATTAAATTCTTACAGGTAAGTACATAAGTAAACTAATTAGTTAATTAGACATGTTACGAGTTCTAAGAAATATTTTCGACAACTGTCTAATTATTTTATTATTATGTCTAAATGAAGGTATTTTTTTAAATCATTAAATTCTACTAATGTCAAAGTAAAGATCAATCGATAAGTTAGTTATTTTATTAACGCTAATAATAGGCATTAAATAAAAAGAAAATAAATTAAAAAGGTATTTTTTAATAGTTGATAAAATTTATATAAAACAAAACATAGGTACAAAAGTATGCAAAAATATAAATAGGTACAAGAATAGTAATATAAAATATTTAAAAATAAATCAATTGCAAAACATAGTTACGTACCAAAGCTAAATAACGAAAGATCATGAAAAAATTACATTGAATAGAATTATAATTAAAAGCACAAAAAGTTTCTAGTTTTCCTTATCATTCTCGTCGATTTCTGAATCAGAATCTAGATTGCCTAGAAACTCAAAGTCAGTTTCTTGAAACTGAATTAAATTGAGGGTTTCAGGAAATAAATCCTCCTTTTTCTTGGCATCTAACTTGGGCCTTTGTACATTTATAAAAGGATCCGAAGAAACAACTAACATATTAAGGATATCATGATTCGAATCTTGCCTGCTCTTTTTCTGCGAATGATGTTCCCGAAACCTCCTAAAATCTTTATTGCGAGACTCGGATGCTTCTTCCGAGAGACTTCCTATGGGTACAACATCATTCTTCTCGATTATGTCAGCCCCGTGTATAAGTAATTTGTGGACGGTTGATGACATATAGTACCAGTCATATAATTCCACGTACCTCTCTGCTGTTTTGAAGGCATAATCTTTAAATTTAATTATATCTACTTTTTCCCCGGAAATTATTGCCTGTAAAATCACAGCAAATCTTCTTATTAGTTCTTCGTCCAACCCAGTAATGGCTGCAGTTTTATGGGGAAATTTGAAAAACTTTCTTGCAGTGTTGCCGTCATTAGTAGTTCCGGAACCTTGTTTAACAATGTCAATCAATAGATTTAATTCGTCTTTAAATTTGTCTTGAATAATCTTTTTTCTCTTACTTAGCATTTCTTTGAGCTCGTTACCTCTCGCAGCCCACTCTTTAAAATCTAGTCTATACGAAATATGTAGTAAACATTCCATACAATTTATACGGGCGTGTAGAGATGACAATCCAAACTCGTATATATCAGAAGATACGGTCTTTGCTGTTACTACACTCAAACGGTTCATTTCTGTCAGTTTTGCCAGACACAAATAGCATGATGAACTTGATCTGGCTTGAGACAAATACGTGCAGACTTTACTATCGATCATTGTCATCATTAGGTGATGATTCACCCTGTTTCTATTATTGCACTCTGTAGGAATGAGAGCCTTAATTTCTTCATCCATTCGTCGTTTGTGTTCGATGACTACTGCTTCGCTTTCCTTCACAAAAGTAAATTGAACTGGACGACAATACATTGCTGAGCATGGTTTTGGGTTCATCCACAAAGTATTGTCTCCATCAGTCAGTTTTAGTGGCACCAAGGAAGTCATGAAAATACTTGAATCGTCTTGATCGCTATCCATTTTCTGCTTGTATCGGCTTTGGTTTGACGCACCATCGAAACCCCATTTAGATATCAATTTTAAATCCTTATTTTGCACATCATCGTTAGGAAAACTTTGGAGGATTCTTTTGACCGTAATGTCGAGTAAAGCTTGAAGGGTTATTCTTGCCGATGAATCGGTCACTAACACTGATTGCTTCGGAGGATAGCATGCCAGCTTGGTTTGTTGCACTTTATAGTAGGATGGATAAATATCCTTTCTACCTTCCCGAATAGCTGACTCTCGTAAAGTGATGTATTGCCACTTTGATAATTTTAATGAAAGGAGTAATCCAAGTGCTTTTTCTGGTGTAAATAAGATAGTTTTCACCGGTTGCTTAAGCGTTTCCTTAATTTTAGAGGCTGCTTCAGGATGTTTCAGCATATATTCGATTACAGATGCGATATCCTCACAACCTTCTTCCTTAAAACGCGCTGCTGCTGTATATGCCAATTCACTGGGATTGTCAGTTTTATGCTCATCAGATCTTCTCTTCTTCTGTTTGCTTTCCAGATCTTCGAATGGTTTTCGTGACCTCTTTGTCATTGTACCAACAGAGTATGATGTTGAGGGTTCTGGAGAGATTGATCTTGATCACTCAGCAACAGTTGGTTCTTGAGCGACTAAATTTATACAACTTGGCCAATCGATAGTTGCTTGCAGCCAAATTTCGTATTGTTTTCTAAAAGTATCAAGAATTCGGTGAGATTTTTGCCACCTTTGTGATGCAGCTCGTACAAATCTCCGACAAAATTCTTTTAGAGTCACTTGATCTTCAACGGAAAGACAAACGTCTAGGCGGGATATAACTTCACTAAACAATACCTCATGATCAAATGAAGTACTCTTACATTTTAGAAGAACGAATAGGTCTAAATTGGTATTTAAACTTTCCATTATAAAATTTCACAGTGATATGTTAGGGGTAACAAAGCTTAGAATAAACTAAATTATGATGCAAAATGTTAACCATTTTATATTTCAGTCCAACATTAGTTAACGACCTCATTAGACAGTTGTCGAAAATATTTCTTAGAACTCGTAACATATCTAATTAACTATTTAAGTTACTTATGTACTTACCTGTAAGATTTTAATTAGTGTAATCCGTAGTTACCATTGTGCGACATTGCAAATCACTTAATCTCTTATTCAGAACTCATTAGAAGGCTAATTTATTATTCAGTAGTTTACCTGTATGCAAAGTTCAGTAATGGTATCCAATTAACTGTTTTAAAACATATATACTATGTTAGGCAAAAATAATTTTCTTGATATTTTAACAAATAACTGGCGAAGATTTAGTATTATATGCATATAACGTGTTGTTTCTTTACTTATACACCAAAACAAATCGTTTAATGTTAAAAAAAATTAATTAAAAGTAAGATGATTTTTAAAAAAAATTCTGCAGCAGGTACCGTTATATGAAGTATGTCAAAAAATCACAAATAATTAGTCCTATAGCCATCTCTGAGGATATTACGGTTTTCCTTGCAAGTTCAGAGATATTCAGATTTTTCATGCTAGCTCCATACATTTTTTTCGAAAAAACCTTATAATAAATTCATTTTTGTGCGGAGTTAGCTCAGATGACATTGTTATGTGTATAATAGCTAATAGAAGCCATATCCGTCAACAAAACGAACATCTAGCAACTTTCATTTCTATGTCTATGGAGGTCGATTTTCAGCCCACAGTGCGCCACCGAGGCCGACGTAATATGAACGTTGAAGCATTAATACACCAGCCATATTTAAGGTTTAGGTCGTATGGTGTTTACCAGATACATTTTAAGCCTCATCATCCTCCTGCCCTCATCCCAAACTATTTGGGGTCGGCGAAGCATGTCTTTCTCTTCCATAAATCTCTATCACTCGTCATCTCAGCACTCACACCCTTCCTGGCCATATCATCTTTTATGCAATCCATCCATCTTTTCTTGGGTCTTCTTCTACTAGAGAATCCTTGCACCTCCATACTCAGAGCTCTCCTAACAACATTTCATTCATCTCTTCTCATCACGTGTCCATACCATGACAAACTTTCACTCCTCAATTTTTCCGTCACACTTTGAAACTTACTCTAATATACTCATTCCTTACTTTATCCATCCTGGTCACACCACACATCCATCTTAACATTCGCGTCTCTGCTACATGCAAACGTCTCTGCATTATATTATTTTACTACTCCATTTAGCTGGCTATGCTTTAGGTCCTACGTAAAAGGTTTATCTACCGAGGACAGTACCAGACTCCGACCTGCTAATGAGAATTGCTGGTCATCTAAACTTAATAACCTGATCCGATAATACTTTGCTTAACCCGGCAATTAATCCTGATACCTTCTACATGGCACTCGCATTACCTACACCTACACCATTGACGCAGGATCTATTGGTGTACCTATGTTTTATTCTGAAACCTTAGCCATGCTGCTGTTCTACCGGCGGTACACACAGCGACACGTTAACCTAGACTGTTTGGACTTTGAACTATTAGAAGTTGAACGCTGCGAATCGTGCGAGAGAGTGCGTTATATTTTTGTGACGCTCTATCCTTACCTACATCGACACCACTTTGCACTGTCCTTTGCCGACAATTCTCTATTTTGTATGTAGCGTAGTTATGCGTATATAGGGTGTCTAACTTGATGTGTAGCCGTGTGTACATTTTATTATTGTATTCATTTAAAAGTAATACTAGGCCTATTTCTCCTTGAGAATTAGGCAAAGATGTACAACATCTGCGGCCTTCGTCAGTTTTATTTTCATTACATTATTTTAGTACACTATAAACATGAGTAATACCTATACTCTTGTTCTCGCGTACTTACTACAAATTGAATGTTGAGAATTTTTAGAGCTATTAGCGATGTGGAGCAATAATAGTTGATTTTGTGTTTATTTATTTATAAGAAACTCAACATCTTGTTTTCCATACACATACCTACGTAAGAGAGAAGATATCACTAGCAATATTAAGCAACGTGTTTAACACTAGGATTATTGTAGTTTTCATTGCAAAAAGTTATACTTAAGCCAATAACTGAGCTTTTTGGTATGTTTAGCTGTAAGAAGTGAAACAATTATAATAATCACACCAAGTGTAGTAATTACTAGAGCCAAGCAATACCCAATTATGTGAGATGCTGCGTAAACATATGCTATAAGTTAACAACCAACAAGAGACTGTAGGGTACGCTCCCAGTAGAATACGGTGTTGAATCGATAGCAATAGATTTTTTATAAACTATGAAATATTAATAATTTAGTTATACAATCAATCAAAAGTAGCTATATGAATAATCTATATCACGGTGTCACCTGGGATACAATGATTTCATTAGTCAGTTCAATAAGACAGGTGTAAATGGCACACAATTCGTAATGAATGTGAGTGTGAGTGAGTGTAAGTGAGTGTGAGTAAGTGTAAGTGAGTGTGAGTGTGAGTGAGTGAGAGTGTCAGTGAGTGTGTGCAAGTGTGAGTGTAATACAGTAAACAAGTAATACCTTTCTAAGTTTGAATTTGAGTGTGTCGATCTCAACGTTGCTGAGGTTCACCACGCTGACTTCAATGGGGATGGTCTGGCCGGGGCAGTAGCCCGCCACGGGTAGTTTCACTTTGATCTCCGAGGTGCCAGAGCTGACACACCAGCAGCAATACGAGGATATCATTTCGAAGTCTAACGGCTCCTGAAATGCACCACATTTAAATGAATTTCTTAATAAGACTTCTCCCAAACTCGAGGTGTACCCTGTATCGCGGTGGACTTTACAAATATTTAAGTGCGATTGGGAGTTCCAGACGTTAGCGCGTATAAACAAACTGTTCATCTTTATTTATGATAACTTTTAAACGTTCGCGTTTCATGATAGTTATGCGTTCCCACTTCCCATTAGTAAGATAAGAACGCATTACGTCACCGCACTTAGCAACAGTACTTCATCTTAACTCTATGTGGTCGCTGCTCTAAGTAAACCATAACATAAATAATGACCATAAACTTAAAGGTGACGAAATACTAAGTTAATTGATCCTGTCACTTGAACCAAGTGAACACGCACGCACCCGTGGGATCTCACACGGACAGCACACATGTCTAAGATTTAACCGCATATAAACCAATGTAGGTATCCTAGCATTAAGTCATTCTTTTGTCAACTGCTCAACAAGACTATATACATATAATTTGTAACGGGTATTAACGCGGTCACGCATTATCTTTACCTTGTTGATGCTTGAGAGTTCAACCTAGACGAAACGTCAAGCATTAATAAAGTAAATATTATGCACTATCTTGATAATACCCTCTACGAATAACGTACAAATTCTAAAAGTACAGATCTTCTAACAGAACAAGAGAATTTGTGAATGCTCTTTTACAAAATAACAATGGCACTATAGTACCGACATTAAAACGGGTGTAACGTCATCACACAGATACAACGTCTAGTTTATGGCCTAATAATGGAGGTCAACAGTAACGACCTAGGTAGAGAGAACGTAGTTTAAAAATCAGGCTTTATTCTAGCCAATTGTGCCGCATTTCGTGTTTAGTTGTGACTAGTGTTGTAAAAACCATAATGATGAAACTCTTCTGTGTAAAATAGGTTTTATAAGAAATCATGGTTTACATGTTAGTGGATGAACAAACGTCTTACTAAGCAACGCAAGACTTGCTTACAACTAACTATTGTCAACCAAACTACTAACAAATACCACCAGCCGCTGAAAACAATATTTCTCCGCTGAACGGTCTAAACCACCAGTTTTAGTGGAAAATTCAATAAGTTGGCAACACTGCTTGACACTTTGTCTGAATCTGGTTATCTCATTAGAGGGGGCCAGATGTGCCGTGCCTACCCCAGAATTGTCTAGTGCCCAGCGCAGGATTAATAAAATAATAATGCACGGCACAGCCCTCTTTTGTTCTCTCCTCTCCTCTTCTCCAAATGTGAGAAGGGTTAGGCCCCGTAATCCATAATCACGCTGGTTCAGACTTCAGTGTAGGTAGGCGGACTTAACATATCATCGAGAACATTATGGAGAACTCTCAGACATGCAGGTTGCTTCGCGTTTTCCTTTACCAATAAAGCGAGCGATAATTAACTATTTAATACGCAAAAAACTTAGAAAACGTTCTATGGTAGCGAACTCGAGAGCTTCGTGTGGAAATCCATCGGTCACTCAATAGGCTATCGCTGTTTTAACTTATTACTTATATACTTATATAACTATTCTAGGGTTGTAAGTAAGCGATCGCTGTAAGAAGCCGAGCTCTCACTGAACATTAACCATGGGTCAACAATAACCATACGTCAATGTCAACTATTTTCGACGATTAATTGTATGATTTTTTTTTTTATAAGTTGTGCGGTCCAGGACGCAGATATCTATTACTCGCTCTATCTTATATGTATATACGTACCTATCTTTTTCTACCCTTTTTGACCTGTACGTGTACCTATTGTGCTTTTCTGTGCAAAATAATAAAACGAAATCTTTGTAATATTGTCTTCTGTTTACGCGAATGTTATTCATTGAAATTAAACTACTATATACCGATTTCATCGCGTTGTTTATATAACACTCTATTACATAATTTAGAAACTGTTACACTACTATACTTCTATTAAACTTTACTTATTTTAAGCTAATTAAATCGGGTCCGTGAACCTGGCTGCTGAAAAGCAACCGAAACGTCGAGGAAAGTGTAAACTTAAATACAATTAGTTTTAATAGATTTAATAATTTATTTAACTTAAAATTAGTAAAGTTTAATAGCAGTGTAGTAGTGTAACAGTTTCTAAATTATGTAATAGTTAAGTTTAAAATAAACAACGCGAAGAACAAACAAACAGTACAACTGTTTATGGATCACACAAACTTTTGTCTCGCGTGGGAATTGAAACCACAACATTCAGCACACACCACCACTTTGACCACCCACGCGAAATCACGGACATGCATAGCACTTTTTTTTGCAGTATTCGTTGGCTATATATAATTTTATTACTATAAACCGAATACTAAGCGAGTTAGATACTCAAGGTCACGAGATAAAGGCGCCAGTCACAATAACAGATTATCATGGCTTCGAGCGCGGCACATGTTAATTTACTACACAACAATGTGCTAGACGAAGCATGGAGTGGGATGAGTCATCACAATTCGTTCCATGGCAACATTATTTATACAAGACCGGTTTTGGGACTACCGGCGCCCTGTGGCGAAAATATCCGTGGCGCACTCTGACTGTTTTTCTGATCTAACTATTCGCGAAATGCCCGAGAGTGAGCAGAAAGGGCGTCGCGTTCTCCACGTTCTCCACGTGGCGCGTCAAAGACGTTTATATTGAATTCGCACGTTGCGTCGTCGGAATATATCAATGACGGCACCCAGTTTTTCTAAGACTATTAAAAATTTGGATTTACAAATTACTATTATTATTGAGTGGCAGGCTCACCGGTAACCAGGCACGATTTTCAATCATGTCTGGCATACCAATAATGGACAGGTTATTCTTGTAAGCCCCTCCAGCTAAGCTAGAATGTTTGTGTCACCAGCTAAGCTAGAATGTTTGTGATTTTTTAAGAGATTTAATTTTAAGAGATTTTTAAGAGATTTAAGAGATTTAATCATTTATTTGCATGAAAAATGGTACATACATGGTGTTACAAAGAGAGTTTGATCCACAAGTTTCACCCATATGGGTATGCAAACATTATAGTATTACAACTTTATTTTAACACTTATTATTGTATTATTACATTATAATTATATTATTACATTATTATTATATTTTTACATTATTATTATATTATTACATTATTATTATATATAATTATGTACATAACAAACATTTATTAACCACATGTTTATGTATTTATCAACAAAGTTATAATTTTAATTCAAAGAATTCTTGTATGGTATAAAAAGTGTGTTGTATTAACCATTTTCTCAATTCCTTTCGCATTCTTATTAATGGCAATTCACGAATTGATTTGGGCACTTTATTAAAAACTTTTATGCACATTACATAGCAATTTTTCTGAAATAGCGTTGATTTACAGGCAGGCATTAACAGTCTAGTAGGGTCTCTTTTTCCTATAATTGAATTATCACGAGCACTGATGAATTCATTAAAAAACTTTTTTACGTGAACACAGATTTCAAAAATGTATAAGCCTACAAGGGTTAGTATGTTTTTGTTCCTAAATAAGGGTCTGCATGACTCTAATGGACCTACATTGCATAATGCTCGTACGTATTTTTTTGACTGATAAAAGCCTTATTTATATTAGTTGAATTTCCCCACAGAAGTAAGCCATATCTTAAAGTAGACTCA
Organism: Catocala nupta; assembly: GCA_963675205.1. Classification (NCBI taxonomy): domain Eukaryota; kingdom Metazoa; phylum Arthropoda; class Insecta; order Lepidoptera; family Erebidae; genus Catocala; species Catocala nupta. Next base: position 6,464,317 of record OY776092.1, read on the forward strand.
ACATAACCATAGTAAGCCATTTGTGCCGCAGACCATCCAGCAACACGTTGTAAATTACGGAGGGCATACACGAATTTATTGAGTTTAGTGCATACATTTTTGACGTGTACCTTCCAGTTGCAGTACTGATCTACATGGAGTCCTAAAAATTTTATGTCTACTACTTTATCTAGTTTTTCGCCACGGTATCTGATATTTAATATTTCATGTCTTGTCTTATAATTAGAAAATTGAATGAATTTGGTTTTTGATATATTTACGCAAAGATTATTTGATTCGAGCCATTTTATTATAGATTCTATTGTATTATTTAAAATAATGTCAAAATTACTAATTATTTGTCCAGTAGTATATTATGGTCTACGCAGTCGAAAGCTTTGGACATATCAAAGAATATAGCAATTACAGGAATTTTCTTATTTATATATTCAGTTACTCCACGGATTACGGCAAAAGCTGCAAGAGTTGTGGACTTATCTTTTTGAAATCCATTTTGTTCTTGTCGAAGAATTTTATACTTAGACAAGAAACTGTATATACGCGAGTACATTGCCTTTTCAAAAAAATTCGAGAATATCGGTATTAACGCAATTGGCCTATAGTTCGTGATTTCATGACAGTCACCTTTTTTGAATAAAGGTTTGATGATAGATGTTTTTAATCTATCTGGAAATATGCCTTGCGTAAATGATAAGTTAATTAGGTAAGTTATAACTGGCGCAATAATATCTGCACAATTTTTTATTACACTTGTGCTAAGGGCATCACAACCCACTGAATATGTGTTTTTTAAAGATTTAATAATTTTCAGGGTTTCATGGACCGAACAAGGGCTTAAAAATATACTTGGTTCAAAGTAATCAATATAATTTTTAAAGGTAGAATTTGTAGGTTTTTTATTTTGTATAATTGATGAATTTACGAAAAAATTGTTGAATTCATTAGCTATTTTAATAGGATCAGTGATTTTGGAATTATGGTAGTTTATCCAATCAATGCTGCTAGTCATAACATTATTGTATTCTTTATTTTTAATTATATTCCATGTGGTTTTGCAAACATTTTTAGACTTCTTAATGAGATTATTATTAATATTTCTTTTGGAACAAATTATAGTTTTTTTTAGGAGTTTTGTGTATGTGTTATATTTATTTTTATTTATATAACTATTATTTAAGTAAAAGGCATATCTCAGTTTTCGTTTAGTTTTACTTGATATCTTTATCCCTTTAGTTAACCACTTAGGCACCTGGGCACTTTGATTTACTTTACATCTCTGTATTGGAAAGCAAAGATTTATAAAATAAACAAAAAGTATCATGAAATCTATTAAAGTCAGAGTTTACATCTTCAGTATCTACATCACTCCAAGAAAGAGATAGTAACGATTTTCTAAAGTTTTCCAGGTGTTCTGTGCTATAAAGTCGTTTATTTACAAACCAGTGATTATTTGTACTCTCTTTGCCTACTATTGAAAAACTTAATGTTTGACAGGTGTTGTGGTCTGACAGATTGAATTCATGTACAGAGCTAATCGGGTCTTTAATGTTACTCGCTATATGGTCTATACAACTGAGTTGACGCGTAGGTTTATCAATATGTAGTTTTAGATTATAGTTGTGTGCAAGATTAATTAAGTCCTCTGTGGTATTATTGTTTTTGAGAGTATCTACGTTGAAATCTCCGCACAAAATAATGTTTTTGTCATTTTTACATGTAAGTTTATAAAGAAGTAGATTTAGATTCTTGAAAAATATGGAAATTGGTGAATTTGGTATTCTATAGACACATATGACCAAACACTTAAAGGCGGGAATCTCAATTCCGCAACACTCAAAATATTTTTCTAGACCCATGTTTTTGCAATGTTCAATCACTTTAAATTCTAATGATTTTTGTATCAGAATAATAATAATAATAATAATAAAAAAAATTTTTATGTTAATATTTGATTGATCACCTTCCCTAACGAAAGTTTCACTAAGACATATAATACTTATACTTTTTCCATTTTCTTTTAGTTCGTTTAAACATATTTCTAGCATGTCTGTTTTGTTTAACAACCCCGCTATATTTTGATGTAACAATGTTACATTAGTTGTCTCTTTACTACAAATTTTAGGATGATCGAAAAAAAACGCTGAGGTAAAGTCCTCTTCGTTAAAGTACCTTTCAATGAACTGGGCTGTTTAGAAAAGAAATCTAATATTGTCGTCTGTTTTTGTGGTTTAGGTTTTGATTCATGTTGCTCAGGCTCATGATAGTTGTGTCTTTTGTAATAAAGTGCAGTGCTGTTATATATATTACTTTGGCCCGTTGTAATTTTATAATACATTGGTAAATATTTGTTGTTATAATCCAGGGTATCTATGAATAGGTTCAGTTTTCTACAGGTATGAAACATGTTGTTATAGCGAGAACGAAATACATTTAAGAAGTGACAATTAGCGGAATTTTTTGAAGTTAATTTTAACATATTATTCAATAGTTTCTCATTTAAGTGCTTATTTTTGCACACATTTAAAATCAATATCGGGTTATTACACAATTTCTTTAAAGTCGCCGACAATTCAATTTGTATATCCATAGGGTTAGAATCATTCTCTGCTATACTAAATATAATTTTATCATGTTTGTTGAGTTGTAAATTTTCACAACATTTCACTATTTCACTAGTCATAGCAAAGGGTTTAGTAAACGCAAAAATGTCGTAGGATTCATATTTGTTGTCTTTTCTTGACTTGACAAGGTTTGCTGCTAGTCCTGAACACTGTTGAGTGCCAAAAATGAATATACGTCGTTTATCAGAGCTGTTTTTATATGTTGTACTGGATGTTTGTAGCTTGCTGTCCTCATTTGTTGTGTTTATTTTGTTCTCAATCAATAATGTACTGATATCCTTACTATTAACGTGATCTTTTTTAAGAGGTGACGACTTTATAATTTGCGATTTTGGCGATTGAGAGCTATCAGTGAAATCTATGCGTCGTCCTGTAACACCGGCTTTCTTAGGCAACATTTTGGTTACTTTTTTATTGGACGAACAAATTGTGGTTAGTTGCTGGATTTTTGTTTGCTGTTCATTCAATAATTTTTGGAGATTTGTATTTTCTAATAGTAAATTTTGGACCTCATTATCTGCACTTTTCAGTCTATATTTAAGCGCATCGATAGTTTCTTTTTGTCGAGTAATTATTTCATCGTAATCAACTGTTGAAAGATCAGGCAAGCTTCGGTTTAAACTAGACCGGCGGGGTGACAATATACTCTCGTCTTGTTCGCTACAAGTATAATTCGATCTTTTGTTTTTGTTCCGTAACGTAATATTTCCATTATAAGCCATTTTTTGTTATTTAATTTTATTTCTGATGTTCCAATATGAATAAGTAATTTTATAGAAGATCTTCACTAAATAATGGTCAAAAAGTGCAACGAAATTTGTTTGGGGTTTGAACCGCCGACTTCTAGACGAAGCGCTGTAGGTAGGTCTATTAGCCACTAGGCCACACCGTTAGTTGTCACTGAAGTTGAAATAAGTCTATGTTTGCAAGTTGGTATGTAAACAACAAGAAACGTTATGATTGGTCGATTCAATACGAGTTCAACACATTCGAATAAAATTAACGACTTCGTTTTTTCACTTAATGAGAATTACTTGTTTTATTTAACTTTTTGCCACTTGTTTGATAAACGTTTGTTTGTATGTTGTGTTTATAATTATTATTTGTAATGTTTTAGTAGTTTATGTTCACTATTTGTTTATTATCACTGCACAATACTGTAATTTAGTTTTTCACTTATATTTTTTTTTGTCTTGAATGTATTTATTCACCAACATTTGACGAGAATTATTAAACACAGAGTAACTGAAAAAATATGTTTATAGACACTAAAACTAATACTTTCTATTTTTTAACACTTGGTAAATACGGAGCCGATGTTTACACGACGACTAGCGCCATCTGTTTCCTGTGTATCCAGCTAAGCTAGAATGTTTGTATCAGTGGGCCGGTAGTGCAAAAGGTTGATCTTATGACATGTCGATCGCAAGTATGATGCCTTATACAGGATGTCCGGTAATTAATGGATAATCTTGAAATTTCTTATAGTAGAACTGAAGGCTGCTCAGAAAAAATGAAAAAAAAAAAAAATATATATGTATATTAAAAAGTGCAAGCTATATAGCATAGCATACTTTTGACTGTCTATCTATTAGCATAATTAGTGTTTATTAATAAAACAACAAAAAACCGATGGATTTCATTCATTTATGGTCGTAGTATACAAGAAAGCTATAGATGGCAATTAAAAAAAAAAACATATCTCAGGTAGTAGTTAGGATAGATTATTTTCAATTTTTTTCTGTACGGCCATCAGTTCCACTATAAGACATTTCCAGTTTATGTATTAATTACCGGACAGCCTGTATATTATCGCTTTTATTTCTACTATTTGACCAGTAAATAATATTGATCTATCTTCTGATACATCAGTAGACCAGGTTAGTGCTTTAGTGCTACCTCCCAACCGTGTTCTATTTTGATAGTACTACTCTCTTCAGAAGTAAACATACACTTGCGCTAGCATATACTTGAAGTGGAAGCAAATCTAAGCTTTCCAGATGATCCAAGTATTAGGAATTGGATTGATTGGTATCTTCCTTTGTTATTTTTATTTTTGATATTTTTTGCCAGATCTATGACACAAAAACTCTTCGGCCCGTACATAAATAGACTTATGGCAAGTATCTACATACATACATGGAGCCCAAACCCGATGGATTTACTATTAACCGTCAAAGAGTTCTCCTTTCCAAAATCAAACAAACCCAATAATAATTGTAATTGACATCGTAATACTCATATGTAATATTTGCCAAATTTCAAATCGATTCAAAAAAGTACATAAGTTATAATCGACTTCTAAGATTTGTTTATATAGTCGCATTAGCGTATTAAAAAGAGAATCATGACAGCATATTATTAAAAAAAATCTACTGTCGCGTCTGTCTGTTCACAATAAACTCAAAAACTATTGAACGGATTTTCATACAGTTTTCACCAATAGACAGAATAATTTATGAGGAAGGTTTAGTCGTATAATTAGTTTGTTAAAGTTTTGTGTAAATTGGTTGATATGATGATAATTGTTGAAATTGTCTAAAAAGTCAAGCCTAATCCCTTTCAGATATAACAAAACCTACCTGTGTGAAGCCAAAGCAAATCGCTAATATAATATAAATTACTCCTCAAGCAATGATTGACTTATGTATATGCACTCACCTTACAATAAGGATTCTGGTTCAAGTCCAACGGCGCATGCACTGTAAAAGGGGCCATCTTCTCTTTGTTGGAAGAGAACATTCCAGAAGTGACCATAACCGCCTTGATACGGTATCTGACGTGTCCATGAGTACCATTGAAGGACGACGGACAGTTGTTAGGGATCGGACAGTCGAACCTGAACTCATGGTGACCTTGCTGCAAATGATGCTCACCTGAAATGGAAAGTAAAGGTAAGGCACAGCGTTTAACCCTCCTAAATCCAAAGTCAGCCTGACTAGAGGGGTAACGCCACTCTAGAGAAAAAGACAGCATATCGAAATTTCATCTTAAAGGTGGAATCTCACTCATACACGGTCTGTCGGATTTGGGAACTATCTCCACTGCATAGAAGACCGCGATCTAATAACAATGTTTTTATCTTGTTGGAGTGAGTAGGGTTCTGTGTCTTTATAGAAAAGTTGTCTCAGTGGGGTAACGGTAGTAAATGTGAATAACTGCTGCATAAGCTCAGTTTCGATTTCTCAGCTTCAATTATAGAATTGGCAAAGTGTAACTGGGTTTTTCTATCGAGACATTCCCAGATTCATACCAAAAATATTTGGTGCTAGAATTTTGGGTGGAAATCTAACATTTCTACCCAAAATTCTAGAGTCATATGTAGGCCAATGGTCTTTGTGTGCAATAAACCTAGATACGCCAACAAGGTAGGCCCATGTTCAGCAATGGCGAATAACTAACTGATTGATTAGTTTGAGACAAATAACTGGAGAGAGTCTATCCTTCATTTTATACGCATTGTTGCTATACGCAAATTCAAATGTAGTGTCGAATCGAAACGTATTCGCTTAGATGTATAAAAGGATGTCCATTTACGATGGAGGCGTTGAGCAGAATGATCAACATATTGTTCACGTACATATTAAATGCGAGCTATTAAAAGATTCGTGTCACGTAATGATAATATGTGCCTAAATGGAATAATGAAACTCGTAAAAAGTGTAGTACGGCAAAGAGTGGTGTATGTGAGAGCTCCATTCATTTAATGTAATTATGCGATGACTTCACGTTTATTTTTACGTTCTTTTCTAGCTTTCAAGCTATCTTCAAACAAAGCTAGTCTCACGCCTATATCACCAAAGGTGAAGGTAAAATCATACCCCAAATTCGCTAGAGAGTGACGCTACGCTATCACCTGTTTGAAATACATACAATAGTTTCACGCCTACCTCAAAATCAAATCTTTATATTAATACGTGAAGCAAAAACTTTGTACCCCTCTTTACGACAATTCCTCGAACGGAGGAGTATGAAATTTGGCACAGTTAAAGTTTATATGGAGAAGGAGTGGCGAATCCTAATATTTTTATAAAATATGCCTTAGAAATACATTAAATTAATAAAAAAAAGCACTACACGCACACAACCATGCATTTGACACACGCAGTCGAATCGTGTTCGTAGTATTTCGGCATTGTTCGTATGACGTTGTACAATTCTTCGTAACTATGGTTACATAATAATATACCTTATTTATATGTAATATAGAAAAAAGGAAACTTAGGAATATCGTCAATGAAAGAGTATATATAGTTAAGTAAATAATAATTTGTTTGAAAAAGATAGGTAAATTACCCGTTATAGCCTTGGCGAAATCTAAATGAAATGTGATTATAACGGTAAAGTTATAGACAAATTACCTTAATAACAATCAAACTTAAAATTTACATCAATTATAGTCGAATTTGACCACTAGGCGACCGCTAGTTTATTTTTATTCCTCATATATTCCATATACATATATATATTGTATTGTTGTTTTGTGATGTTCGGGAGTGGGGGCTTGTGACGAATTTGTACCAAAAAGTGACGTAACACGAAATTTAAACACGTATCTTCGTTGTTATTAGTTTGTGGTACAAAAGAAATTACGTGTCCAATATATTTTGCTAATCTAAAAGACGGACTAAAATGTTTTTTTGGTCATCATGCCTAATAGGTTAGCGGTCAATAATTTAGGGTAAAAACCATAACCAATATGTCATTCAAATGCTTTACCCCTACCAAAACATTTTGACAGAAAAGCCCAATAAGTTTTTCTGGGGTCTAGCTGACCCGGGATACGTACCCGAGTCTTGACGCACAACAGTCGCATTCACTGCCGGTACGCAACCAAGGTAGTTACAGAGCAGATCTTCATATATAATATATTAATTATCAATATCTGGTAACTGATATAGTCGTAAAAATCGTCGTAGACCAGACAGAGTTATTTTCGCAAATCAATTAGTATGGATGTGTAAATGAATTAGAGGCAAAAACTTGTCTAGCCATTCTTAACAGTGTTTTAAAAATACAAGCAGACGCACATACGCCTACATTTTTATGGCATACCATGACTATTATGGCATTGTCTATTTTCGACGGTAATAAAGTAGATTCGTGATGGCTGGTCTAATTAAGCTAATTACTATAAAGTGACAGTTTCTATACAACAATGTTTAATATAAACAAGTGAGAAACAGCAATGAATTGTCGTAAATCTTAGAGTTCGAAAAAATGGTTCAAGTAATATGTGAGGTCGGAGGTCAAAGGTCATAGTTATTTCGGAGGGGGTATATCGACTATGCTGAGTCGAATGGCGTTGACCGCGAGTCTCTAGCGCTTACGGTTCTTGAGTTAAAAGTTGTTTAACAGACAGACGGACGGACAAAGCTGTTGTATAAGAGTTTTTCGAACTCTAAATAGTAGTTTCTTAATCTGCATGTATTATTTACGACTGCTTCGGTGGCACAGCGGTAGTGTATGCAACTGCTATGCATAAGCTCTCAGGTTTGATGTCCTACTCGAGCGAAGTTATTGGGCATCTCTGTCATAAAATTGAAGCACGGTATTTCAAACTGGTAGACGGCAAAGGGCCTAAATTATAGATGGCGAAATGTGGGTGTAGTATATCTTTGCGCAACCCCTAGGACAGTGATCGGCAACCCGCATCTCACGAGCCGCATGCGGCTCCTTGACGCCTCAGCTGCAGCTCTTCCACAAAATATTTAGTGCAGCCACTAAAAATTACTTATTATCTTGCCCTATACGTATGATACCATATTTAATTTAATTTACTGTTAGTGAAACTAAGACTTATTTGACTAAGGCAAGCTCGAGAGTGTATTTTTATATTTCCGTAATAATGTCCCCTGCTAAAGCAATTTAAATTAAAAATGGCTCTTTAAATAGATTTCACTTTGGGAATTGTCAATATTTGGCTCTTTTGGACGATAAGGTTGCCGACCATTGCCCTATGAGATAGGCATGAGACCATGTATGTATTTCAAACAGGTTGTATTCTGTATCCCCGAAGGGGTTGACTGACGTGTACTACGTGTGTATTAAACCACATTTGGTCTTCTATTTTTTTGGTCTCACATAATACGAATCTACACGTAAGGCGTAGGCGGTATAAATTGGAAGAAATGTTTAATTGGCATCCATGCCGATGCCACAATGGTTTAAATTGTCTCCTGGGCAGTAACAATGCGCAGAGTTTGATCCCAATTAGAGTGATCAACAAATAGTTGTTCTGTGTTCGAGTATTCTTTAAACGTCTTCAGGACTCTTTTGCATGTCTTCAGGCCTAGTCTGTAAAGATCTCCGCAATATATTGATTATGCCAAGTGTAATTGTATTAAAAAATCTATAACCAGAAAGAAAATAATCTTATTGATAGGTAAGCACATAAAAAGCGACGGATTTCAGCAGTCGGTCAATTGCTGAAATGCCAGAATAATTAAAAACAATTATTGTGTCCGGCCCAGGGGGCCGCTGCAGCTAAGGACATAAATTTCAAATACCTTGGATAAGACGGAAGATCAATCTGTAGATGTTTAGTATGTAGATAACATTAATATATATTTCTACGTACCATATATGGGTATTAAATAAAAACGTTATTGATTTAGCCTTCACGTCTATACACAAAGCGTTTAGTTTTGGAATGTATTTAGAATATTATAATACGTGTGTGATAGCGTAAGTGATACCCCGAGGTATCAAATATACCAATAGGCGACGAGTCTATTAACGTCCATCGGGCAAAACCCTGTGCTGCAAAGGAGAATTTCTTGAAAGTTTATTTTTATCCGTTCTAGGAATCGTACAGAAACCTCACGCACAGCTGTCATGTTCACTACCACCGCACCACCGAGGCAGGCATTACACAACGCTACTAAAAGTTGTTTTTAATATTGCTTTTATCGTTCGCTATGTTAAATTCAATTACATAAGAAAAACAGGTCTTCACTCTTATGTATTGTGTATGTGCAGACGTCCTTAATGGTAATGAAGTTTTTGACAGAGCGCAGTTATTTATAGCAGACATCTGCCCTTGGACTTAATGATACATTGAGTTTAAATGCACTGTTGGCATGCATGAGAAACGATCGCCTTGAAATGAAAGGGATATTGCAGTTTTGATTTTCACTTTTCATAATGATTATTGTATTAACATAATTATTTGCTATCTATAGGATATTCAGGTTATAGTACGGATAACGCAGTGGTCGAAGTGGTCGCGTCGCTACTACCGCCGAATGTAGTGGGTTTGTTCCAGACACGGGACAAAAATATGTTTATCCTACAATTACTTCTAGGTCGTCAATATATTTTATTAGTCTTGGAAGGCGATATAGTGTCATATTAATATTTCGGTAAGTTGAGGCTAGTGCGTTATTCCCAAATCAATATTGATCGAATCTGTTGTTATATGGTGTTCTTTGTAAAGACAAAGAACACCCAAATTCGATCAAAGGACACAAAGGTGTCCTCGAGATACAAGAATTACTATTAGCACGGGAGTAATTTTTATAAAAATATTCAACAGCGAGCAAACAATTAAATTGCGGTAAAATAATTCCTTAATGTAATTCCTCTTTCGTCCCAGATTATGTTCCTTTTTTGGCCCTCTTTTTTTGTATTTATTTATATCGATATTTTTATTTTATTTTCTCGTAATAGATGTAGATACATTAGTTAACAATCAAATTAAATGAGATTTATGAATTTTCTTAAATAATATCCTCCACGATTTACAAAATAAATAAGTGTACAAATCTTTATGGAGATTTTGTTGTGTTTTGTTAACCATGTGTACAAAAATATAGGGCAAAAAAGGAATAATTTAAAAATACAGGTGAATGAGGAACATTTTGAAATGTGGGACGTAATGTAGGGGCAAATGCGGAACAAACCAGTTACTTTGAATCAAGGTGTTTTTTGTTTTATTGCATTCGCAAGAAGATCATCTTCACATAGTCACAACGGGCTCCTTCCATAACTTAGGATTAGGCTCAAACTGGTGTAACTATTCTGCCACTGGTTTTCTCAAGAAGAGGTTGGTACTATTATGTTTATTTAAATATCAAAACTTTGCCTTTATAATAAAGGTAGGCTTCTTACTTAGAACTCGTTACACAAATTAACATATACGATACTTATGTATAAAATGTTTTTATTAGTACTGCAATAAATCACTCTTTGGGCAGCGATACATTGATAAAATCGCTATAAATAAAATATAAAACAGAAATCACACAGTCAGAGCCATTTACAATTGCATATCAGTATTGTGTTTTCAAAATCAGCCGGTATAATATAGAGCCTCTCTGATTTCAGCATAAATGGGCTGGCTCGACTGGGGAAGGACTACCCTCTCGCAGAATATCGACGTGAAATAGCTGTATCCCTACTGTCGTGTTTCGTTCGGTGAATAAGAGTGCCGGAGGCCCAATCACCCGCTTTCCCTCTTCACGCTCCTTCTCCTTCCCACTTCCGTTCCTAAAGGGTCGGCAACGCGCAAGTAAGTGTTTCGCAGATAGATTCGGCACAACTGAGAAGTGCTGTACGACAACTCAATTCTTCATCTGCGTATGGACCAGATAACATACCAGCTTTTCTAGTCAAAGATTGTGTATCTGCTCTGGAGGAGCCTCTCTTATATATATATAATCTGTCCCTTAAATGCTGTTCCTATCCTAATCGATGGAAAACTTCTAGAGTGACGCCCGTCCCTAAAACTGGCTTGTCTACTGACATTAACAATTTCAGACCTATTGCCGTATTATCAGTGTTTGGTAAATTATTTGAGATAATTATAAAAAATCGTATATTTCTGCAAATCAACAGTCAATTAGATAATTCTCAACATGGTTTTCGACCAGCGCGTTCTACATTAACAAATCACGTTTATTTTACTGACTATGTGAAAACTAGGATGACATCTGGCTGTCAAATTGACGCAGCCTATTTAGATTTTACTAAAGCTTTTGATCTTGTCGATAACGATGTACTATTAACAAAGCTTTCGGCAATAGGATTCGACACTAATCTACTCCAATTTATAGCCAGTTACCTCAGAGATCGAAAACAATTTGTAAAAATAGGACAGTATGTATCAAACGATTACTATACACGCTCAGGAGTAAGTCAAGGCAGTACCCTTGGGCCTACCTTGTTTATTATCATGATAAATGATTTACCTAGAGTTTTATCTAAGACAGAATGCCTAATGTTCGCTGACGACCTTAAGTTATTTGCCCCTGTTCGGAGCATTACAGACTGCGAAGATATACAACACGACATAGATGCCGTTGTTGAATGGTGCACAGCGAATAAACTGTCCTTAAATATCCCTAAATGTAAAATTATCACCTTCACTCGTTCCCGTTCACCTATTACAATGGCCTACGAGCTGGCAGGGCAGCCGTTTGAGCAAGTTGCTTCTATACGAGATCTTGGACTTACCCTAGACAATCAATTAAATTTTCGCGATCACATCACAACCATATGTAAGGCTGCTAATAAATCATTAGGATTTATAATTAGAATGTCCTCTCAGTTTGATAATGTTCTAGTAATAAAACTGTTATATAACGCCTATGTACGTAGCAAACTGGAGTACAATGCGATTGTTTGGCATCCACATGAGCAGTTATATACACTTATGATAGAGAGAGTTCAACGCAAATTTGCTCGTTACTTGTACAAACGCATATATGGCTACTATCCCTTTCTATACCCCTCTATGTTTGTCTCGGGAATGATTAGTCTCAATACCTTAGAATTTAGGCGCAATCTTGCACACATAATGCACTATTATTTATTACTGGTACATAGGGTGGATAACCCTTCTGTGCGTGAGTGTATTTACTTCTATGTGCCAAATCAGTACATGCGTGCTGTTGGACGTAGGCGACATAGATTATTCACGTATCCTACATCATGGCGTCTGCCGCAGGTTACTTATTGTCCAACGGCAAGAGCGATTGACAATATGAACAAATTACTACTTGCAAGTCCGGATACAGATTTATTTTATTGTAACACTAGTCAAATGTTTAAAAAAGTAACAGAGTTCCTTAACATGATGGCATAAATTATTTTATCTATTGTTTCTATACGAATGCTCAAAATTGTTTTATTTTAGTAGTTAATATGATTGTGAATGTTTCTTTTATATTTTATTTTAATTTATTTGTTTTGTGTGTTTAAAGTGTATGTTAGTAGTATAGCACTAAAGGCGTGTTGGTACAGATGCTGTAAGCCTCTAGTGTTTATAAAATAAATAAATAAATAAATAAATAAATAAATAAGTAATGCCTCTGGTGTTGCAGGCGTCCATAGGCTACGGTGACCACTTACCACCAGGTGGGCCGTATGCTTGATTGCCAACTTAGTAGTATAAAAAAAAACAGAAATAGCTAATGTATCATTAAATACTTATTACATTATCCCACTGAAATTACTACTATTTTAACGGATCTCCGACGTTTAGACTATGCGCATGAGTCTACTGTTATCCATGTAAAAAAGCTCTTAAATATGTTCAATTTTCTATTTGCATAAACAATAATAAAGATACTAACAACAAACTTTAAGTAGGAGTTATCTTAGTTTATTATAAGGAATCTAGATTTTCAATGATTATCATTATTTTTGCAGAGTTGTTGTATAAAGTAAAATAGTGGAGTTACTATGTTAAAAGCCATTAATTTATTTCTAGCATTTACTAACGCAATACACGTTTTTTGTACTCGAATAAAACATGATACTCTAGAGATCTTTATTATAGGTATATTCTGATGCTATTCAACAGCAGCACTGTAACATAATAGGGTAGTTGCTTGTTTTGTACATTACTTCATACACATTAGCAAATATCAATTTAAAAGTAATCTTTTGTGCGAACAGTAGCAACATTGGTTGCAAAATCCTTATTTTGCAACCAATGTTGCTACCGTACACCTACAATTATTATATTAATTATACCCTTGTGTAATTAATATTTTAAATTTGGATATAAGAAAAAGTGGGGTGCAGTGGGCATATCGCGCTACGTTCCTCAGACAGCTGCATTTAAATAGTGATTACGTCACAGTTTGTATCGTGCATCCTTTATACGTCACTAGACTTTGCTCGCAGTTTTCTTTGCATAAATGTTGGTTAGGTTATGTTAGTAACAGTACTTTGTTCTGGATCAAAGGTATCCTATGTCCTATTCTGTACACCTGACAATGTGTATGCGAAGTTTCATGAGGATCGGTTGAGTAGTTAAGGCGTGAAAGCGTAACAAACAAACAAACTCACATTCGCATTTATAATATTAGAAGATAGATTAGGTAGGATTAGGATTTGATTTGATAACAACCTCTACTATCAGGTTTGAAACGCTTGTATATTCTTATTTATGAGTACATTTTGAAAACGCTTTGTATTTTAGACTTTGGGTAATGTACCTAACTATTAGACTTAAGTAATAAAAAAATATGAGTTAAATAATCTAATATTGTCTTCTGTTTACGCGAAGGTTATTCATTGAAATTAAACTACTATATACGGATTTTAATGTATTTATCTAAAATGCTATGTAATATAGCTGCATATTGTAAGTTCTACATCCACACCGGTGAAACAACTCCTCCTTCCCCGTAGATATTAAGTATTGAGTCATAAGAACAGGAAAACCGCCGTGTTTTCCTTCAATATCATGTTTACTAAGTAAAATAATGTGTTGATAAGGATGATTTAATCTGTGAAGTACTTGACTTCTAATAATTATAATGCGTTGCTGTGCTATTCATAGATTTAATGTCTTGTCGACTACATTAATCTTATAAAGGTTTTTAGGTCCATCTCTATGAAGATAAGGTTATCTGTTCGGAAAATAATCGTTTGAGATAATGCTCACGGCGACTTTGACCATGCCAACGGTCGCCGATAGGACTCAACTATAACTTTAGAACCAAACAGTCAAGTACCGAATGCTTTTTAGATAGATCTATTCGTAGGCTATAAGGTATCCGCGCCTCCGTCAATCTAAATTTACGAATTGTCAACCCCCATTTTTTTGTCACGCCAACGTAGACCCCCGTTGAGTCTACAGTGGAACTCTGGGGGTCCACCTCGACCACTTTGGGAACTAAGAATCTAAATGATGTGCCGCACCAAAATCAAATTATAAATGTAAGGAACAGACACGTTTTGCGTGGATGCAGCTTTGGATCTTCAAACCATTTAAAATCAAAACGGTCTGCCATAAACTCACAAAGTTGGGTCAAGCTATTCCAAAGCAGTCCAAATTACCCGAATATGGTGTTTTCACACATTTTCGAGTAGCTAGACGCTTTTCCACATTTTTGTTTCTATGCTTAGATTATGCCAAGATGCAGATTGCAGGAAACTTGCTCACTCCAAAATAGGTGTTGGGACACGTTATGGTAATCTTGACTATTGTCATTTGGAACTTAAATAAATGAATATCTCATCAGTAACCAGTTTTAGATTATGGAGTGAGAGCCTTAGTTTTCACAAGAGTTTACAAGTATTGGGTTTACAATCTTTTAGGTTTGTGTGCAAAGTATTCTTTAGGTATATTAAAAGTCAATAAGCTGGATATAAAGCACTGCCAATGAGAATAAAAATACTAAAACAGAAATAATAAATGTATTTCTTACCACTAGCATCTCCAAAAATGAAAGTTTTCCTATTGAAGTACTCCTCATAAGACTCGTGGACTATCGTGTCGTGGACGGTGCGATCGTCCACTCGCCGAGTCTCAGTCGTGGTCCAGTGGACTTTGCAAAAGCCTTTACAGCTTATGGATATTCCTGAAAAAACAAATACATAAGTATATTCATTTTCTTTTTTATTGCCTCTATTGGTTAACGAGGTGACAGTCCATCGAATGGAAGCTTAATTGGCAGCGTTTAGTCATAGACGTCAGTAGTGTCAGAAGTAAATATAGCGGAACCCCTACCATGCCTACCATGACTATATAATATTCTCTTTTCAAACCTTGTTTAAAAAGGAGAAGTCTTACTGCTCTCTTGCTCGTGACTTCTCCTTTTCTTAGGCTTCATAAATATGTACTTTTGCAATAACTTTTTTGGTATGTATACTAGCGCACCGGCTTCGCACGACTTCTTAGTCTCGTCACGAATAAAAAACTTATTGTTTTGATGAGTAATTTTAAACCCGAGACATTGTTTGAAGTGTTAATTTAAATTATGATGTAAAAGACAATTCGAGTCTGGATGTGCTTTGTGTCCGTTGTTTGAATTATTGTAATGTCCTAGTGCAGGAGTTGTCTTTTTTTAATAACAAAATATTATTAAAAATAATGCAACATTTAATCCATCGATGTAAAGAATATAGATACATGCCATCGCGAACTTTTTACAGATCTCTGTAACACCTACAATTCTATAGGACATTGATGTTCATAAGTGCTACTTTATGACCTAAATTAATAAATTATTTTTGACTTTGACTTTGAAACTTTAAAAAGAAAAGTTAAAGCAGGGGTCACCCCGAAAAAAATGTACTTGTGAAAACCACATAACTCGTTACGTAGTTTCGAAGAACGAAGCGGATAAACAAACAGACGCAGATAGCGACTCTATATGTTCTGTCTATACTATTCAGAGATAAACGATTTATACCTATCAGTGTCATAATAAATAAAATTAAATAACTATTGAAGCGAGGAAGACATAGGCCGCAGCTGTTTTTTGCAAGTCAAGGTCAGTGCAGAACAGACAGAGGCGCACGTGTAATACCGACGATCTAGATAACACGAATTTTACGGTGTCTTGTTCGAACCGCCGCGGCCGTGCTGTTGAATGTCAGTTGGAAATATATTACAATGCACCTTTAAACACACTTTATTAAAAATTCTTTACATAGATTAAGATTTTTATTTCTCTTTTCCCAACTTCTTTGAGAACGAAATGTACCTAATAAGGATACAGACACAAGATTCAAACTTAAACAATGAAGTCCTGGGCGTATATACTTCAAAATTTTTTTTGTAGTCTTTTGTCACAATATCAGTCGTGGCTGTGAACATTACGCGACTTTCATGATTTTATTTTTTCATTTTAATTTACATCTAGCAACTATGTGTCTAACTGGCTAATTGCCAGCATTTACATTGATGCAATTTTAACTTCAGAAAACGACTAATCATTCTAGAATATCAAAAGTGTTCTAAATTCAAATTTCAAACATTACTTTTTTATGAACTGCCATAGGTTTTTAAATGGAAAAAATACAAAATGCCTATAATTGTGCAAGTAGCTACATGCACAATTATAGGCATTTTGTTTTTCTTGCTACAAGCTGCAACTGGATAGTTTAAATGAGTAGGTACATAATGATAGGGGTCTGATAAGAATGATAATGGACATTTTATTTTGAAATTAAACACTTTATACGGATTTTGTCGCGTTGTTTATTTTACTTTAAAATACTGTTATTGCTTAATTTTGAAAACCCTAACACTGCTATTATTGAACTTTACTACTATTTAAGCTATATATTTTTTAATTAAAACTATTTGCATACTTAACTATTAACACTTTGCTTCGACGTTTTGGTTGCTTTACAGCAGCCATGTTTACGGGGAGACTAAGATGGTAGTTGTCCCAACGTCCTGAAGTGTAGTTAATCTTTGGTGTTTCTATTTACGCAGAATGAGCTCAAAGTACAATGAAGTCTAGCTGTGTTTTGCTTCTTCTTGGGTTTGACTATTTGAATGACTGGATCCCAAGCTGGTGGTACATTCCAACCATCCTCTCTATTGAAATTAGGATGTTTTTTAATTTCAATAGCCTCGCGAAGCATCCTTGGTAGGAATCGGTGTTCTTTAGCGAGTATATGTGGTTTGTCAAATCGTAGGTGTAGCACGTGTTCACACACAGCAGACTTCAACGAGCGTTGCGTTGCGTTCGCGTAAACATTCTTAAGTATGTATTCAGGTATTATTCTCAATATTACATTTTATTGTTGTACAATGAACAAGTTGATAATATACATTTATTATGAATGAAACTTTTCAACAAATTCATCGACATTTATTTCGGGCGCAAGATTTTTATCTCTGGTTATGGTATAGATAGGTTTTTCAACATATTTTATATTTACGAATACATTGAGTATAACATTGTTGATGCATCTGGGGTTGTTCAATATTTAATATTTACGTAACATCTACTTGTAAGTATAAATCTCTCTAGATTTTTTTTATTATGGGGGAATGCATTGGCGCATACCTCTCCGCTAGGGCGGACTTACCCGGGAAAAGATGGAGATATCCCTGTAATACTGACTAAACCTATTCATTCGCGCATTCATCCTGCAGCCCCGGCAGATTTGGGCCTCCACTTGGTCGTGGCGGTCTCGTCGCATTTTTTGTACAACTAACATTCAACGCTGAGTAACATAACCCAGACCAAGACAAACATCCATGTTGATGCACACAAATGTTTGACTCGTGCGAGAATTGAACCCGCGACCTCAGGCGTGGCATTCGATTACACTAACTACTACGCCATCGAGTAGTCAAATCAGCTGAAAGAATAATTATTTTTAATGTACCGTGACTTGTAACCTTATCCATTTCCTAACCTATTTATTTCATTTTTTTTACGTGGGAATGCATTGACGCATATCCCTCCGCGGGGGCGGGCGGAGGGATTATGTTGGACTCGCCGGAGTAAAAGAAAGATGTTGAAAAGATAATAATGTACCTCCCGCAATACCGACTAAACCTACCACGGTGTTCCTCGACAAAACCGCTATCGACGAGGCTGCGCGAATCACTGTCGCAGGCAGTCGCGACTCCGCCGAGGTTTCGGCCCGCCGTATGAAACGGCAGGCCATTACGCGAAGTGACCTACCCAAAGGACTCACTCTATGATATACCCTACTGTCCCCCCCTAGAGGGGAGACGAACTCGACACAGAGACGCGCGTGGGAACACGCACGCCGCCTCTCGGACCTGGTGCTGATTGGATGGTGGGCAGCCCCACAAAGCCCGCCACCCCCAGGCCAAACCTCAGGGTGACTGGAGGTCATCTCGCGCCCTCCGGCGCCCGGCTCTGCGGTTGGGGAGAGGGTTTAAGCGCTGCCTCACCCGCTCCGCCCACTCCTTGATGGAAATCACTTCCTCGCAAAAGGAGACAACGGCGTTCCACGACCTCTCACTCCGGACCATAGTCTGAACTACGGCCGAGAGCGAGAGGGCAACCGATTCGACTGCCGCGATCAACTCACGGCGCTGCGATGCCCAAGCGGGGCAAACCGCTAAAGTGTTGCAGCGCCGTGTCCTCTACAATGTTGCGGCAGTCGCCGCAGTGGTGACAGCCGGGCGTCTCTTGCCGGCGTATACGACACAGGAACTGGCCAAAACAACCGTGGCCAGTCATTACCTGTGTCAGCCGCAAGGTGAGGGCGCCATGCCGCCTCTCCAGCCACTCCTCAAACACGGGACTTACCGCCACGATCGTGGCGTGCCCGATCCATTTCCTAACCTAACCTAACCTAGTTACACATTCGAACAAAAATATCTCATTATTGCAATTGCTAATTGTAATGAAATAAAGCAGAAGTATAATTTATGTATTTATCTAACAAATGCCATCAATTTTATGACTATAACAAGTGGGCCCAAAGATGTAGGAAAAATGGGGGATATCCTTTAATAAGAAAAGGCTTGCTCTCTTTCTCTGGCAAAATATGACCATTCAGACTGGCCAATGTGAGTGAAAACACTGGAAAAATGTTAATGTTAAGCACAAACTACGTTTTGTAGCTACTGTATTCTTTAATTGACACTTGAATTATTTATAAATATTTAAATATTTTCAGTGTTTCTAAGTAATAATAAAAATATGAATATTAATTTATTCGATTATCCACAAAATAGCAAACTTGTATCTGTGGATTTAAGATTTAGTCATCATGTTTATGCAAAAGTGAAAAGCTGATGATAACAAACTCTCTAGTCACCTATTTTTATCTTTGTGTGTCTTAAGTCTTTTTTTTTGAAAACTATATGTTTATACTACGTAATAATACCATAATATATATTTCTAACAAAGAACATGCAATCGTTACCATTTTTGTTTCCATCCTACTTCTTGAGAATACAAAATGTTTGGAGGTGTAGATTTTTATTATTCAATCACATAAAGACCGTTGAATGATTTCCTATTTTTAAGCCAAGGATGTTATTTATATTTTGTACACTGAAGTTCACTGTATACATTAACCTTAATAATATTTTGCAATGTTTTATGAAATAGTACAAAGCATTCGATTTTGATTTGTTTATTCAAAAATAATAGCTACAGGTCTCTTATTAGGAGGGGACCTTAACTTTTCATAGAGAATTAATATCTACCTAACTAATTTTTATTATAGCTTTGGCTTTATACATGCATACAATACCTTTTTTATATAAACTAATTTTAATTCAATAGTAATTGTTCAATCCAATTACATAATTATTTTAAAACTGACAATGTATAGTCTAAATTCAATTGTTACACAAAGAATTTAGGCAGTGACCTTTTACATTTGAGTCCGTCTACATTAATCTTTTGCTCAAGGTCAAACAGATACAGCCAACAGAGATAAAAAAATAGCATTAAGAACATAACAGTCATTATCTAATTCTCTATGGCACTGCAATTACTGTTCAACTCAATCAACTGAATCTAATTGGCTGTATACATAGACTCCTTGGTCAATATGTTTTTCCAGTTTTAATTAAAACTTTAATAGGAAGAAATTATTGTTTGTGCTTCTTTAATGTTTATGATAATAAACTTCTGTTATGCTTGTATTTCTTGGAGATTTTATTGTGAATTCATTAATAAATAAGTTTTGTAGATGTAATCCACACACAATAACTTGTATAATCCACAGGTAACAATAATTCCTAATTTAGAAGTCATTTGCGCGGAGAAAAGACATAAATGTTTTCAAATATGTTTTTCAAATATCTAGATTAGGGTTTTATTTTGTACAAAATTCTTAAGTTGTAGTAAAATTTTCTAATAATCTTATGTAAGCAATCTTATACATTCAAAAATAACCAAATTAGTCCAGCCAGCCTTACTTACGGAATTCTGCAAGGTTCAATATTATTCACATTATTATTCAGGAATAATATTGGGAATCTGAGAAAATGGGGAAAATGAGGATTAATATTAACAATTTAAGTAACGTGAAAATCTCAGGAGACATTTCATTGTATGCTGATGGCACTTCTCTTTTTACTTTGGCCATCATATAGAAGATATAATACACCAGGCTCAGAATGACTTACATACTTTAAGTGAATGGTTTCTCTCTAATCTCCTTACAATAAATGCAAAGAAAACGGCTTATGTGATGTTTTCTGCAAAGAACAAAAAATACAAGATCACCTACTTTCTACTATAATAATATAATATACATAATCAGAAAATCCGACAATACAGTCAGGAAAGATATTTGGGTCTGATACTAAACAACAAATTAACATGGGGTCTCCATATAGAACACCTTAAATCAAAAATCTCACCACTAGTTGGAGCATTACACCGAATTAGAAACTGTATCCCACACAATATACTTCCACTTATATATAACTCTCTTGTAAAATCTCACTTAGAATATTTAGTTGAGGTTTAGGGCAGTGCAGCCAAAACAAATCTACATGAAATACAAGATAAACAAAATAAACTAATTAAAGTACTATACAACTATGACTACTTAACATTACGTGTATAATCGTTTAATATTTAGTATATGCATACTGATAACGAAAATAATCACAAAAACAATACACTCACAACTAGAATTCAGTACAAAATCACACACATACCACACATGACGACGACACAAACTACAACTACCAACACCCAGAACTGACTATGAAAAAAAGAACATATATACAAAGAAGCACAACTGTACAATGAATTACTAGATGAAATAAGAAACACTAAAACCCTAGCATTGTATAAAAAACGTTTACTAGATTTTGTCACAAAAAAATATTAATTTATCGTCTCTTACCTTAACGTAACTCGGACTGTATTTTATAGAACACACTAAAATGATATAGAATCTCAATATAAGTGAACTGTACCTGTTCTTTTTGAGAAAATAAATCTTTAACCTGATATTGAAATAAAATTTATATTGATGTTATTACATTAAAACTATGTATTTATATATAAAAAATGTGTAATATATATTGTAGTAATTATAGTGTTTCTTAAGAAAGCTACCTTATTATTAATAAAATAATTCAATTTCTAAGTCACAAATTGATGGAATTTACAACCTATTCCCTTTTTACATAAAAACACTACATGTGTGTACACAATTGCAAATTATTTCATACTTAAGTAACTGAAAGTTTCATTATGGTTCTGATTTGATCATGAACCATTGAAAATACAATTTTGTATAGACCATGAAAAGATATAGAACTTATAAGTAGCAAACACTCTTGTCTGCTGTTTTTTTAAATTATTTACAAAGGCATTAATATAACTAGAAAAGAGACTAAATTGTTACAGTAATATATAAATATAATAAATTAAAGAAAAAGAAAATCCTATATAGCTGCTTATATCAATTTAAAATACCTATATAACTTCTATTTATTTATGTTTCCAATGCCGGTTAGTTGCCATAGAACTTATAATTATTTTTTATACATTTGCCGCGCTAGTAGGAATCCCTGTATCGCAGGGTACTTTATAAACATTTTAATAACAGACACTAGTACACCCAGGTTTGGAACAACTAAATGTGGAAAACACAATTTTTATCCCATGTGGGATTTGAACCCACAACTCTAGTGCATAGTGACAATGGCGAAATAGCCACTTTCCTACTATGCTATCCGTGTAGTCAATTATTTTATTAATTGTTATTTTGATTTAGTTAGCATCATTGTGTCATGATTTAAATACATTGAATATTTTACGAAGAAAGAATTGATGCAATAAAGCCCTCTTATATAGATCTATAGTAGTCACATGGTAACAGAACATAAAATCTATACATATAAATGAGGGGCTAAATGGAATTCATGGAGTGTATTTTTATAACAAAAGCTTACCGTGGACAGTTTTAGGCTTTTCTTGATCAAAAACAATTCGGCCGAAAACAGTTTGACCGGCATAATATGCACCATTTTCACTATCCAAAATTATACTACCCTCATCGAAGCCCATTATAAATTATAATAAAATTTCTGGAACAACATTCACTTCTATCTAAGCTATTTTATAGTTGACGTTTTGTAATTTTGACTTTTTTGAAGGCATTAATTGCCGGCACACAGTATTGCCATGTTACAGAAATAAAAATCCACTAAATACTCGGAGTAATAATAGACTGGAGACGTTTTATTACTTTCATCTCTTGCCAAACCCAGACATACCAAACTACCTATCTCGGTAAGCGAGTCAGTACCTTTTGATAATCAAAGAAAAATGTTTTACATTACATTCTAATGTGATGTTATGATGTTTCATCCTCATATTAATTGTAACATACATCGACTTAATAAATTCTGAAATAAATATTTAAGATATTTACGATAGACTGCAAGTTGAATTAGAACATTATGAACTTTATAAAGAAATTAATAAGATAGTCTTGATTTTATTCTTCTGTATTTTCAGCCTCTTCGTCATAATTATAAATCGTTTTAGCTTACACCAGCGGCTTCTTCGACGGGTGCATTACCCAAGGTCAAAGTAAAACTTAACATCTAATGTCAAACGAAGCACCTTTTATGTGTAATCAGTACAGTCATTTGGTCCGAAATAAAGGTGTTACCTGGAAAGTTTTCCGGTAGTTTTGAAAATTGGTAGTTTTATAGATTTTGATGTGCTCTTTCTGAATTTCTTGAACTAGTTACTTCCGATAATACATAGTCTGTGCGACCAAATTATGGTAAAAAATGTCCCCTTCTAATGGCGAAACAGCATGATGAAAGGAGATGTTACACTTTTAATGAAACCTGGAAAATGTACCCCTAAATACATTTAGTTACGAAATTCTTTATTAATTTCTGGTAATTTCGTTGCGCAAAATAAAATATAAAATGTTTGACGTTTATCGTACGGACTATCTATGACAAGTTGGTAGATGACATTTATACATAACCTAGAATTGTCAGAAGTAAAAGAACTCTTGCTAGAATAATATTAACCAAAGAATTGATAATTCTTGTAGAAATGAAAGGAAAACTTATGAATTCAGGAAATTGTAATAAGAAACACAAATACAGCATTGGAATATTTATTATCAGTCAATATGACATTGACAGTTAATGTCAAACATAAACAAAATGTTACGTTCCGGAGTGCACCCTGCAAAGTCAGTATATTATATGATAGTTTAAATGAATAAATTATACTCTAAAACATATTTATTATTGATATAATATATATTTATATAGTATATACATTAATTATATAGTACTTTTGTACAGTTTTCGATCTGATTTATAAACGCATACAAAATTATATGATCAAGAACCACCGCCATATTGAATATAATGGCAATAATATAAAAACTATTATTTTTATGCGCAAACGTAATTCGACTTAAATTCAGGAAATAATATTTTTCCCCGATTTCTGGTATTTTTTACTATTTTTTGGCTGATAGTACATTTCGTAGCCGAAAATGAAACATCTCCTTTACCTCCATTAAATGACAATGACAAAGAAAGTATGTCGTTAATACATTATAATATTGAAAGAACCATATTGCCCATTTTTATATTCAGGTTATTCGCATATAAAAAGGAACGTTGGATTATATTAATGTGTTTATAAGTTCACAACACCAGTCATTTGTACTAATAAGTTCCTAATCCTTAAACTTATGTTACGTAAACGCAAAAAATAGAATTCCACAATTCAAAAGATGATTATTCCATCGTTATCACCATAAAAAGCATGTTGCTATCGCAAAACTAATATTTTATTATTCTAATTACGTAAGTACGTAAGTTATTGGTAAGTTCAGAGTAATAATTATTAGCTTCAATGCATTATTTTTCTGAGTTGGCAATAGTCGACATTCATTCATGCAATCATCGCATACGGTGCATACCGTTCCAACTTCCATCATCGGTCAGCCAATCTCACCGTCGTTCAATGGTTCAATTCAATCTTTTTATTTAGTTGTCAAATAAGTAGCGAAGTGGGAGATTGTTCGATAAAGCTCTAACAACGCCGCCTCCGCGTGCTTTTTGTTCATATCATATTTTTTGATATTTCTAACATAAAATTATACCTGTTTTGAACTTTTAGTGATAAATAAATTACAAGATTTCTAGTTCATGCTATATTGATGGTAATTTGTAACGGATTCTTCTTTACAATACGTTTCGGACATTTTACAAACTGAAATAATATGCTAATACATCATTTTGTACTGGAAATATTTTATTAACTAAAATGGGGTCGCCACAGAAAGATATCGAATTGAGCCCCGTTAAATCGGAGGTTATTCCGAGTGTACCGGCTGAGATATTAAACGTGCCGGTGATTGACGAAGAAGACGTTATTATCGGGAGATTCCGAAAAATAAGTTCTGCCAAGTCTATGGCAGCTACGAATGGGAATATTCAGTACCCTACGGATATTCCTACGAGGAGTGACGATGCGGAAGCCGGGATACAGTTTAGGACGAGGGAGGCGGGTGAAAAAGATCGTCTGTTGCCGGACAGTGCTGCGAATGGGGCTTTAATCATGCCTCGGTCCCTCAACGTTACCAAGAGTAGCTTCCGTGATATAGAGAAGCCTTCTAGGTTCAAGGACCAGCCTTCTGCTACTAGATTTCGGGTGAGTACTTTAATAAAAATATTATAGAAAGTATTTGTTTTAAATGCGCGACGCTTTATAATTATTTATAAAAAAATAATGCTATGTAGAATTAAAAAAATATTGAAGGTATTAGAATACAGAGAAAACTTTATATAAGGTCCATGTGGATTACTGTCAACAGGTGTGTTTTAAATTTAAATATTTATGTAGTATCTAAGCTAGGTATACAAGTCATAAATGAATTGAAAGAAAGAAAGAAATCTTTATTGCATACAGCTTTCAGGTGGGCACAATGTAAATGAAAATAAAAAATAAAAAAAAGTACCAGTTACATACACAATATTAAGAAATAAGAAATAAAAAATAAAAAATACAGTGACATAAAATAATTAAATCTCTTGAGACACATGTGTCCCACAGCTGCAGCAATCAGGACTCCAGTTCAGCATTTGCCTGGTCCCAAGAACCAGGCACTGGTCTTCCACTGGAGCCTGTTTTGCAACTGATTATGTATTTATCAAAAGAGTCAACAAGTTAGAGTATATAAATGGCACAATGCTTTACGTGACCACTTCACCATTTGATATGCTGAGTACCATGTGTTTGTATCCAGTAAAGAACAAAAAATTGTGTGATCATAATCAGATCAGAACTGAGTAGACCCATTAAAAAATTGTAGGGTTTTTCTGTCAGAAATTTTCTTAGGGCTGCTAGCCAAAGTTATGAAGTTAGTGGTGTTACAAACTGTACTGCCACAATGCTTGAACCCATTGGTCCTGTCCTCATCTCAGTCCGGTTATGTTAGGTTACATGAGACTTAGGAAATGGAACATACACTTGTGTTTGGATACATACTGATGTAATATTTCTCCTATGCAGATGGCTAGTCTAGTTAAAACTGACTACTGTAACATTTTTCTAGAGTATAGTACATGGTAAAGATAATAGTTTGTTATAAAAAATCTTCTATATTCTATTGTTATATAAAAATCCAATCTGTTACATATATCCAAGTGACATTCATAGAATCATTACAACTGATCATTTATTGATTAATAATTTATAACCACAGATGATAATAGTATCTATGTTTATAGCAGTCATCTTAAGTATTTGTTAATATGCCAATGGAAAACTAAGGGAATGGAAAATTTATTATAGTATGTTTTATACATGAATATGTAATCATTTGATTATTTATAATAATTCATCAAACAATTAGTGACAGATTCTTTATATCATTAAATTCAGCATACCTTATTATCAGTATATATAAACATATTGATAATTTACATTTACTGAATTTAATTATGCATATACATAAATGCCTACATGAATTATGTAAATAAACAGCATCTGTGTGTTGCTTTCTTATATCAAGTATAATTATTATTTTCGAATGTAGTTATCTGACCATATTAACTAAAACTATGTTTAGTTCTTAATTAGTAGGTATGAGAATTAAAAAGCAGTATTTATTTATTTATATATATTATTACCAAAATAGTTGTGCCGTCATATTTCACCCTGTCCCGTCGCGAAGTCCCAGATTCGAATCCCGTTTCAGGCAATAATCGCGTAGTTGGATTTGGATGGACTACTATCCAAACTAAAAGATGCCATAATTGCGTAAGTAATCTGCAAAAAGTTATATTTGTTAAAATTAAATACAACTGTCGCCCTATAAGTAAATTATAGGGATTTTATAAACATTGAATCCAAGGACGCAAAGAATGACAATTATTTGTGGCACACACATGTTTGTATGGTGTGTGATCAAACCCAAAACACTCAATCCATGGTTACTGGAAATGTGACCATTTAAACCACTGCACAATAGATTCAATTGCACATAATAATATAGTTAAGTCCCTGGATTACAGATGAAGTCATAACAATTAATTGCAAGTACATAATCTCTTTATACAAATACATATAAAGGTACTGAAATATTCACAAACATGATAAAACTTATATCAACAATGAGGCCATAGTACTGTGACACAATACATGGGAGATAAAATCCACAATGTATGGAGGTCTGAGTCACTGCAGTGTATTTATTTAACCCACCGAGATATCATCTCGGTATTTACATAGATGACTTTCAGAGATTAGACTATACCTGTGCTTATGTTACTTAGCATTTCCTAATGATGTCACATACATATGCATGCATGCATGCATAGGATCAGGGGTAGGCAAAGGTATATTACACATCTTATTTCGTCAGGCCTATTTTTAAGGTCGATGTTGTACAGCAGCGATAGCTCAGTGGGGAGACCAACAGACTGCAATGCAGGGGATCTCGGGTTCGAACCCACGTCGCGCACCTCTGACTTTCGGAAGTTATATGACTATTCGAAATGATGTGCGTATTGATTGACAATTATCGCCTGCTCCGTGCCTCAGAGAGCACGTTAAGCCGTCGGTCCTGGCTGCCATAAACATCTATGGCAGTCGTTCGTTATTGGGGAAGTCGACACAAAAGATCCCACTGGGTCGAAGTGTCGCCGGTCTGTGCTGACTGGGGGGCCAGTTCACACACGATAAGATAAGATAAGGTCGATGTCGTAGGGGATGGGCCTATTGTCATCTACCACACACATATTTTCCAATAATATTTGCATCAACTTGAAAATCGACCTCAGGATAAAAAAAGTAGGTAAGCCCAAACTTTAAAAAGTATGGTAATATATGTATGTACGGACTCAGTGCTTACACCATTATAAATATTATATGAATAAAATGGGATTCATTGCTAAATACAGCCCTCATTACCTCAAAAATTCAGATTTTTTTGACGTTGTCAAATATCTAATAATCCTTCTATCAACGCTGTCGTCATCTGTGTATGTCTTGGTTCTGGAGTCTTTCGTGTAATTTGGTAGCAGATTCAGTGTCCAACTATGGTCGTTTGCTATTAGCCTATTAATGATAATTAAATTGAAATCTACGCGAATGTAGCCGCGTGGACTGACTAGTATAATATCAAGTTATAATACCGAAAGTTTTTAATTAGACGTTAATTTCGTGATCGCAAGTCTTTAACCATTGGAATATCGCCAATTTAAATGCTAATTAGGAAAATATCTAGAATTAAATTCTGATCCTCATGACTGTCTTTGGTTTTTACTTCACATCATTGAGCTAACAAAACAATATAGACACTAAATCTTATGCAACTACGATGAAAAATAGCGTAGCCCTAATTTCGATTGTTCTAACAGCCAAATATTTCCATAGAATAAGATCATAAACTAATTGGTATATTGCCATTAATGTGCCGGTAGTAGATTATTGAATGTTGGTGATAGATAACCGTAGTCGTGCTGTCCAGCGGTCTAGGTCATAGGCGCCTACTTGGACGGACCAATAAATCATAATAGCAGCAAATTGAATAAGTGCACGGGCAGCGGTAAGCTTCCTATAGCCTCGGCTCGCCTGTCTTAGGCCCCGGTAAGAATGGACGGATTGAATGCCTCACGATTGCTCCTGTAGCTATATGGATTATAGATGATTCAGGCGTACGACTACGTTTTGTTAAATACGTTAAGAGATAGATTGGCTCAAGTACTGTCAGAACCTAAAATGCGTTAGCAACCAATAGAAATAACACCTCATAATAACAATGAAGTTCTTTTGGTTTTTGGTATTTTCGTTTGGATACGAGAAACATATTTGATTGAAACAAGTATTAAAAGGAGTATTTTGGTTATAAAACTGTGTCATTTTTAAAATTGTTCGTACCTGTAGGAACTTTGGAATTAAATATAGAACAACGCACTTATATAGAAATGCAACTTAGTAGAGTTTAGCGGACATGAACATAGGGTAGCTTAAATTTTGTTTATGAAGAATACATTAAATGGACTTTGGCTGAGGAGTAGTTAAAACTTGAGATGTAACTAACGTCCAACCGGGATGAACGTTACTAGTACGTTGAATCACAATCAGCGATTATTTCCAACTAGACTTCCTGGTTGCTCTAGTTACGTAAGCACAAGCGTGTCTGCTGGCTCCTGGTTCTGAGACCACGTTGGCTCAGGTCGTGCAAAGTAAGTTTTCCTAATTTTTTGCACTTGTCTTGCCAGTATTTTCTCCATAGCAGTAGAGCCCGAATCTGTGCCTGATAGACGATTTTGCTTTTCCTTTATTAGGTACATACGATATACCTATATATAATATAGTTGACACGGTGTGTCATATGCTGTGTAACTCTTCAGAGATATAATTTATGTTGCTCTTAGAAACTGCTTGTATCCTTCTCTCATATATGAAAGTATACAAGCAGCTTTTCGTTTCTTTTCGTTTGTTCCTTATTTTAAGTAACAAGAACATAATTACTCACAATGTCAGTGGCGTATTATCTGTAATAGGAAACCGTAACGTATACGAAAATTAAGTCTGTAGTTGCATTGTTGATATGTTGCTTAAATGGCGTCTATGCAAGCCGGTTTCTTTGACCTTTTCGAATCTCAGTTTGTCGCTAAGTGCGAAAAGAGCGTTTGTTTTAGTTAAAGATGTAAATATAATGCAAAAATATCGCCAGGCAAAGAATTATAGAGCTAATGTTTAAAAATATGAAGCTACAACATGTTTGATAAAATCTACGTACTCGTATGCTACAACGGGATATTTTCGGTTAGGCGTTAGTCTATATGCATGTAGGGCAACAACAGGCTTCAATAACGTCATCGTGAAAATCTCAATCGCACACAAATTGAAATATATGATGTCCCTACCAATAAAGCCGAACCTTTATTGCTTGTGATATTGGAAAATTTGTAAGTCAATATGTCTCTATTCACATGTAGATTTATTTATTTGATACAATTTTATTGGAATTCAAAGACGCACATTCACTCATGCCCATGCCTATGCCCATAGAGACTAGAGATTTCCAGTTCCTACCATTTTAATGAACTCATCTTACTTTTACTGTGTTTCTTTTTATGCTGCTGAGATGACATACGAGCTTAAGTTCGGACTATAGCTGTAGCCATGGCTGCTAGCGATGTTAAGGATTATCATTTTATGGCTGGCCTGATGGTAAATGATTGCCTACGGGCGCTTGCGACGACAAGGACTCGAGTATTGCCGATATATTTGTGTCACTACTGACAGCACAGTGTCATCGTTACCTTTCCTTGAGGAGCTCTGGAAACAATTCATTACGATTCGCCCAACTGGATTGTAACTTATTATCAGTGGCGGATTTACACATTTGCCGCCAGTGGGCTATTTAAATTTTGCCGCCCCTACTGACCTCTGCTGCAATTCGATACCCTAGTTGACAATCAAAAACACATTTTAATTAAATTGAATTATAAAATTGAAACTTTATCATTATATACGTATTTTATTTTTGACAAACCAACTCACAAATATTTATAAGTATTTATTATGATTAAAAATGAACAAAATAACATTTGAGCCAAATTTCCCGCCTCCTAAAATCTGCCGCCCTAGGCTCCAGCCAAATCAGCCTATTGGTAAATCCGCCACTGCTTATTATTCATAGAACGTTACCGAGTCTTCGGTTTTCAACTGATACATAATTTAAACCCTGGATTCAAAAAGTAGATCAACAAGAAAAATTGTTAGCAGATGGTCAAACGTATGTTAATTGATTTCATTGACTGCTGCTAATTCAGACAGGCAATCAGATTAATTAACATAAGATTGAATTTGACTCGTCGTTGATTAGTCTTTCAGAAGGCTGAATATATAAATATTTTATGGCTCTATTAACGTCGATTTCTTCGAAGTAGCCCAACTATATCAACGTAAATGATTAATATATTTTATGTAAATTCTCCAAATCTATATCAGACAGAGTCATGAAGAATGAGTTTATTCGTAAAGTCATGTTCCTTCTTAGTGCGGAACTTGCAGATTACTTAATGATTATGTTTTCCGCTATACTGGGCACAAAATTTGACTCATTAATCTTTGACGGTATAAATCGCCGACAATTCTGAGGTACAGACCTAAAGATAAAATAAAAGTATTTAATGGAATGTTTTACTAAACATCAGGTGTTAGACAGTGCCACACTCAACATTTTGTTTCTCTTAAACCAAAAAACTACGAGTTGATCTAAACCCCCACAGTCTTATCTATATTTTAGTTCTATACTGGTAAGTAATACAATACATTGTAGATATATTATATGACAGGAAAACAAATGACCAAGAATATTTATATGATATTACTTGAGTAAGTTTTCCTTCCTAATAATAAATCAGTTATTATATTTATAGCGAGACAAATTGTGATGCGTCGTGAAGTATAAGTTATTCATTAGGCACTTGTCCCACTGATTGCTAAAAACTGTACAAAATATGATTTAAGATGTCGTGTACTTACACGACATCTTAAATCGTATTTTGTACGGTTAGCCTATTGGGAGACCGTTGGACTGCCACCCAGAGGTCTCGAGTTAGATACCAAGACGCGCATCGATGACTTTTCGAAGATATGTGTGTATTAAATCTATACTAATATTATAAAGCTGAAGAGTTTGTTTGTTTGCTTGAACGCGCTAATCTCAGGAACTACTGGTCCGAATTGAAAAATTCTTTTAGTGTTGGCTAGCCTATTTATCGAGGAAGATTATAGGCTATTTAACATCACGCTATAATCCACGGGAGCGGCGCAGTAATCATAAACGCGAGTGAAACCGCGGGCGCATCTAGTAGTTAATAATCGCTCGCTTTAACGGTGAAGGAAAAATATTGTGAGGAAACCTGCATGTCTGAGAGTTCTCCATAACGTTCTCGAAGATATGTGAAGTTGACTGATCGAATTGCAGCGGCGAAAAGTACTAATCTCTCATTTTCCACAAGTTTGTCGCGGCGACATAATTATTATCAAAGAAAAACATAGTTTAGTGACGATCACTTGGGGGTTAGAAAACTTAC